>PVKB01000977.1:133761-528925 GCA_004027205.1 Ctenodactylus gundi
TTTTTTTTTTTTTTTTTTTTTTTTTTTTTTTTTTTTTTTTTTTTTTTTGAGACAGAGTCTTGCTCCATAGTCCAGGCTAGTACTCAACTTACTATGTAGCCCAGGATGGCCTCAAACCCATGGCACTACCCCTGCCTCGGCCTCCTGAATGTAGGGTTTATAGGCATTCACCAGCATGCCCAGTGTATGTAGTGCTACAGAACTGAATTTAAGGCCTTTTGCTTGCTAGGAAAGCACTTTAACCTCTGAGCTATGACCCTAGCCCCTAAATCATTAACATTTTGAACTCACTGGCTTTCAAAAGTCCTTACTACCATTGTTAGCAGTGTGGCTGGAGATAAGGCCACTAGCTTCTACTTTCCACAGAGAAACTGCTGTATGTCACTAGCCCTGAAGAGCACATACCTTGTGAAGTATAGCTCCTTGATATTTCAGAAGGAACAGGACCATAAAGCTCAGAGTGATACTGAAAAGAAAACAGACTGAAGACTAACCCCTAGCTAGGCCCAGTGGCACAGGCACCTCCCAGCACCTTGGGAGGCAGAGACAAGACAATCAAAAGCTTGAGCCCAGCTTTGGCAGCTTAGCAACTAAGCGAGGTCCTGTCTCAAGTAAATAATAAAAGGGGTTGGAGATGTCACTCAGAGCAAAGGCTCTGTGTTCAATTTCTAATACCATGGGGAAGAAAAAAAGAACAAAGAAAACCCAGCTCTTTGACATCCTATAGTTTGTCTGGTACTCACAATTAAACCATATTCTTTTTCTGTTAGAATTAAACAATTATGACATTATCAGCCTTGGATACTACTTTGGGAAAATTATTTTTAAAAAATCACAAGACCAGTTCACGAGTTTGTGTAATTGCAGACAACGTCCAACTCCACAAAATACCAAGCATGAGCAACTGCTCTTGCTTTATCATAAAATTATCTCTTCTTGTTGACAACTTTCCACATAGATCAAGCTACTTTCTCAGACCCTTCCTCAAATTGCCTAATTGAAGCCCAAGTACCATAGTTCTTTCCAACACCTTTCTACTGTGGTACTCCCTACCCCAGCCCGCCACAGTACATTCGCCTGGGTTACAGTGTGTTGTGAACCCATCTTGTTTAATCAGAGCAGTGTTCCTGGTGGTGCTGGGCTGAGGAACTATGACAATGCTATGAGCATAGAAACCCATGCTGTATGTGGAGGATGTCTTTCAGGATACCTTTCAATAGTGAGATAGATATCAAAAAAATCATTCGTAAGGGTGCTCTGGAAGAAGCAAAGCATGAGCAAGTGAAACCTAGCATTGGTCTTGCCAGGTCAAAGAGGGTGGTTCACTACAAATTTTCCCAAAGGGCAGGGTGGGGAGAGGGCAGGGGACTGGGTCTCTAAGTGTGAAGGACAAAGGGAACTTGGTTGCCTTCTTCCTGTCAGCATTGTATAGACACAGTTTCATTGCATTTTCACACTAATTCTGGAAGGTGGTATTTACCAACTCTATGATTTAAGAGATGGAGAAATCAAGATGTCTAGAGAAGTTAGAAGAACTTTCACTATACAAGGAAGTCACAAGCAGTGTCAGAATGCATAAGGCCCCAAAGCTCGTGGACAAGGCACTGCACTATTGGCCCCTAGATACTGCCAAATACTTACATACCATTGAATAGTGAAATAGAAATCCCTTGTGACTCAGCCTTCCCTCTTCTGGGTATCTTTCTGAAAGAGTTCAAGTCATCATTGTTACTGAGATACGCATATACCGATGTTTGTAGCAGCACAACTAACTGATAGTAGTTAAATCTTGGAGGCAGTCTCTATATCAGTCACTGGATGAATGGATAAAGAAAATGGAGTTTAGACACACAATGGAGGACTACTGTGCCATAAGGAAAGATACACTTGACCCATTTGTAGGAAAACAAATGCACCTTGAGACTACCATGCTTAACAAAGTGAATTGGAAAAAAAGGTTAAATATCACATGATTTCATTTGTATAAGAAACCCAGAATATGACCAAAATGACCAAAATAAAAGAGAGAAGATACGAAATAGGGAGGTAGACTTTGTGAAGATGGGAAGGGGACTGGTGGATGGTGGGGTGGGGGGTGGTGCGGGGAAATACTGCTGGCTGCTTTTAGCCAGTTCTACAATGACAATCTGGAGCCAAAAGGCAGAGCTAAATGTTTTGCAAACTTTTGCGGGTGGCTGGAAAGGAGGCGCCTGTAAATTTGGGGCCAAAAAGAGCATGGTTGCTGAAGACATCAGCGTTAAAAAAAAAAAAAAAAAAACAAAGTCAAGTACTCTGTATCAGAGTAGTAGGAAAGATGGCTTGAAGGCATGTCAGGAATTAGCAAGATTTCATTCATCAGAGGCTCAAGGGTGTACAACTCTGAACTGTTCATTTGAGAAGAGAACCCGAGGCAACCCTCTCAGGAAGAACTGCCTAGTCAGTTGCGACCCCAGGGTTCATTTCACTGCGACTAATTTAACACGCTCAGCCGTCCAGCACTTAGGGGACACTGCAGCGGCGGTCTAGAGGGGGCCCAGGCTATTGTTGGAGTTGCTGGTCAACTGTGGCATCATCCACATGGTGTTGGTTTTATAGAATGCAGAAATAGGGGGTCATGGAAGTTTCCATACCATTTCAGACGATCTGAGAGGACAGATAAAAAAGAATGACAGGGTCACCTTTCCTCTCAGAAGCTCATGGAAGGACAGCATGGGGGGCTGTGAGAGTGAGGCTAAAGGGGAGCCTTCAGGGAGTGGAGTATGCCGGGAGTGTGAAGTATCTGCCGAAGAAAGGACGGGAAATGAGCTGAGCTAGTCCAAGCAGGGCCAAGTGGGCTCAAGTTAGGAAGGTCCCAAGCCCTTGGGGGCTCACATCTCTCCCAGCCTGTCCTGGGCGCTGGGCAGGCAGCTGCAGGTTTAATGTTTACCGTCTGGTTTTACCTAGTTTAGTCTTGTTTCAGTTTCCCTATTCTCTTCTAGATATGGAATGTTCACTGTGTGCTATTATATGTTGGAAATAGGTCTCTTTGGTTTTTACAGGGGCTCATAGCTAAGAATTTGTCACAAGTCTTGTCTCACAGGAGACTTTGGACTTTTCAGCAATGCTGGAGCTGCGAAGACTTTGGCAACTCTTAGAGATGTATTAAATGCATTTTGTATAATGAGATGGGCAGTCTTTAGGGTCCAGCAATGGGATATTCTGAATCTGATGTCCTCCCAAATGTCTTGTGTTTGGAGGTGGGGCCATCCTGGAGAGGGACAGGGTCACAGGGTGGGAGCAGGGGGTGGGATGACCTACCTGGCTCCTCCTCGTCTCTCTCCTTTCTGACTATCAAGATGTAAGCAGCTCTCCTTGCCCTTTCTGCCTTCAAGCCGACCAGAGCCAGCTGGAGACTGAATTCTCTAAAAGCCGTGAGCTTAAAATCAACCTCTACTTCTTTAAGTTGTGGGTGTCAGGTATTTTTGTCTCTATGGTGGGAAAGTGACTAATACACTTATGATTTAAAAGCTTTGTTATTTTACTTTTTTTCCCTTTCTACTAATGGCTATTTCTTGAGCAGTCTCATTGAATTTTGTCTAATTTTTAGTTATTTCAAGAGACAAACTTTCAAATTGGTCTATCCTCTCTGTTTTTTCTCGTATCATTAATCGTGTGTGTGTGTGTGTGTGTGTGTGTGTGTGTGTTGAGGAATAAACCCAGGGCCTCCCGAGTGTTAGGTAAACATTCTAGCACAGAGCTTTTCCTCCCTAGACTCTGAACCTTGCTTTTAAAAAGATTCTTGAGAATGTCATTTATTTACCAATATTTTAAAAATAAAGCACACATGTTTAAAAGTAAAATTTTAGTAACTTTTTTCCCTGCTTCTCTCAAGGTTTTATGTTTCTTATTGGTGCTTCAAATATTTTCTAAAATCTGTTGTATTTTCTTTAGCACATATTTACATATATATTTTAAAGTTTATAATGCACACATACATAATTTTACTGAATATATACATGTGTGTGTATTTTACTAGTGTTTCATCTTTTTCTCCCCCTAGCTATTGCTTTGCTCTGCAAGTTTATGAGACAGTCCAGGCTGGCCTAGAACTCAAGATCTTTTCCACATTGGCCCCCTCCCCCCAGTGCTAGGATTTCAGGTATGTACCATCATGTGTGACATTAATATCTCTTTCCTTCTTTTCTTTTCTCTTCTCTTCTCTTCTTTTAAGACAAGATCTTGCTCTTTAGTCCAGGCTGCTCCTGAACTCACTGTGTAGTCCAGTCTAGCCTGGAACACATAGCAATCCTCCTGCCTCAGCTGCCTGAATGCTGGGATTACAGGTGTGCACCATCACACCCAGCTTATGTGATGCTAGTGGACTGAACTCAAGGCCTTGTGCTCAGTGCTTTAACTACTGAGTTACTCTCCCAGCCCAATATTTAGTTTCTTATTTAATTAAATGGATATCACAATATCATGCTTAGACTAATAGTTATTACAGAAATACATTGTCAGTTATACATAAAAATTTGTGGTAGCTTATTAGTGGTAATATTTTATAAGTATTACTTAAGAAATGCATTTTGGTTGAATATTCCACATATTGATATTAAATAAAACCTTTTCAAATCTTGTATACCTCCTAAAACTTTTGTCTGTTTAATATAAGTTTCCAATAAAGCTGTGCTCAAATCTCCCATTGTAATTGCAGGCTCAGCACACCTGCCCTCTATGGCTCCAGACCTGCCCATTGGGCCCTACTCTAGATTCTCACCTTGTTTGGGAGCATGGGGCCACCAAATGGTGATCCTCACTGCTTTTCCTCTGGTTATGTGATCACCACTCGGATCCAGCAAATCCTCTGCCTTCCTAGGCTAGGTTGTAGAGGAAATTCCTTTACTAAATCTCAGTCTTCCAGCCCAATCAGTCAGAGCCACTGATGAAAAAATCCTTCACCATCACCATCTTGGTTCTACCCCTGTCTGTAAATTCTAATTGTTTATCTTTTACTGACTGACTTTTCCTCATGGATAAGAACAACTATTACTCTGCAGACATTTGCATTTTATTTCGAAACAGCACTTCCTCTGCTCCCTTGATCCCAGTGGACTTGTTTTATCTTGGAGCTGAATTTTCAGAGCAGTACTACAGGCTGCCCAGGAAAATTTGGGTATCATTTATCAATTACATTATATCAAGTGTATCACTAATTGATTTGTCCTTCTTATTGTTTTTATGTTAACTCATTAAAAATAAAACCCAAATGAGTAGAAAGAATAAATAAATAAATAATCATTGACCCAAGTAGAGAAAACCATTGGCAATGATTTCTGCTTTTCTTTCCCACTAACTAGGCTCTTTTATTGAGTTATTAGCCAATTAAAAACTAGCTTTGCTTGGAATCGATTAATGAAGCTTATTTCTTGGAACATACTGTTCTTTTATTTAGATACTTTAGCTAAAAAAAGAGAGAAAGAAATGATAAGGACTGGATAGCATTCCAAACTAAAAATTCAGAGTTTTCAAGGGATTGTTCAAGATGGAAAGGCATTCGACTTCTGTCTACCCAAGGTTTCTGAAAAGGTGTTTCGTTTGTCTCTACCTGGCATCTGCATGTCTTATATAAAGGACAAAAAAATTCTGACAGCTTCTGCCTCCTTAAAAGCAGGATATGTACATGTAGACCTTGAGAGAGAGAGAGGAAGGCATGGGCAACAAAGACAAGGGATAAACTCCAGGCTCAAAAATTCAAATATTGATGATTAAAGACCCTTTAAAGGTTCTGATAGCCTCACTTCCAACCAGGAAGAGTCCATGAATTTCCCATGAAACAGATTAATTTGTAAACCTTGATCAATGGAGATAAGTTCTACTGGAGATAAGTTCTTGTGGAGGATCAGGCCCATGACTGAAACACTAGGGGGGGTGGTTCCTACAGCTGCCAGGGAAATTTTGGGACCTGGGGACTTGCCAACCTTTTGATCATAGCATTGAACATCTATAAATGCTCTTTTTCTGGTTAAAAAAAAAAAACAAAAAACAAAACCAAAATCTTATCTGGTGGACTCACTAGCCCAAGGTTGGCTGCCCAATGGGAAGTTGCCCCTGAGAGTCTATAGTAATTTTGACCTGCCCTTTGAGTTATCTTGTCACAGTGCTATCTGGTTGAGATAACTTTTCTGGTGCTGGGCACTGATTGGTATGAAAGGAGATGGAAACATCACCAGCTGTTGTCAGGTCTATTCTGAGAGTAGTCATTTGTTTTCTGTTCTACATCCTTTTATCTTTCTTCTTAGGGCCATCTTTAGTTTAGATTTTAATACTGCCTAGTAACTAAGGCCCCTGAAGCTGCACTGGCTTTTCCCCCACAGTAATGTAAGCTCAGTGTGACTTTGTTTTCCCTTCATAAGCTAAGAAGGTGCTCAGTCTGATCTTCCAACTCGGGAATTTGGTTGGAGGTTTGAATATAATCTACTGAGGGCCATGAATATAATCTATTGAGGCACCTTGACTTCTAGGGTTCTTATGAACCCAATTGAGGCTCTAAGATAAGTTAATGTAGACTTACAGCCACTTGGAGGTGTTGTGAGAAGTATTGTAGGGGTGGCTTGAACTATGGGCCTTGGGGTTGAGGGTCTAGTGTTCTGCCAACTGAGTGTTCAGGCTATGGCAACTCTCAGTTCCCTAGAAAACTTTAAATTAATTGTGTATTAGAAGAAGTAGCTTCATCAATGTATAACTGTCTAAAATTTTGTTGATTAAGATGTCAGTAGCTACTTTCTGTTTCTTGCTAGGGAAATTTTGCTATGAATGGCTTACCACTTCAGAAAAAAAAAATTGTCCATAAACTAGTTTCTTTTTCTGCCCTAGAAACCTTGAGCAATAGAGCCAGGATAAGGTTAAACTTCAGGGCAGCTAAGTCTAAGATATAACCCTTGGGAAGATGTCACAAAACTTGAAGCAAAAACTATTAAAGTGGCTGAAACCTAAGATAAATTAAGACAGAAAAAAAATTGAAGCTGGTTGAAGGGGTAGCTACGTTTTTTTGAGATGTAAATAGGCCCGTTTTACAACAACTTCAGATTTGCAAACTGAGGATTAAATGTTGCTCAGTCCTGCGATTAAAAACTTGAGAAAAACTTAATCCTGTAACATTTATTTATTTATTTTTGAGATAGAGTCTCACTCTATAGCCCAGGCTACTCCTGAACTCACTATGGAACCCAAGTAGGCCTTGGACTCACGGCAATGGGCAATCGGATTACAGGCATGCACCACCACGCCCAGTTTATAATCCTGTTACTTTTAAAAAGCTGATAAATGATAAACTGGAGTCTTTGCCCCTGTGGTGTGTATCTGTATGTTATGTTTGTTTCTGTATTTGTAAGTTGTTTCAATGGTGCTAGATTGCTTTAAAATACTTAAGAGCATTCATTAATTTTTAAAAAGTGGCTTAAGCTCTTAAAATTCTTTCTGTCTCTGTTGGCCACTAATAATTACACTTTAAGTGTTTGACTTTCACAAGCGAAAATTTCATAAAGTTGTAGAAGTTTAGTTAAAACTTGTGCTTATTATGGCCTTAAAGACTTGAAAGTCAGGGTCAGATTAAGCTTCAAAAATGTAGTGAACTTGTTAGTGTAGTGTTGGCTGGGAATTTTTAGATTTACAAGTTTAAAGTGTTTGATTTGTCAAAAGGCACTTAAGATGACATTCTGTTCTAGGATGTGTCATTCTGATGTCTAGGCCTTTAATATAGCTTTTGAAGAGGTTTGTTTCTTATCAATAATGACAATGGTTTAGGACATTACCTATGATTACCAGTATGTTAGGTTTTTGTAGAAATGTGGAGGTAACTTTAAAATTAAATACGTATGGAAATAAAACATTGGGGTTATTTATAATTAGGTTAAAATACTAAAAGCTTTTTCTGAGTATAAACCCGTATTTTCGGAGCAGAGCACAGCTTAGGGATTAGATAGTTTGCCTGGAAAGCACAAGGCTCTGAATTCATGTCCCCAGCACCACATAAGCTGGTAGTGGTAGCACATGCCTGTATTCTCAGGACTTGGGAGGCTGAGATAGGAGGATTACCATGATTTCGAGTCTAGCCCGGCCTACATAGTAAGTTCATGAACAGTCTGGACACAGAGCAAGACCTTGCCTAATAAATATGCATATTTTCTCTACTTACAATTTATAAATGATAGTAATGTTTCTGAGTTTATTAAATGCATTTCATAGATTGCTGGAGCACCTGCATAACATATGCAGTTTGGAACAGAAATATGAGTAGCAACATGGCTTTGGAACTGCTGGTAACCTATTCATAGACTATTTGTCCTAGAAAAATAAATCCTGTAAAAATTCAAAATGTAATGCATGAGAATAATGTTAGTGGACTTTAATTTATAAACAGGCTGGAGTTATTGATCTATTCTCAATAAAATTTAGGACAGAAGTAGCTTAAAAAGAGTGCTTTTTACTTTGATAAAATAATTTATGTTCTCTACTACCTTTTATTATTATTTTTTAAATATCTAGCAAAATAGTTAGTCTTAATTTAACAAGTTAGCTTCTTCCAGTACCTGTTTTAAGGTTCTGTTTTGGTTCCATGGATTAACAGTTATGTTGATTGGTTATATGGATTAAGATTCATCTGTGGGTATATGGATTAATGTTTAATAATTGTAATTCTGGTTCACGGGCTGCTGCTGTTTCATACTTCTGCAACTTGGGGTACACGAATGACTGTTGTTTTCTGCACTTCTGATTATATGGGTGTCTTAGGTAATTTCTAAATGCTAGGAAAAGATACCTGACATCCACAAGTCAAGGGAGGACAGATTAATTTTAGCTCACAGTTTTAGAAGATCTCCTATCTGGCTCCTGCCTCACTTGGATTCTGTATTCTATGCCATGAGCAGCTCTCCAGCCTTTGCCATGTGCTCCTACCATTGCCAGCTGCCCATGAACAGACTTGGTGAGACAGAAATGAAGCGAGGCAGGAGCCAGGTGAAGTGAGGAGCGAGTTGATGTCTAGAGACTTAGGCAAAGGTCAGAGCTTTTCCAGGAAGAAGCTGTAATGATGTCTCTTTTCCCTCCTTTACTGAGTTCAAGCTGCCAGCTGAGCCCCCCACACCCAGGGTGGGTGATCCTTCCTCACTTCCTGGCTGACAAATAAGTAAAACACACCTGCACATCCCACTCTGGGCAATCTCAACAAATTAACACAATCACTCCAGGTCAAGCCCTAAGCATCTGCCCCTTCCAGCAAGGCCTCACCTCCCAAGGCACTCAGTCCCAGTTATCTGATTACATCCAAATATATGAGGCTTTAGAGGGACACTCCAGATCCAAGCCCTAGCAATGGATCACTGTTGTATCTAACATGCCTTGCTTTTTTTTTAAAAAGGTAATTGTTGTAGCATTATGCAATCAGCCACAGTGTCATCAGACAGGATCCAAGCAGTCCTCCTTAATGAATGTCTTAGTTAATTTTCATTGCTGTGACTCAATTCCCAACATGCACAAGGGGGTGAAATCTTACGGCATTCATGAATCTGTAGAAAGTCCTCCCTTGGTCCCACCCACAGGTGAGAACATCCATGCTAAGAAATGGGTGTGTTTGCAGAAGCAATGCCTAGGCCTAGTCTGTTGTTTTACTCAGTATGTAATTCCCCGACTCCTACTCCTTTTTTTAAAAAGGGATTTTGGGCATAATAAGCTTGGAAGAGTAGAAGCATAAACAAACCACAAGGTAACCTTGGGTGGCTTTGTTTCCTGAAGATGTAGACTGCTTAAAAGCATAGTTATTACATTTTGATTTTTATATCCTTTCTACTTATTTTATTTCCTCTTCTCTACTCCTATAGTTGCTTTAATATGCTGTAAAAGTAAATAGAACATTTTACTAAATTGTTACCTTATAGCTATTCACTGGCAAAAGCCACAGGAGACTGCCTTGATTTATGATATAATTGTATGTTCTTAGTTGATAAAAACAGATGTTAATTCTTGTACGCTGTATTAAATGGTTTACAATTATGTTACATACAAAATTCTAAAGATGTAACTAAGCTGTAATTGTTGGTCTTAAGAATAAGTAAGTAATGTGCTTTAATAACAATACAGGCTGAATTTCCTTTGCTTTTCTGGCTCTTTTACACCTGTTTGCAAGCTTTGTCACTTGAGTTGTCAAATCCTGTTATTTTCAGCTGCTGACTGCTATTAGGTAATCATAGATTTGACAATGGACTCTAGCTAACCTAAGCTGAAGAGCTGTTCTTTTTAAATCTTTGCGATTACTCAGATTTGACCAAAAGGGTGTTTGTCTTGCTGACTTCACTCCCCTCTGGGAAAGCAATTTTAGCACCAAGAAGCTACTGTAGTGTGAGACACACTCTGACCAAGTGGCACCAGGAAATGTACTGTCATGAAACGGGGCTGCAGATGCCCCCTCCCCCACAGCAGACATTTTTGTGAAAAAAGATGCATTCTGAGGCAAGAAGAGAAATTATGAGCGTGAGAGATGCAAAACTTTACCAAATTAATAAATGGTGCTGCGTAGATTTAGGGGCAGGCTCTCATGCTTAATCGCCAGAGATTCAACCTTCCAGTAAATGTGAGATTTTAGTCACATTTAAATCTCTTACAGTCAAATCTCTTAAAGAATCAAGAAAGAAAATAAGAAGGTGGGGTTGAATATGGATAATTTGGCATTTTAAAAAATTAATTAATTATGGAGTTAGTGGTCCCCAGGATCGAGCTCGGGGCCTTTATACTGAGCTACATTCTTAGCACCTTTTTGTTTTTGATTTCGAGACGGTCTGGCAAAGTTACCCAACAAACTAGGCTGAGTTCAGACCTGTGATCCTTCCGCCTCAGTCTTTCAGAGCGCTGGGATTATGGGCCTGCACAGCCTGTCCCGGCTGAGTAGCATTTTTCAGCGACTACTCGAAAGTGTGTTTGACTCACAGACCTCTTCCAACCCCAGGTGTCTGTATGCACTGTTGTGAAGAATTAAAACTTCCTGGGCTGAGAACAGAGCTCTGTGGTTAAAGCACTAACCTAGCAAGCACAAGGCCCTGAGTTTGATTTTTCAGCACCATATCATCCAGGTATAGAGGTACATGCTTATAATCCCAGCACTTAGGAGGCTGAAGCAGAAGAATGAAAGTGGTTTTAGTGCAGCCTGGGCTACATAGTAAGTTCAAGGCCAAACTAGATTACAGAGCGAGACCCTGTCTCAAAACAAAACAAAACAAAACAAAAACAGAATAAAAGAATAAAAAGTTCCTGACACCCTCTCCCCTAAACCTCCTCCTCCTACCCTGGTTCCCTCAAAAACAGAATTTATCCATATGTATTTTAAGGAAGGGCAACAAAGGAGGGAAGTGAATCCTGGGCACAAAACTGTGCAAATGATCAGGGACCCCTTCCTCCAAGGGTTCTGATAGCTCCACCCTCAAGCTCTCAGAATCTTCCATTTAAACAGAGTCTCCTATTGAATTCGATTATTTTTATTTTTTTCCCCCTAGGGAATTGTCTAGAACTTTATTAACTAAATTGGTGGGTTTTTTTTTCTCCTGATACATTATTTTGCCATTTTGTTTGTGATCAGAGTGGACATTTAAAATATTTTCAGTGTTTAACAATGAAGCTATATATGCTGCCTTAGAGTGTGTTTGATTATTGCCAGTGAAGTATTTGATGGTTCGCAGACATAGATAATTTGTCAGCTTGGATCGGAAGCCCTCAATGACTCCTCCTCCCTTCATGCTGTAAAGGGCTCTTGTACACCTTGGAAAGATGGGTTAGTTTGGAGAATTATTCTTACCATCTTCTCCTAAGCCAGCTTTAAATAAATCTTTTTCCTATTTACCATCACAGATGGCCTCCTTTGATTCGGTCTGTGTGCTAGTAGGCACACCTAGACATGTGACCTTTGAGTGGCCAATAACGAAAACATAGCGACTGTGGTCTTTTTGTTTCCTTTGCAGGGTTGTTGACGGCCGTGGCCATTGCCATGTCTGACAACGTCATTCTCCGCAGTGTGAAGAAGTTTGGAGAGGAGAACCAAGCTTTTGAGTCGGATGGATCGTGTAAGTGGCCTTGTTCTCCCCTTGGCTCTTATACAAAGAAAGGGGGACACGAAAGTGGGAAAGGCCTTTGCAAGGAGCAGAAAAGAATCAGCAACACGAAGACTTTGAATGTTAAGGGGCAAGTGCCTGGAGAACAGTTTGGAAATGTGGCCACAACAGCAGTCCGAGGCTCTGAAAATATCTTTTCTATTACACGAACAATACTTGTAATATATACTATAAGTGTTGTATGTTACCCATAACATACATATATGTGTAGAAAAAAAGCATGAAAAAAGACAATCACTTCGTAATGTTCCATGAATAAGGTGCTCTGTAGGAATGTTTTTCCAAAGCAAAATTATTAAAAATGAGTTGCATTTGTCATTGTTATTAACTTCTCTATGCACTGTTTTTATTTTGACAGATAACAATGGTAAGAAACCAAGGTAAGTAATGAGCTCACCCATGCAGCATATTTTTTTTAAAAAATTCACAATATTCCTATGAAAGTCATGAAACAAAATTCTCATGCATACTGTTTTTACTGTAAAATGGTATATACAGTCCATTCTTCTTCTCTTTAAAATACTACTAAATTTGATTCTCAAAACTTTTGAACCATCCCTTCTGGATTAGGTCCAAATGTCCCCTGTGTGTCCGGGAATACCACAGAACTCCTGGTCTAAGTGGGCAGGGGAAAAGTTGGACAACACTGGATCACAAATTCTCCCCACAGGTGAATAATAGAAACCTAAGATTTAATTATTAGATATTTCTCTTTAGAGTTTAAATTCTCATATAGGACAAATGTCAGTAAATCATTCTTTGGTCCAATGGCAAAGTTAGATGAGGTATAATTTAAAAGATAAAAGGGAGAAGGTAGGTGAGTTCTGACAGGCAGGTGGTAGAAGAGGAGGAATTTTAGATATGTAAGAAATCATCAGTATTTTGTGGTAGGGGTTGGGTAATAAGATTATCTTTGCCCTCATCGTAATAAGTTCAGCCTGGCCTCAGAACTGGACTTCTCCCACTGACTGGGAAAGCGGAAATGATACAAATGTGAGTGGATGGCGCTGAGAGGACCAGCAGGAAGTTGACTGAGCCCTTGTGTTCTCAGGAGAGGTGAAGGTGGGGTGTGAAGATCGGGGTAAATTTGACAGCACTGTGAAGGGAGACAAGCATGATCTGGAGAGGGACGAAGTTCAGCGCTGTGGGTCAAGCTGGAGCACATATGCTCCCTCATTCGTGCATTCGTTTACATTTCAAATATTAATCGAATGCTTGTGAGGTGTTAAGTACCATTACACGTGCTAAAGGTAAAAAAAAAAGCAGGCAGAGAAAAGAATGAAACAGACAAAGGAAAAACAAAATAGGCAAAGATCTCTGACCTTGAGAAAAACATTTTAGAGAGGGAGCTATAACAACACCACAGATAAATGAAGTATATAGCAAGGTAGCTGGTGGTAGCATCATCTTCTTCCAAAGAAAAAGACAAAAATGTGGAACTAGGAAAAGGAGTGGTATGATTGTATGAGGGGGAGGGCTGAAATGTAAAGACCTAAGCCAGAGGTGACCATGTGGGGGTAGTTTTGGAGGAAAGGGGTCAAAAACATGAGGGTAGTTCTCCTTTTAGCTATCTGAAGGAAGAACACTGTGCGAGAGGGATAAATACAAGCTTCTAGAGATGGGAACACACTCGGAATGGACAAAATTTAGCAAGAGGACTTGCTAAATTAGTTGTTAGACAACTAAAATATGATAGAAAGAGACCCAGCCAGACCCGATTAGCTAAGAGGTTCTTGGATGAGGTCTCAGTAGGACTTGAGAGTCGACCCTGGGTTGGGAAGGAAGATGAAGGCAGTCGTGAGTTGGCTCCAGGTCACATGGTAGTGGTATTTTCTCAAGCAGGTCAAGTGGCTTGATTTAAGGAGAGGAGTAAACAGCTGGATAGATGCAGGCTAGAATTTCTGAGGGTGGATCTGGGGAAAAGGATTGAGGGTGATGTGAAAATGCGGCTTAAATGCCAGGCAACAGGACTTGGGATGCATAGGGAAGGAAGCAAAATCTTGATGAAGTTTAGCAATTACGGGCAACCAGAAAAGAAGGTATTGTAATATAATTGAGGTTCACAAATAGTTGTGGAAGAAGGAAGTGAGAAAACAGGATGCACTGCCAAACACAGAGCACCAAAGGAATTAAACATGTTCTGAACTCCAGTAGTTCCTGGTGACAGCAAATTCCGGGCGTGTATGTAGTGGCTGACTCAGGTTAAGTGGAGTAGAGGAGATCAAAGACAATTCACATGACCTAATGAGAAATGACTTAAATAACAATACCTTAGGGAAATTATGGAAGCATTCTTGAATGTTGAATCATAGCAGAACTATTTAACACGGTTGTCATATTTTTACATGCTAGAAGGAAACTTTAACCTCACCCAACCCGATCACTTCCATGTATCCACCAGGAAATACAGGCATAAGTAGGTGAAAGGTCATGGCTTGAGGGCACAGAGTTATTTTTTGGGATAATGGGAAGCATCATACCTCTCTAATGAACCTTACTCAATCTCTGATGAATGTGAACTCTAGCTCTGTTGAAATCTCTACAAGAAGGAAAGGCTATCTGGAAGATGCCAATTTTGGCTAAAATTTCCCAGCCAGGAAGGAATGACTCATAAAAGTGCCACTTTGGGAGAATTTTTTATTGTTTTGAAAAGGATTGTCTTTGAATTTCTGCTTTTCTTCAGGTTGGAAGATAAGAAGAAAGGGGACAGCAACCAAGTGGGCTTCTTCCAACTGGTAATAAAACTATGCTGGTTTATGTTCAATGTATAGCCGTACCGTTCAGATCACAAAGGAAGTACTAATTCCTTAGTCATTTTGGCAGCACTTTTTTTAACCAATATGACCAAGAGTCACTTACTCAGCAATCACTTACTCAGTCATAAGCCTTTCCTATGTGATCACATGCTGAATACTGATTAGAAATTTGCTACTGATTAAACACACAAATCTTGTTGAGCAGATCAGTCAAATCCGAAAAAATTGCTGAATTCACTTTGGTATAAAGAAATCATCATAGAAAACACATTTCACATGAGTGTGTGTGTGTGTGTGTGTGTGTGTGTGTGTGTGTGTGTGTGTTTGGGGGGGTACTGGAATGGAACCCAGAACGTTGACACTATACTACACCCTCAGTTCATATTTTGGTTTTGATTTTGAAACAATTTCCTGCTAAGTTGCTAAGTTGCCTAGGCTGGACTCAGACTTGTGATTCTTTTGCCTTAGCCTCCCAGAGAACCGGGATTTCAGTTAGGCACCAACACTCTCAGCTCAGTAAACATATCATAAATATTAATTCTTTAGAAACTCCATAGTTTATGCATTAACCCCTAATTTGCACGAGATGAAGGCTCTTCTGGCTACGAGTAGGCATTCTTTATTGTCATTACATAATTACTTTAAACTCTACTACTCAAGACATTCCCATAACGTTGGGTGTTGAGTATCAAAATCTAGCAATGAAATGAAATACTGCTCCTACCTGTCCTGCTTTTCACCCATAGATTATCACTGAACTCTTTGTTTTTCAAGTTCCGGTTTTCTTCTTCGGCTGACATTTGGCTGATGTTGGTGGGAAGTTTCTGCGCATTGCTCCATGGAATGGCCCAACCAGCTGTGCTGATCATTTTTGGTACAATGACAGATGCGTTTATCGAATATGACATTGAAATACAAGAACTTGCGATTCCAGGAAAAGCATGTGTGAATAACACCATCGTGTGGCTCAACAGCTCCCTCAACCAGAATGTGACAAATGGCACACGCTGTGGGTAGGAGTCTTTAAAATTCTTTATTTTTCTCTTATCCCGTTTCTTAAATTGTAATTCAAAACTGTATAAAGGAGACATTATTGACCAAGCAGAAGGATTATCTAATGAAAGGAAGAAAAGCATTAACGTTTCATATTTATAGAAATTACTCTGCCTTGAAGTTCTTTTCATCTTATGAGGTGTTGTAGTCTTAACCAAAAGAGGATTAGAAATAGCTTGTCAAATACAGCACTGATGTGTAATCACACTGTTGACCAAGCATACATCATTAACACTTAATGAGGTGACTCATAAATTTCATTTGAGTCTCACAGACAAGAGTATCTCTCTTTCCCCCCAGTAGCTTGCTTCCTTCTTCCCTTAGCCTGGTGACTGTGGCCAACAAGCCACTTGATCCCAAGCCTCCTCTGTAGAGTGGGAGATCTGTGAGTATGCTGCTCTGATTGCCGTGGGGGTCACTGGTCACAGTGAATAGTTGAGTTTCCATGAAACATAGAGTGGCGCTGTGAGCAGAAGACAGCTGTGCAGAGACAGCCGGGACTCAGATGTGCACAGTCACTGTGTGACTGCTCTCTTTGTGATAAGCTGGGGAGGCTACTGTGTGTAATCAGTGAGTCTGAAGGTACGTGGGCTGACTCACTGGCGGGCCGGACTTTGCAGCTGGCCTCACGTTGCCTCAGGCTGGGAACAAGCTCATTTGCACGTATGAATCTGTATGTTTGGGCTCGGAAATCAACCATAGGGTGTATTTTGGCTCCAAAGATACTTGGAACGTTTCCCTCCATTGAATTTATATCCCTTGCCTTTATTTTTAAAAATTTCTACTCCCTTGATTCAAACTATGAATCTCTCTAAATGACTGACATTCTTCCATAGTATTATCTCTTTTGAGAATTTTTCATTCTTTCCCTAATCAGTCATAGTTTTTTAATGATAAGAATAGAGGATTTAGTAATTATTTTGTATTGGTCCTACTTTGCATGAAGGAGTTTTCATTTATTATTCATCATTTTATTAATATGCATTTGGTTGTGCAGAGCAGTGGGCTTGTCGCTAGTGTTCCAGGCACTCAACTGTCAAATGTTGCTTCTGCTCCCCTCGCTTTTCTGGCCTGCCCCCCCTTCCCTTGACCCTTCTCCTTAGCCTCTTACAAGTAATCTCTCTTCCACTGTCAGGTCACTGCCTTTTTTTTTTTTTTTTGGTTTGTTTTCACATATGAGAAACAACATGTGACCATGCCTTTCTGTGTCTGGCTTATTTGGCTTAAAATGTCATCTTCCACTTCTATGCACTTTTCTGCAAATTACACGATTTTATTCTTCTACGACTAAATAATACTCCATTGTGTATTTATTTCCTTATCTATTCACAGGCTGATGGGTAACTAGGCTGATTCCATACCTTGGAATATATACCTAGGAGTGGTGTGTATCCAAAATCCACAGGTAGCATAGCTGGCTCACACTGGCGTTCCTCTTCTTCTTCTTTTTTAAGATTCTCCATACTATTGTCTATAGTTTTTTATATTTCCACTAACAGTGTATAAGATTCCCTTTTCTTGACAAACTTGTCAGCATTGTTTCTGGTAATAGCTATTCTGAGGTGAGATGGATCTCATATAGTTTCGATTTGCATTTCCCTGATGGCTAAAGATGTTGAGCATGTTTTCATGTATTTGTTGGTTACTTGTATGTCATCTTTTGTGATGTGTCTATTCATTTGCTCATTTTTGACTGAATTACTTATGTTGTTAAATTTTTGAGATCTTTATATATTCTGTATATTAATCCTCTGTCAGACAAATAGCTAACAAAGATTTTTCTCCCATTACTTAATCAACCAAACGTTACTCGAACACACACTCTGCTGGATGTTGTGGAAACGTGAAGGACGCAGTTATCTTACAGGTCATGGGCTCGGGTCTAGAGAGTCAGATAATCAATCAATGATTGGTAGTTATAAACCGATGGGTACTTGATGACGGAAAAGCAGAATTACCTTTTAAAAATTAATAACCCAATTCATTTGAAATAAATTTGCTAATAGCTAAACATGTACGTTTCTTCTATGAACTCAGAAGTTTATTCTCCCCTGAAAGATTTAACACAATTTGTATGAAAAAGAGGGTGCATCTGATGCCAATCTGTTTGAGCACAGAAGTGAATTACCTTTTACAGAGTAACTACAAAATGTAAAAGTGACTACTCTTCCTACACCTGATGGAAATTGACCTGAGCCTTTAATAATATAAAGATAATTGCTCACAAGAAAATGCCTGTAATTATATTCTGTCATGACTTACACTTTGAAAATAAGTGAGAAGTCAAAATCTGAGATACTTTTGTAAGATCAGATGTTCATAAACATTTGTTAGAAAAATTAAAGAAAGAATCTACTACTCCTAGTGTTTGTAACACAGACATCCACTGGAAGGAATTCTTGTGTCTGCTTTTTTCCTTCTATTTGGGCTTGCCGGTGGGGTACCTGAGGGTGAGAAAAGGCAGTGAAAAGGAGGCTTTCAGAAGCACATTGGCTTAGACTGAGTTCACATGATATCAAAGATGTAATGGACTTTTGTCTTTTATTTTAATAAAGTTGTATTGATATCTGAAATCGTGCAGAACACACCTTTGTTAATCTAATCCTTCACAAGAAACTCTTTGACAAGTTAGATGCTTTAATTGTGAGTTATCACAGTCACTGACGTGAGCCCTACCTGTTGCACTTTCCTTAGTCACAGGCTTAGTTAGCTTTTATGTAGTAAGATTCTGTAAAATATAGAGTTGGGTGGGATGAAGGACAAGGGAGAGGACATTTTCTCACCTCTAAGTAGTTAAATGTCTCCAAAGTTACCAAACACTTTCACAGGTTTCTTTCCTAGAGCAAGGTCTATATAATTAAAGGTATAATGTCTTCACTTATAAGAGATATATTCTTCCTGAAATATATAAGAGAGCTCATTGATTTTAGCAACATATGTATGTGTAGTGGTGACAGCTGTTATTACTCTTTTATTTTATCACTTTCCACATTTCTCTTGTAATTGTTTAAAAGCAAAACTTTTACAAATGTCTCTCAGTGAGTAACACTGATGAAGATTGTAGAACATCAAGCTTCCTGGTTAACTGGTCAAAATCTCTCCTTGAAATATTGAAACAATGAGGTAAAAAAATAATGGGAAATTAGAATTGCATATTGCAGGTTTCTTATATCCAATTAGAGAATAAATAAATGGAAGCCACAGGTCATTTTTAACTTAACCAGGAAGACACATATTGTAATTTCTGTCGTGTTCTACTAGTCAGAGCAATCCTGGTACAATTTGGAAGGGACCATACAGTAGTGTGACTATCAGGAAACAGGAATCTTGGGGGCTGCATGGAATTGACTGTGACAGCTGCCAGGAAGCTGGTGTCCTCACTTGCCTCAAATATATGTGTATTAAGGTGGAAATTGAGGCTACACTTTCACTTGGATTTCAGTTTGTTAGTCATGTGTGCTCTGATTAAGCTTGCAGTTTTTACTTTGAAGTCATAGGTTTTAAGACAACAGAACTTTTAAGCAGCTTTATCAAGAAAAAATTCATATACCACCAAATTTGCCCATTTAAAGGGTGTAATGTAGTGAGATTTAGTTATTCAGCGCTCATCACAACCATCAATTTTAGATTCTCATTATCACAAAAAATCTTATGTTCTGTGCCTATCACTCCCTAGTTTCTCATTCTTCTCATCCCTATGCAACACTAGTTCTTCTCATCTCTCTCTGTTTGCTTATTCTGAACATTTCACATAAAAGGAATTAAATAACCTGTACCAACTGGCTTCTTCAACTTAGCACAATGATTTTGAGGTTTCTCCAGCCATGGCCTTCTACCTTGGAGCCAGGTAACTATGAACTGAACTGAAACCATCAACAAAACTAAACCTTTCCTTTAGTTGCAGATGGCAGGTATTTTTTCTTAACAGGAAAGATGACTAATATGTTAATTAAAAAACAACAAAACAGCACTAAACATACAATTATCATATGACCTAGCAACTCTATACTTGTAGACCTAATCTGAGAAGATGAAAGTGAATATTCTCATTAAAGAGCACACGTGTGCACACGTGCACACACACACACACACATGTTTCAGTGGCTTTATTTGTCAAAGTAAAAGTGGGGAATAACTCAAGTATCATTAATGGGCAAATAGGTTCTCAAGTGATACACCTATCCACATTATGGCATTGTATTTAACAATAAAAAGACATGAGCTTTGATGATGAAAGCAATGAGTTTCATCGTCAAGAGTTGAGAAAAATAAAAAAAAATGAGGCTGACTTAATGAAATCCAATAGCAAAAAGCTATATACTACATGGTTCCACTTATATAACAATCTTGAAGTAACAAAAATATAGCGACAGAGAACAGACTGGTGGTAGCCAGGGGCAGAGGAAGGGGTGGAGGTTGGATGAGAGTACATGTTGGTATAAACAGTCCAATGAAGGAGACTTTGGTGATGAGAATATTCTGGTCTTGGTCATGTAGATGGTAGTATTCTGGCTATCATGTTGTCACATAGTTTTACAAAGGGTTGCCATCATGGAAAACTTGATAAAAGTTACTTGTAGTGTTGATATATTCTGTCTCCCAATTTCATGTGAATCCACACTTATTTAAAATAAATGTTCAATTAAAAACACACTAACCAACATAATATATAGTTGTTCTATATAACAATTTTATCAAAAGGTAGGTCATTTGTCTAGAGGTAAATGTTCTATGTATTAGGGAATACAGAGCCGCCATGTTTCACATATGAGCTTGACATTTTCTAGGTCTCATTTAATTCTTGGAGTTGCTCTTAGTTGTCATGAAATACTGGAAATGCGGTAAATGTTCTAGCTGGCCCAGAGGTTGCCAGATGGGTTGACCATGGCAGAATTTTTCTTCCTAATAAGTATTTTGAAAGTCATAGTAAAATTAAGAAACATTTATTGATTGTGTACTATATGTATCAGGGTTTGGGAAATGTGACCAAGCCAAATCAGCCCAACCTGTACCCTCAGGTACCTCACAATCTACAAGCAGGAAGAATAGACTCAATATAAATACATTTAATAAAAATGAAAGCTGGATGTGGTGGCATACGCCTGTAATCTCAGCACTTGCGGGGCTGAGGCAGGAGGATTGCCATGAGTTCAAGACCAGCCTGGTCTACATAGTGAGTTCAGGACCAGACTTCACTACCGAGTGAGACCCTGTCTCAAAAAAAAAATACCACTGGCAATACAATTTGTGGAATAATAGTATATTTAATGAAATATACTGTGTACTTGGTCCAAGTTCAGTAGAGGAAGGGAATAATTCAAATTTGAGTCACAAAAATCAAAGCCTGAGAGCAGAAGTGGTGAAGAGTGACACCACTCATGTCTGTCAGCTAATATGTTAATTTTCTCAGTATCAAATTTATTTCCTACACTTTCCCTAAAATCTTCAGGAGCTTCCCCCTCCCTCCCCTGATCCTGACAATCTCAAACCCCATGCCACAGCTTGGTAGTTCTGCTTGGGAAAATGTACAGGACTTTCTTGCTACACCTGCTGCTGTCTTCAGCTCCAACATTAGAAGTTATTCTGATGAGGGACCCTCCATGGGTCGTAGTTGGCTGAGAGATGGGGCTGGCAGGGTGCTTTTCTTCCTCACTGGGAGATGATGCATGTAGGGAAGTTGAGAGGTGTTGAAAAGCTAACTTGATTCCCAGAGGCGGTAACCAGTAGACTGGATTTACAGCTTGTTCTTTTCAGACAGACTGCGGCTTGCTAAAACCTTTCAGTAGCCATGTTTGGTCTGTTGCTACTTGTGTGCAGGTGCACGAAGCCACAGTGGGCTGGCGGCTGGCTGGCTCAGGGTCCCCTCTCTTCTCCTAACTGGGGCCTACTTGTTTCACAATCCTAGCAGCTCTGCCGATGCAAACGGAGAGATGAGCAGACTTGCTGTGACAGTACCATGGGACATATTTAGGGATTTGGCTGGATTTATTATGATTCTGCATAGATAAAATGCCTTACTCATATTTAATAGTAATATTTAATGCACAGATTTTTAAGTCCCTCTCCATCTAGAAGTCTAGTCTTTGGCAGTTTGGTCTGACTTGTAAATCTAAGCCTTTTTCTCCCTCTTTTGAAGGTTGCTGAACATTGAGAATGAGATGATCAAGTTTGCCGGGATCTATGCTGGAATTGGTGTCACAGTACTTATTCTAGGATATATTCAAGTAAGCTGTTCCTCTATATTATTTACACGTTAACATCTGGGTCATGGGCACAAGAATGAAACACAAAAGGCTGTCTCTGTTGTCTAGATGGGCCTTAAGTTATTCAGAAGCTCTGAAAACCACAATTCTATTTCTCATGAAGACATGAGTGAGCAAGGTTCTTCTCAGGCAGCAGCTCCAAGGCTGCGGACAGTTGTCTGAGAGCTGTGGTAGACAGCTGGGACATCTGTCCTTCCTGCCCTCTCCTACCTCCTTCTCTCTTGTGAGCTCAGAAATGGATAGCAGTAGGTGTGTTCGGTAGAGGAGTTGGAGTAGTCTGGAGAGGTGTGGGAAGAGGAAAAAAAATAAAATGTACCCCCCCTTTTTTATCTTTCATTGCTAAAGTCTCACCAAACTGCATTCCATCCCAAAGTCTGTAAAGCTGACCCTAGAGAATATTCTAGATTTAAGTAATAGAATGGCGCAGGGTTACTTAACCGTCATTCGGGAAGGTAGCGGTTCAATTTCCTGCTGCTTTCTGTAGAGGAGTATAATGGCCCCCATGTCCATTCATCCAAGACTTTCCAAGTGGTGTCAGTTGTAAGGATGTGCGGATCCACTTCGCCAGCAGGCAGTGTTTGGGACAGACTTCTTTGTTGTGGTGAGGGGAGATCTACCAACAGATTAGATTCCCTGCTATGAGTCACCATTTTTGTGTTAATCCCTCAAGACTCATTGCCTGGAAGCTGCTCAGGAAAGCTCAGAGGTGAGCTTCTCAAGGGAAGTGTCACTTAGAAGTGGCATGCGTAAACTGGGATTTAAGAGCAATAATGTCTTATGTTGGTGGTGCTAACCTGGCTTGACTCCTTGGGAGAGTAAAGTTCAATAAAGTAAAATCCAAACGTTAAGGCCATCTTACATGTCAGAGCTGGATCCAAACCTACATCTCTGTCCCCTTCCCAGTGACTCAGTGATGGCCTGCTCATCTTTACCTGTCGCAGCAAGTGTTAGGGCTCATGCCTTAGATCCCAAGAAGAGGCATTTTGTAATTCCCTCTCTCTGAAAGAGAAGAAAAATTACATTTTTGACATTGTGGCACTAAACATTTCCTTTGTCCATTTTCAGATATGCTTTTGGGTAATTGCTGGGGCTCGTCAGGTAAGAAGGATGAGAAAAATATACTTTAGGAGAATAATGAGGATGGAAATCGGATGGTTTGACTGCAATTCTGTGGGTGAGCTGAACACAAGGTTTTCCGAGTAAGTGGCTGGTGGAACCATGACTTCATGTGTTGTTGGTAATAAAAATTCTTAATTCCGAAGTAAATAGCAATTTCAAAATATTTTTGTTTAGATTTGGTATGTTTTGTTTCTTATGGTGGGCTACCCGAGGTAGCATGGCATTTTCATAGTCAATGCCCTTGTAAATATGGTTATTAATACCAAAACCCATGTGACTACAATTTGGTTTATAGATTCTTGGTCAAAATATTAGAAATGAAGTATTAGAGAAAGAAGTATTGAATACATAGAGTTATTTGGTCCCGGAAGATAGGGTGGATGGTACAATCTGTATATAATGGAAAAACCGTATGATTAGAAATAATCACCTTGCTATGTCTATGGAGGCAATTTCTCAACACACACACACACACACACACACACACACACACACACACACACAATGGTTTGAAGAAACCCAGATTACAAAAACTGGATTTAAATCCAGTATCAATCCAAATACAGTTTGCATCATTTATCAGTGAAACTGAATGAGGTTTGAGTAATTAGACCCAGTAGAACCCTGTTCAGCAGAACTTTGAGGTCCCATAAGGGACAATCGATTTTTAGTGAAAATTAAACAGAATGAAAGATTGGACCCCAAGATTCCAGCACTTACTTTGCCCCTTGCTTTCTATAACCTTGAACAGATGCGTGATCTTGCTAGAATATAATGGTCTAATCTACTGTCAAAGATTCTTTTTTGCTATCCTGTCCCAAGCCTTATTTGTTCCCTCTAGACAAAAGATTACAAAAGTTTTTAAGCATATGAATTGAGTGTAGTTATCTTCAAACAATATTGGGGAGTAATTGTCTTAATATTCCTGCTTCTATGGAATTTGTAGCCTACTTAGCTGAGTAAGAGAAGCAAGCCAACAAGTAATCAGAATGGTCACATGGGTCGCTTGTTACTAGCTAGGCACTTTTCTACTTGCTTTACACACACTAATTTATTCCATTCTATCGATGAGAAAACTGATGGACAAAAAATGTAAGTAAGCTAAGTAGAGCCTGTATCAAATTCAAAGCCTCGCTGCAGAGTCTGTGCTGTTGTTAGCCACTATTTTCTACTTCTTATAATAAGCAGAATACAATAACCACACACATGTATATGCAGATTAATTATGTTGCTATGGAAACATAGAAGAAGATAGTACTTTTTCTGAGGATTATCTAAGGTTGATGACTGTGAATAGGATCCTGGAAAGAAAGGATTTCATAGGCTTGAGAAAGGAAAAAAGGAATTTTCAGGACAGACCAGGAGTGTTAACCATAAGAAGAAAGAGACAAATAAGTTTTCAAAACCTTTATCCATGATAGAGGCATGTCATCTGAGGAGCTAAGGTAAAACTTGCTGGGTTGCTATGAGAAGGAGCCATGCCAACAGTCCAAGGCACAGCAGGTTATCTAAGATTGGAGAAGTTGTCACATTGCCCAAGGGAAACAGTGGTATGGAGACTGGGTGGTTAGAAAGGAAGGCGTGAAATATCTCAGCAGGACATTTGAATTGGCCAGATTCAGTTTTAGTGATGATAAATCCCTCTTGTTCTAGTGATATTAACAAAATCAATGATGCTATTGCTGACCAGTTGGCCATTTTCATCCAGCGCATGACTTCAGCCATCTGTGGGTTCCTGTTGGGATTCTACAGGGGCTGGAAACTGACCTTGGTTATCATATCTGTCAGTCCTCTCATTGGGATTGGAGCTGCCATCATTGGACTGGTAAGAATGTCCTTTGGCTTTGTCCACAGGAAGACACTTGCACTCATCAACAGCCAAAAATGTAAAACTTGATTTTCTTCTTCTGTGTGCATTAGCCAATAACTATTTTAATTTGTTCTGTTTGGTTAGTCCCCAACATCAAACAGTATATCATAGAGTTAGAATGAATGATGTTTAAATAATTTAAATATTATTTTACTGACAGCAAATAACTGATTGATTTATGTATTTATTTAAATGTAACAATTTATTGAGCCTCTATTACTTTTCCAGGTACTCTTAGGAGCTTCATATTCAATACTCCCAACTGTTACCATAATCCTATAAAGGAAGTATTAATACCATTTTAAGTATAACAAACTGAGGCTCAGGGAGGTGAAAGGACTTGCCTGGAACAGCAGAGCTGGCAAAGTAGATTCCAATTCAAGGGAACTTGAATCCAAATTCCCACCCATTCTCCATTATGCCTGCTGCTCTCATATTCACCTAGCCTAAGATGCTTCTCAGTGGTAACAATACTAATAATAATACACAAATAAAGACTTTGTGGAAGCCTAGCTATCTTCTCCACCCTCTCTGATTCAGAGAATAATCCATGTTGTGCACTTAAGCGCAGAATCAGACAAAACATCTGTGGTCAAACAAATTATCTTATTTTATTTTTAAAATCTACCACATAGCCCCAGGTTCACAAGTAATGTTTCCTGCCAGTCATTTTCTAGCTAGGCGTCAAGGTGCCTTCGACATCCGCTGAAGCGTTTCAGCAGTCTGCATACATTTGATTCAGCCTGCTTTTGTTTGTTTTTGCCCCCAAATAGATTTAATCTTTCTTTTTAAAAATCTGGAACAAATTAGTATCCACATTCCCGGGTTTAATATGCCACATTTTACATGTTGGAGACTAAAACGATTGACCCATGGATTTGGTTTGAGTGGGCATACCGTTCTCTCTTCATCATTAAGCTCAGATTCTAGCTTCTTTTCCACGTGTCATTGGTGCAGAATGTTGTGGCTCTGTGGCATGTTTCTCTTCTGGCAGTAAAGTCCATGCATGTCGGTTCTGGTAAAATGAATGATACAAGCAACTTAACTAGGCTTAAGCCAGAGGCAGGACACATGGAAAAAGGCCAAGATGGGCAACATATCGTGTTAGGGAATGTTGTAAGTTTTGTCAGACACTTATATTTAGGACAAGAAACATGAATAATTGTCAATAATTTCTGAACACACATTTCTTAAACCTCTAAAATACTTTACTTGGAGTGTCCTGAGATTAATTAATGTAACAACAAAAACAGGTATCACTTACCACTACTTACTTTTCTCATTTCAGTGCTGCAAGTGATTTTGGGGATAAATTCAGGGGTATGATAAAGCTGCTAAGTGGAAATTCTAATGTTGATAAATATACCCTTACCTTCCTTACTGTTACTTTCGATTCCCTCATTTTATTAAAATGAAGAGAAGGTACATGTATTGTTAAAAAGCAGTTTTTACTGATTTTGTGTTTTAGGATTCTACCTAACTTTTGTTTTAAAATAGTTTTGCAGCTAAAAGTTTGGGGAAACTGTTGGAAGATCAACTCTCCTCATCTGGAGATTATTATGTATATTTTTAGATATCTGACTTAGTTCACCTTGTATTTGGTTCCCCTCATTTTTTTCTCAATCTGTTCCAATGGTTTCTTTGAAGGTTAATTTTGATTAGGATTCAGTCCAAGTTCAATTTCAGAAAAAGTAACTTATTTTATGAAGCGCGGTTGTCCTTTTATTTCCTTTTGTGAAAATAAATGTAGGTAAGTTCCTATAGTCAAGGCAACATGGCGTACTCTTTGCCAAAAGCTTTCGGCTGTGGAATTATTTCTGAAACACTGTGCCTTCGCGTATGCTCTCGTTCTTCTTTCTCCTTTTATGCCTCAACCAACCACGCTGCCTACATGAGTTCTCAGTCTTTGCCTGTAGTGTTTGTCAATTATTCTGGCTAATAATAATGAAATATGATATGAGTTGACTTGGCTATCCTATGAACACAAAGGCTGAAATACATTGGTGTTACAGAATGACCTATTTGAAGCAGACTCTGAAAGAAGGTTTTTGAGTCTAAATTTAATTGATGTATCAGAAGCCAAAGACACATGGACATTGCTTAACATGGATCAAAGTAGGACCAAATTCTTTCCTCCCATGCTGTAGTGAGAATCTAGTGTTCTCACCATGCCACGTGCTTATCTCTGTTAAATGAATCCCTGGATGACAGGCAAACTGACTCGAGAACCTCGTCTTTACTATTTCTTCTTTTGAATTTTAGAGTGTGGCCAAGTTCACAGACCTCGAGTTGCAGGCCTATGCCAAAGCAGGGTCTGTGGCCGATGAAGTCATTTCATCCGTGCGTACCGTGGCTGCTTTTGGTGGTGAGAAAAAAGAGGTGGAAAGGTTAGTAAGCTGGTGCACCTTTTGCTTTTCTGAATCACCCTTTTTCTCATTTTGTGTAAAGTGGCCTGTCTACACTGCAGGTGTGTCCAACCTGCAACCTGCTGCTTTTATTTCCTTAATTTAAAAAATATTATAATAAAAATTATATGTACTGTACTTAAGTATATTATGTATTTTATATGTGGCCCAAAACAATTGTTCTTCACGGAAATAAATAAAAGCAAAAACGTGGCCGGTTGCAGTTTGGATATGTCTTTTACAGCAACCAGAGGGAGCCTTTATTGAAGAGGTAGCTAGACAAAGTGATTAAATTGGTCAAAGTGCTAGAAGTTGCAAGCCTTTAGCAATGTGTTTCTGAGGATATTGCAGCTGGTGATTTTTAGAAACCCATCTAGGTTAGGTGTTTGTGTCAAAGTCCTATGATACATATGCGCATATAGTAAACTGTACGTAACTCTTTCAGACTGCTTACTGCCTTTAATGAAAGGTCTACATGAGACACTATAGTTGGTACCAAAGAAATACAAAGAATCAGAGGCGATTACTGTGAATAGTTACATGGGAGCAAGTTGGATCACGTAGATGGTAGGGATGTGTTCTTAGAAACATGCAACCTCCCGTGACTGAATCATGAAGAAATCAAAAAACTGAACAGACTAATAGTTATAATGGTCAATAATCTCCAAACAAACAAACAAACAAACAAAAACTGGCTTTACCAATAAATCCTATAAAACATTCAGAGAATTAATACCAGTCCTTTAAAAACTCATTGTACAATGCTGCGATGACTAAAAACAAATGGCTGCATGAAAAGAAAATTACAGGCCAGTATTTTTTTGATGAATATCAATGGGCAAATCCTCAATAAAATGTTTGCAACTCAAAGTCAACAACACCTTGAAAGGGCCATTTACCGTGATCGTATGGGATTTATCCCTGGGATGCAACATAAGCCGGTCAGTAAGAGTGGTGTGCCACATTACCAGAATGAAAGATTAAAAACTCTGTATCACCATGATGCTAAAAAATGCATTTGACAAAATTCAACATTTGCTCATGAGAGAAACTCAGCAAACTGGATATAGAAGGAATGTATCTCAATTTGAGTTAGGCATATATGGCAATCTCCCAACTATTCCATTTCTACTCAACATAGGACTGGAAGTAACAGTCAGAGCATTTATGCAAGAGAAAGAAATTAAAGGCATTTAAATCGGAAAAAAAAGTTGAATGGTCTCTGCTTTTAGATAACATGTTACATAGAGAAAACTCTGAAGACTTCACATACACCAGTTTTCGCTCACACACACACACACACACACACACACACACACACACCTGATAAACACAGTAAAGTTTTAGGGTATAAAATCAATATATAAAAACAAACGCATTTCTTTACATTAGCAAGTTAGAAATCAAAAGTACTACCTCATTTGTAATTGGTACAAAAATTAAAATACTTCAAAATAAAGTGATCCAAGGAAGAGAGAGATCTGTGAAATGAAGCATAGCTATAAACATTCATGACAGGAATTGAAGAAAACACCAGTAGTAGAAAGATTTCCTGTGCTCATGTATTGAAAGAATGATTATTGTTGAAAACCTCAGTACTTCCAAAGGCACTCTGCAGATTCAATGCAATCTTTACCAACATTCCAACAGCATTTTTCTTAGAAATAAAAAAATACTGAGGCTTGCAGACAATCACGAAAGACTCCCATGAGCAAAAGCAATGCTGAGCAAAACAAACCAAGTTGGAGGCACCTGTTGTCTGCTCTCAAGGTCTACTCCATAGCTACTATAGTCAAGGAAGTAGGATCCTGGCATAAAAATGCATACATAGACCAATAAAACACAATGGAGGGCCCAGCAATAAATTCATACATTTATCAGTTGATTTTTAAAAATAAAAATACCAAGACAAAAATGAGAAATGGATAGCCCCTTTAAGGTAGTAAGTTTTAGTTCAAGAGGAGCAGCAAGTCCTGGTGTGCTCTTGCACGCCTATCAGTAACAGTGTACTATAGATTTCAAAGAGCTAGAAGAAAGGATTTAAATTTTTCCTTATAAAGAGATGATACATATTTGAGGAGCTAAACAGATTCACCCTGGTTAAAATACTACATGATGTATACTTGTATCAGTATACGATATTATCCCATTAATATGCGGTTCTGTGTTTTATGTATCAGTTAACAATAAACTTAAAAATTTTAAAACTGAGTTGTGTGGTCTTTAAATTTATTAAAAGTTTGTCCACCTCCTGGAGCAAGATGAAGATTAAGAAAGATGAAGATGAAAAAGAAGAAGGGGAGGAATAAGAAAAAGAGGAAACGGCAGACACATCAGCATGATTCAGAATTAAATTGCATATGTTTTTGAGGCAGTGGGGATTGAACTCTACCTTTGAACCTGTGACGCAAGTGTGTTAGTCCTTTTTAAAATTGTTTTTCTTATTTTGACACGTAGTCTTCTTTGGTTGCTCAGGCTGGCCTTGAACTTGGGATCGTCCTGCCTCAGCCTCTGAAGCATCTGGGCTTATTGGAATGTACTTCGGATCTTGACTCAGTTCCACCACATTTTTTCCCATTTTATTGATATGTATACGTGCAAAATTTAAGGTTTACAATGAAGTTGGGCATTTTGTGCACATACGTATCTTGTCTAGGTGACAAGGACTTTCCCACTCTCCTTTTGTCCCTCCCCCTACCCAACCCTCCATTCCTCCTCATCCTATCTCCTGTTTCACTTTGTTTCCCGTTTTAAGTTCCATGATATAGTTGTGATCTGGGTCTCTCATATCAGAGAGACCATTCAATGTTTCACCTTCTGCTTCTGACTCACTTCGCTAAGCATGATGTTCTCAAGCTTCTTCCATTTGCCTGCAAAAGCCTCCACACTGTTGGACTTTATAGATGCATAGTATTCCATTGTGTATAAATACCACAGTTTGTGTATCCATTGGTCTGTTGATGGGTATTTTGGTGACTTCCATATTTTAACTATTGTTAGTTGTGCTGCTATGAACATGGGTATACATGTACCTCTGTCATGTGTTCTTTTGACCTCTTGGAAATATTCCCAGGAGGGGTGTCGCTGGATAGAAGGGAATATTTATTTCTAGTCTTTTGAGAAATCTCCATACTGCTTTCTAAAGTGGTTGTATGAATTTACATTCCCACCAGCAGTGCAGGAGGGTTCCTTTCTCCCCACAGCCTCACCAGCACTGTTTGCTATTTGACTTGTTGATATAGGCCATTCTCTCTGGAGTGAGATGGTATCTTAGCATTGTTTTGATTTACATCTCTCTTATGGCTAGGGATGTTGAACATCTTTTCATGTATTTATTGGCCATTTTTTGTGACTAAATGCTTCGGTTATTTCTGTTTATCTGTAAGTATGCAGGGAATTATTTTAATTCTTTTGTATTTATTTAAGCATGTCTTACTTCAAAGGATATGATCTGTTTTGGAAAAAGTCTCATGTACTGTTGAGAATAAGGTATATTCTGTTGACATTGGCTAGAACACTCTGTAGATATCTGTTAAGTCCATTTGTTCCATGGTATGATTTAGCTCTGATGTTTCTTTGTTGATATTTTTATTATAGGGTTGACCTGTCTACTTGTGAGAGTGGGTATTGAAATTCCCTAGTGCTTTTTTTATCATTTGGTTTTTTGTTTGTTTGTTTGTTTTTGAGGCAGAATCTCACTCTGTAGTCCAGGTTGATCCTGAACATGCTGTGTATCCCAGGCTGGCCTCCAACTCCTGACAATCCTCTTGCCTTAGCCTCTCGAGTACTGGAATTACAGGCATGTGCCAACACACTTGACTTATGTGGTGCTGGAGAATCAAATCCAGGGCCTTACACTTGCTAAGCAAGCACTCTAACCTCTGAGATGAACCCAAAGTCTCCTTTAGTATGATTGTATTGGGGTCTATCTGACCTTTCATGTCCAGTCATTTTATATAATTGAGTGGTCTACAGAGGGCACATGTATGTTTATAATCGGAAGCTCTTCTTGGTGATTTGTTCTTTTTACCAGTCTATACTGTTCATCTTTGTCTCTTCTGATCTGTTTCAGTTTGAAATCTGGTGTCTGAGAATATGATATAGCTGTTCTTGCTGTCATAACATGACAACAACATGGGGTATTAGTTTCTGTCCTTTAACCTTCAGTCAGTGTGCTTCTTGGTGGGTGAAGTGTGTCTCTTATAGACAAGAAATGGTTGGGGGGTTTTTTGATCCAATTTGTCTGAGTCTTTTGATTGGCAAGTTAAGACCATTATCATTGAGAATAATTCTAAGATTTTTACTGAATCCTGTCATTGTCTTGTTTTTCTGGTGCTAGAATTTTTACTTCTCCTTCAATTTCCAGGAATAATTTTGCAGTATATGACAACCTGGGTTAACAACTGCTTTCTTTTGAAGTTTGAAAGATCTCATTCTAGGCTCTGCTGGCCTTTAAGTTTTGCATTGAAAAATCTGCAATTATTTGAATGGGCTTGCCTTACAGAATAGTGTCGATTTTCTCTTGCTGATTTTAATATTCTCTTTTTGTTGCGTTTCTGAAGTTTTGATTATGATGTGTCATGGCAAGTTTCTTTTCTGGTCAAGATTATTTGGTGTTTTATAAGCTTCTTGTACCTATGTATTAATTTCTTTCTCTTGATTTGGGAAGTTTTCTGCCATGACTTTACTGAATAAATTCTTTATCCCTTATGTGCTATCTTCTGCTCGTTCTCTCATATTCATAATTCTGAAGTTGGTTCTCGCTGAGTCATCCACCAGCTGTTGCATCCAGCTACCTTGTTCACTTCTTATTTCGGAGTCCTCCCCGACTGCAGCATTTAATTTATCAATCTTGTATTCAAAATTGGAAATTCGATTCTCACAACATTCCAGCCATCTGCCCCTACTTTCACATGAAATTTTCATATCCTGAATTTCATTTAGAGTTCTTTCCAGATTGTCCACTGTTCTGCCAAAATGATCCGTCATGTCTAGCATTGCCTTATTTTCCCCTGCCAGCTTTTTGCTTGAGTCTTCTATGAACTTGGGGTCATCCTGCCTTAACCTCTCAAGCATCTGAGATTACTGGAATGTGCGTCGGTACTTGATTCAGTTTCACCACATTTTTATTGAACATTTTAGTTGAATATATTTTATTCAGCTACTGTGCTTTTACGTATGCTTAATAAATCCTGGTACGATTTTCATTTAACCAAACAAAATGTAACATTAATACATCATCGGTCATCTTTCTGCAAACTCTGAAACCTAGATGACCAAAAGTGACCCAAGTGTGACAGTTGTCAAAAGAGTGATTTTGTTTATTCATTAATAAATCTAACAGCTATTGCAGCTTGCTGTGTACTATGTACCGATTTATAAGATAACCACCAACTGGTTGGTTATAAGATAACCACCAATTTTATTCATTAGGACTATTATTTGTTTAGAAAATTCCTCTTTAAGCTTGATAATTATTTCTTGCATTTATTTATGCATATTTTCTTTGAACTGAAAAACTGTTTGGGCCATGCATTTTTTGATTTTACTTCCTTTCCTGTTAGTTCCACTATTTCGGAGCCCATGATATTAGATTGTGGGGGAGTCAGGCATTTCTGTGTGTGTCCTGTTGCCTGGTCTTCCTGAAATTCTATTGCTAGGGGGCTTCACTTTAGTTGCCTAGCCATGACTTTCCCTGAACATGTATGAGGGTGTGTGGGGGTGGGGGAGGGAAACTGAAAGTCCGTTGAGCTCTGTGTTGGGCATAGGCAGAGAAGGAGACCCAGCAATCCAATGGCCTCTAAGGTTCTTGTTCACACTTGTTTCTCTCAGCAAAATTTTCCCATCTGTCCTGGCTTTCTCCCCCAAGGGCAGGGCTCTCTACCCACTGCAGTCTGCTCTCACTATGACTTCAACTGTTCAGGGGGTCAGTGGCTTTATCTCTTCTCTATGTTTCTTGTGCTAGTTCCTTCCCAGTGCTTGCTAAGAGTGTTCCCAAAATCCCTTGTGTGTGGCCTTTTTGTAGCTTCTTCTGTCCAAAACAGTTCAGACTCAGGCTCTTTTCAAAATGGCTCCTGCCTACATCACTTCCTAGCATTGTGCTACTGAGAGCTACTTCTTCCAAGCTGGTCTGCTGAGCTTCAGGAAGGCCATTCCCAGGGGAAGCTGCAAGTGCATTTGCGGTTTACGCTACCTCAGACTCACTTCTGGGAACCAGAGCTGTTGGCTGCTGTTAATTTCTATGGCTCCCGGCTCCTAGGTTTCTTTAGTCTGTGGCTGTTCACTGCTTGCTGCTCATGGCCTTTCCCAGGTGGCCTTGGGCGGCTTTGTGGGGTGTTGTGTTCCCCAGCCTTTGTGCACCTTTGGGGTTTCCAACTTTCCTGTGGTCCCTTTCAATGCCTAGAGCTCTCCTCTGTCTCCAAACTAAATCAATCATGTAATTTTTAACTGCATCTCAACTTTTTGGATGAGGTGGCAAGGAGTCACTGAGCAGGACTCCTACTCACATTATCTCTGCATTGTGGCCTGTATAAAACATTAGAATTTTAGCCACACCTGCTGATATTGACTCAAATGTTTTCTCTTGGCAGGTATGAGAAAAATCTTGTGTTTGCCCAGCGCTGGGGAATTAGAAAAGGAATGGTGCTGGGATTCTTTACTGGATATATGTGGTGCCTCATCTTTTTTTCCTATGCGCTGGCCTTCTGGTATGGCTCCAAACTCATCCTAGATGAGCAAGAATACACACCAGGAATCCTTGTCCAGGTACTTTGACCTTGTTGACCCAGGTATAACATTTTTTTGCTGGTGTCCTAGCAAATCCCACAGATTAGAATGTGGTTTATTTCTTTAGTAACTGAGGGAAGCACTAACAACTGTCTAACACCAACGGCTTCCTTGTCAGATTTTTCAGTAAAATGTTTTGGATACAAGTTCTGAGCAGGACAGGTACAATTAAATTATAAAAAAATAAAAATCTTACATACTAGAATGGTGCTAGCTGATACTTTATAATCTGAGATCTATCACTTTAATATAAACATGTTTCTAGAGAAAATTGAATGGGCTTTTGATTTTTCAAGAAGAAACTATGTGGTGGAGGGTGTGGCATTGTGGCGTAGTTCCATGCATGCGACCCTGAGTTCAATCCCTAGTACCATAAAAATAAGTTATGAAATCACTGTCAGTGATCAAACTACAGTCATGTTAATCTGTTTACTTTATTTCATTCAAAGGATAGTAATACACTAAAAACAACCTTATAAAATTACTTTTATTTCTGTAGCATTTCTTTGAACATTACTGGTTTGTCTTTGAGTGTTGTTTTTAAAAAATTAAATATGAAGATGCATGTTAGGTTCTTTATGGACTTTAAAGGAAGAGTATGGAAAAGACTATTATTATTGTAACTTAATGACTTTCCCCGTGACAGAGGTATAGTTTTGTACATTAGAAAAATGAAAGTACTGCAGGTCTGAAATCTGACTATCACTATGTTTGTCTTTACTGATTCTACTACCTCTAAAAGCTCTTGACATTACGTAGCCTAGAAAGCCAGTGGTGACTTCAGCTCCAGCTGTTTCCATCTGCTGGCTCTGCACTGGCCATTTGCTCCTTGTGCCCTGTTATCACGCAGCCCACAAGGATTTCATGCCACTGAATGTGCTAGATTAGCTTGTTAATTCATTTTGTGGATTAAAACACTTGACTCAACTTGGATTGAGAAATGTCCTCCTATCCTTTCATTCTGTCCCTGCAAGGAGAGGACAGAGGAGTGCACAGCTAACACTTCAGAGGGAGAAATGAACTGGTAAATCAAACAAGGTCACACAATTCCAGTTGGAAGCATTGAATTAAAAGCCTCTTGGTAACGCTCTCGTGCAACAGCCCAATTTTATGGTTCTCATCTCTAAGTCTCATTCCAGTTGGACTGTCTAGATTGTCTCTAAATAATTCATTGATTCAGTGGCTGTTTCTTTACCATGTGAGGACATTGCATATTATTAATATGTCTCCAATATTTTAATCAATAGTTAGCTACATACTCCTGGCTGATTCCTATAAGCCTCTGGGCCACCTTAACAAATGCTTCTTTAGGAAGAAGTGAGACATCCTTTAACAGTTAATCTCTCCCCTTCTCTCCCCCCCTTTCTCTCTCTCTCCCCATGCTTTTCTCTCTCTCCTTACTTTCCTTCTCTTTCTTCTCTCACTCACACACACACACAAATTTTTGGCTATACTTCTAAGCAGGAGGCTATGAAGGCTGCTTACTCTTGAGTTGAATATTTTAATCCACTAAGTTAATTAACAATTTGGATAATCTAGCACATTTTGTGATCCATAAAATCATGCTGGCTGTATCATGTATCATAATTGGGTGTAAATAATAAGCATTCCACATGAGTAGCTTTGATAAGTCTCACTTGAATAAAGACAAAATGTGTTCGGTGAGAAGGAGAGAGAAACATACTCCTCCATGCCTTTCTTATGTTTCAGGTTTCAATAATTTAAAAAATGATAACAGCAGCAGAAAGTAGCATTCACTCAGTGTGAACAAGGCATCGAGCACTGAATGAAGTTTCATGCAATTATCATACATAATAATAGTCACAGTTTCATTCTGTAATTAACGTCATTAAACTACCACTTGGAAAATGAAGGGGAGGCCATGGAGTTTACAAACATATGCCCAGTGGCATACAGTATGACTTGAATTCAGGTCTCTGTGACTTTTGGGCCTGATTACTCAACCCTGTTTTCTGCCCTTCAGATCCATCTTCTAAGGGACCACAGGCCACTTCCTCTAGCACAGCTTTCCACAGATCGACTGTGGGGTGGCAGTCTCTCTTCCTACCCACAGGGCTAAGGGCTGGGATACACAGGGTGAAAAAGTCCTGCTCTATTGGCATGGGTGCTGGCTAACATGATGGCTCTGGGCATGCACGCGCCAGTCCCACCTCTCTCACATATTCCCTGAGAACCTCCAGGGAATATTTGCATGTGACAATGGCTTGCAAATTCCAGATTAAGCGGGGATTTGAGCCTCACCTCAATGTAAGCTTCCCATGAGTTAGCAGATTATGGCCAAAGCCAGTCTACCATTTGTTGTTATCAGTAATAAATAGATAGAGTTATTTACTTACATATTGTGTGGCTACATTATTAGGACACAGCAGAGGTGAAAAATTGCCTCCAGACCCACATGGCCCGAAAAGCCTGGATCACTTCCTATTTGGTTCTCACAGGGACACGCACTAACCCTATTGGAGGGCACAGGAAGGCTTCCTTTGCTGATGAAGGTGCTGCATTCCTTCCCCCACGTGTGGGACCTGGAACTTTTTTCCTCCTTTTTCTCATTGCTGTCATTTATGCGACTAGTCCTAGATTAGTTATCTTTACACACGTCTCATTTAATCTTTGTCACAGTCCTATGAAGTATTTCCAGGGACCATTGTCCTTGTGTTACAGCTAAAATAAAATTGGGATTTCAAAGATGAAATAATTTACCTCCGGTAGAAACCATCTGTCACAGGAACAGGGGTGGACGAAATAATTTGATTACCTAATAAAAGGCTGCATTCCTAAAGGAGTCGTTAGTCCAGCAGCAAACATAGGCAATGAGATATTCTCCCTTTGAATCCCAAGAGGCCGACCTGAACTTGGGTTGACAGGCTAGAGAGGAGGGGACTTGTGTTCCCCCCTAGAGGTCAATTTAAGGAATTGCTTCCTTCCGTCTTTTTTTATAAGCCCTAATAAAAACAGAGAGGTATTCGATATGATCAGGTAGCCTTTTCCTCGTTTAATAAGATGGCTGTATTGGTGGGTCAAGGCAGCTTCCCAGCTCTGCCCAGGAGCCTGGCAACGTGGTCTGCATGCACCTGGCAGCCAGTGAGTGTGGGAGCTGCACAGTGTGGCAGTCAAGTGCCTGGGTTCAAGGACTGTCGTGTTGTGGCCTCAAACAAGGTAGAAAACCTCCAGATAGGTTGGTTTCTTTTTCTGTTGTGAGGATTAAGTGAAATAATAGACATAAGACATTTGGAACATATCTTTGTCATTAGTGTTTTCTTTGCTAGCAGCAGTAGTGCCATTAGCTAGTGACTGGTACACTACTAGCACATTGGTTTTGCATATATCAGCTCCCAGGAAAACCAAGCCAACCTCACGGCCCTTATTAACTAGAAAACTATTACGAGGCTGATTATATAACAAATAAAATGACTTACTCACTGTTCTCACTTACTTTGTGTTTCTGTGGTGATTTGCTTACAGATTTTATTTATTCCTTCCACTTTGTACAAGCATGATGATCAATAAAAATAAAGGAATGCAGTCTTCTAAATCAGGATAGTGGGGAAACCAGAGGTCCTTTACAGAACAAGATTTATTCCAGGTGTTCCCAAACACACAGAGAGCTATCAGGCTGTCAAACTGCGGTGGAAGACTATTTCTAGAATATGTCTGAGTTACATGGATGGGTCAAATGACGGAGGGCACTGTTTACGAGTGGACAAAAATGTGTAAATGATGTCTCTCTTTTCATTTCAGATCTTCCTTAGCGTCATAGTAGGAGCTCTGAATCTTGGTCAAGCATCTTCTTGCTTGGAAGCCTTTGCCACTGGGCGTGCAGCAGCTGCCAGCATTTTTGAGACGGTAGACAGGGTACGTAACAGCCCAAAATAAAGACCATTAGAAGGTGAGGGAAGGTGAATCTTTGGAGAATTCACCCTTTGTGTTAAAAGTAGGAGGAGCTATCAGAATGCTTTTTAAGGCAGCCATGCTTGCTAAGTGCAATCAAGATCTGGACCCAATTCCAAGAGCTGGAAATGCGACAGTGAACTAGAACAATAAAGCTCCTGATCTCGTACTCAGGCTGGGAGACAAGACCAAAGAAATAATCGTGTTTAAAGATAATAGCAGACAGTGCTAAGTCTGATGGAGGAAATAAAACAGGGCACCGTGAGCTGGGTGTGATGGTGTAGGCTGGTAATCTCAGCTACTTGCAAGGCTGAAGAAGAATTGCAAGTGGTAGGCAATTTAGCAAGGTGATGTCTAAAAGGAGTGGGCTGGAGGCCAGTGGTTCAGTGAACACCTAGTGTATGTAAGACCTTGGGTTACTATATGATATATACTTGATCTTAGTCAAGAATTGACACCTGTATGGTATAGAAAAAGATTTGCCAATGTATGTATATGTATGTGGTAATGATTGGGTGGGGGAAGGAACCTTTAAATTGGGTGTGTGAGAAGTGAGAGCAGAGAGGGAAATCCTTGAAGAGACATTTCTGAGCTGCAGTGAACTCAAGGCGCTAAAGAAGTCCAGTGTGAATGAATGCAGGGAGGAGGCAGAGGCAGGAGGAACAGGACGGGCCAGGGATGGAGGATGTTGAGACCTAGTCTCAACAAGTCTCTGTGAGCTTGTAAAGAACCTTGGTAGCCTGGCTAGGATCACACTCGACAACATACACAGAAAAGATTGGAGGGCACACCGAGCAGTCACAATTAGGAAGAGGTGACATTCTATTGTTCTTTCTCTTGGGAAAAAAGCCCTGGGCTTAGAGTGAGGAGACTGGGAATCTACTGCTTCAGGGATCCTCCGAATCATGAGTATTGTTTTTGCCAAAAAAAGAGGCTGTGACCTGTCTGAAGAAACTGCTTTTGTATTGTGAGACTTCGTATCCCGATATATAGGGAGATCATTGGAACCACATAATAATGTTCAAATTTGACCACGTTCTTAGAGTTCTTACACACTCAATTGTAATAATGATTCTAAAAAGGGCTGTGACCCAATGATGAGACATTAAAGCACTTAGAGTTTATTTTATATCTACATTTGAAACCCAACAATAAAAAATGTAGATTTTACTCATCTCTCTGAAAGTCCTCCACTCCCTTACTTTGAAAAGTGGGGAACATTTAGTTATGATGATAATTATGTAAATGAGGAAAGAACATTAAAATACCATGTACACTGCCTTTCATAAAAGTATCTAAGGAATCTGTGTTGGTTGCATGGGCCTATAATCCCAGTACTCTGGGAAGCTGAGGCAGGAGGATCATTGAGTTCAAGTCCAGCCTAGCCAACTTTGCAACTTAGAAAGACACTATCTTTTCTTTTCTTTTCTTTTCTTTTCTTTTTTTTTTTGAGACAAGGTCTTGTGCTTGCAAGGCAAGTGCTTTAACCACTGTACCATTCCTCCAGCCCCCTGCAAAACATTATCTCAAATAAACAATAAAAAAGGGGGCTAGGGACATAGCTCAATGTGAAGGCCTTGACTTCAACACCCAGTAGCATTAAAAAACTAAGGAATATGATTAATGTATAACATAATATGTTAAAATAAATATTAGTATTGTATATAAATACTATATGCAATATCAATATTGTATATACATATAAATTAATATTGTATATAAATACTATATTAATATCATACATAACTACTATATAATATTAATATTGTATATAAATATAAATTATATACTAATAAGTTATATTATGTTACTATATAATATGATATTGATACTATATAATATGTCATAGTAGTAACTCAATAAATAGATAAATTAGAAAAACACCAATCATTTTATTATATTTGGGCTGGAGGACTAGCACAGCAGTTAGAATGCTTGCCTACCAAGTATAAGGGCCTGATTTTGATTCCCCAGCACCACATAAACTGGGTGTGGTGGCACACACATGTGATCTCAGAACTTGAGAGTCTGAGGCAGAAGGATTGCCATGAGTTCGAGGCTATATAATGAGTTCAGGATCTGCCTGGACCACAGAGTAAGACCTGCCTCAAAAACTTTTTGTTATGCTAATAATCACATTTACTATATAGTAATGTAATATTTCATAACAGTTTCTCAATAAGTAGTATCACTATTATTAATATGTATATAATATGCAAACAGTTTACCTCTAGTATGTCTTTGTGAGGTTTTACCTAGTAGTTTTGTCTATAAGTTAATTTAAACTCACTTAATGAGTTGTTACCCTACCTCTCTGTCACACTCCACTCCAGAAACCCATCATTGACTCCATGTCGGAAGACGGTTACAAGCTGGATCGAATCAAGGGTGAAATTGAATTCCACAATGTGACTTTCCACTATCCTTCCAGGCCAGAAGTGAAGGTGAGCGCCAGCCTCTTCCCAGGAGAATGGACCTTTGCTTCTCTAATTGTTCACTTACGAGCCACAGACTGCTTGTTTTCTGTGACCTGACTCAGTTTCCAGGAACAGGGGATAGAGACATGTTTCTCTGGAAGTGTCCTCAGGTGTTGGGCCTTCTTAGGTGGCACACCACATTCTTTTGGGATAATTATCAATCTCTGTGGTTGGAACTCAGTCTAGCAGAACATTCAGGTTAAGCTTACTCTGCTGCTCTGTTGAAACGAGTGGCCGATCCTGTCATGCCTCGCGCACATGGTAAGTAGCCAGCCAGCGGAGCACTCAGGAAACGAGGCTTTATCATTGCCTCCTTAGAGGGGGCAGAGGTGGCGCCCACGGAGTAAGGACGAAAGGAAGTCACCATGCGTAGCTTCTTGCTCCCATCTGTGGGCACACAGGGACATCAGTCCTTACAGGAGGGCGACTGAGTGATGTTACATTTGCCTATCTTGTCTAGGGCCCCTGGTGGAGGAGATCTACAGTCTTCCTAACCCTTACAAAACAGAATCTTCAGATTCTACTGTATGGAAAAATTAGGCTTTATGCCTCCTAAGTGAATTGACTTTGACTTTGAACTGAGAGTTTTTCTTTATTTTTATAGACTATCTCTGGTTTCCTATATTATCTCTACAGAACTAATTCTATCTTTATAGCCTAACTTTATTCTCATACTATATACCTAAAATGTAGTAATGTGTGTGTATGTAGATAAAATATAAATATGCATATTTACCTATACTATATAACTGATATTATTGTATGTAAATATAAATATATGCAAATGAGTGCAATATATTTACATTTACCAGTATTACTGTATATAATATAAATATATACAAATGTGTGTAATATATTTAAATTTACCTGTATTATATATAAATACATAAACCAAAGTAAATATATATTCTGATTACACATTTGAAGACATTCTTATTATACATGTACTAATGCCTAGACATCAATTCTTGGGTGTAAACGTGCTTTGTGAAGTACAGATCACATAGTTGGTTAAGGCGTGTGAATGGAAGGCTGACACTTCCTCTGTACTCGCTGGTCAGGATCAGCTGATGAAAGCCACTTAACAAATATCAGTTGAATTACAATGGCGATTTTGTTGCTGTTTATCTTTGTTTCCCAGGGTTAATCGTTTACTCTAGTAACAAGTTCTTGCTCAGATCCACAAATATTTTTTATTCATACCACAAGTATGGAAAGTACTTAACCCTGCTGGACGCCATGTGGCCTGGGTCTCTAATACTGAAAGGGCACGATCCATGCCTGCCCTGCTCCCGGAAGCTCATGGTCTAACATAGGCTAGTAAGCAGAAGTGGATTCGCAAGAGTGGCTGTCTGGTGTGAGATGAAATACACGTGGGATATTTTACTCTGAGGACCCCAAACCACCTTTGCACATCAGTACAAAAGTCACCGCTTGTGGTGAAAATATGCAACAGACGGTTAGGAATGAGTGCGTGTTCTTGTTCCTGAGACCGCTAAGGGCTCATTCTTTCTTTTTTTCTTTATCAGTACTGAAGATGAAACACAGGGACTTTCCTTTGCCCTATGTTGCACCCCCAGCCCATATTTTAGGTTTGATTTTGAAACAGTGTCTTGCTAAGTTGCTAAGTTGCCCAGGCTGGGCTCAAACTTGTGATCCTCTTGCCTCTGCCTCCTGGAGTGCTGGGATTACAGGCCCATACCACCGGGCCTGACTAGCAAATTGTCCTTACATATCCCAGTGCCTTGGACCTGGAAACCCGGTGTGAATGATTATGAGGTAAATTTATTCAAATCATATGCTCATACATCATACAAGTGCAGGACAGTTCAAAATCTGTAGTCGGTTTATTGTTAATCCTTGGTCAGTAAATTAACATTGTGTTTTGCTATTTTTTTTCTGTAACTAATTGGGACAGTCTTCTTGAGATATGCTTGTAGATCAGAAGTGTTTTAGATTTTGGAGCACAATTTTAAAAGTCAATCTGACTCACCTTCTCAAGACTAACGTACACCACTTTACTTGTTGGCTGCAACTCTTAAGTAATGTGCTAAGTTCTAAAACTTCATCCTAGGTGCCGTGTCCTTCAGCTGGTTATTGATGGCTAGGAATGGATACTGCCATGGAGTCATAAGTACATGCACAAACACACACAGACACACAAACACACACAGTGTCTGCACCAAGCATGTTCACTTACTACCTAATTGATTGATTGGGTACACAATAATAATAATCTGAACTTTAAAAATTTCTTTCCTCTCCAGATTTTAAATAACCTCAGCATGGTCATTAAGCCGGGGGAAATGACAGCTCTGGTTGGATCCAGTGGCTCGGGGAAAAGCACAGCGCTGCAGCTCATCCAGAGGTTCTACGACCCCTCTGAAGGCATGGTGCGTGTCTCCCAAAGCTCCTCCACACAGGGGGCAGTACAGGAGTACACACGGGGGTACATTGTCATACTGAAACTACACCGACACACACTTGGATCTCATGGTATTGACTGAATCGACAGGGTAGACTTTCCTGCAAGGTGACAGTATCAGTGAATGACCAGTCCTCCCCTTTGCTGAGTGACCGCTGGCCACTGGCTAGGCACACACATTTGAGCTGGTATTGCTGCTGCTTCAGTGAAATGCCTGTGCCACTTCTTTCTTTGTTGTGTAGAAAAAAACATTACTGATTCCTTTAGCAGGTAACATCTATAAATGAACAGACAATAACCCCTTATTACTGGATTATTCTCAAATAGCTGGATTAAAACAATGTTTGTATGTACTTCCACAAATTATGTGTATTTTTACAGCAACTTGTCCTGCAACTAACTTTATTTTCAGCTACAAACTGACATCCCTATATAAACAACCACATTTCAAGAGGAGCCATTTGTCCCAATCTTGTCTGTACCATCTAGTGTCAGGATTCAAAACGGTGAAGGCTCCACACAGCATGATGTTCTCATACTCTCTAGGTGACTCTGGATGGCCACGACATTCGCTGTCTCAACATCCAGTGGCTGAGAGATCAGATTGGGATAGTGGAGCAAGAGCCAGTTCTGTTCTCCACCACCATTGCAGAAAATATCCGTTACGGCAGAAAAGACGCAACGATGGAGGATATCATCCAAGCAGCCAAGAAGGCCAACGCCTACAACTTCATCATGAACCTGCCCCAGGTAGCCCCAGCCTAGTGTCCCGGTGGGAAGCCCTGAATTCCTGGAAGGAAAAAAAGTTACACAGTATCATGTCCTTCTTTTCATTTGAATCCTGAGCCATTGAATGTTTAACGCCATGTTTTAGTTTCACACCCAGAAATGTGCCATGAGTTTTGTCTAAAAACATGTGCTGATATTTAAAAATTCTATCAAATTGAGGAACTGTCTGTTCGAAAGCTCACTTTGATGTAGTTATGATTTACTTATTCCACTTAGTAAGCATGTGTCCAAAAATACTGTTTGTCACATGGCAATACTTAGACAATACTCCATTGACATCTACTGTTGCCATAGTACTTAGTTTCTGTGTACTTGGATAGCTTAAGTATTGTGGCTCAAAACTGCACATCACATATACAAAAACAGTTCTTCACCCATCTCCATCTTACACAACTATTGCCACAAAACTCAGCCCCATACTATTTTGCTTGTATGGAGTTTGCCATTCATGGTCTGCGAAGTCAAGGGAGGGTCATTAATAATCTTATAGTTACTAAACGTGTGTCTGGAGCTTACTATAGTCTAGGCATTGTTCTAGCACTTTACATCTGTCAACCCGTTTAGGCTTCTCACCACTCTGTCAGGAAGCAGCTATTATTATTCCTGTCTACAGATAAGCAATTTAGGTCCATGGGGTCAATAACTTACTCAAAATTATATAAGGAAGCAGGAAAAATAAGACTCTCAGTAGGTAATCTAGCTGCAGAGTCAGTGATCTTGAATACTTCCTGCTCAGCCCTCTAAACTATTTTTATGAATGAAATTGCAGTTCTGAGAATGCTGTAGTCTAATGGGTAAAGAGAACAAAACTAGCACCCATCTCTCTCAGTTCAAACCTACCTTCTCCAGTCACCAACGTTATGCATTTCCATGAAATTCTTTGGTCTTTCATGCCTTGAGTTCTTACTATTGACCAGTCGAGGACAGCAGCATTGCTGGCTCCTAGGACCCTTGAGAGGAATAAATGAGATGAATAATTTCAGCACCATGCTTTATATGCAGTGGGACTTACCTCACATCAGCTAATACAAAGCGAGATGAGAGTCTGACTACTAATTCCTATTGTTAGGTTCTAATGTGGTGCTGGCCTAGGAGATACACAGTAACAATTTACTGCTCATGATAATTTTTATAAAGCTAATGTGACCTTCCACTTAAAATATAGGCAGCCTTAGCACTATATGTTGTGTTGTCACACTAGAAAAAGGAGAAAAGGATTGGAAATAATCTTTAATCTGCTGAGATGACTTTTTTTAGTCTTTGGTTGAAATTTTAGCTTGAGATTAAGTTAAAGAAGAACATTTACACAGCTCAGGGAACCTGGGAGTAAAAGCATAAGTACATTTTTTTAAATCTCACATGCAAATATTGATTAGACAGTAACGTGTCTGGGAAAGGGGTATTTCAGTAGAAGGTGAACCTGTGAAAATTTATTGTTGAGCAAGTTAGGAAGAATTTGATACTGGATCTCTGGCAGGAGGAATCAGTACTGTTCCTTTTATGACTGGTATCACCTTCTTCCTAGCAATTTGACACTCCTGTGGGGGAAGGAGGCAGCCAGATGAGCGGTGGCCAGAAACAAAGGGTGGCCATCGCTCGGGCCCTTGTCCGGAACCCCAAGATCCTCCTTCTGGACATGGCTACCTCAGCGCTGGACAACGAGAGCGAAGCCATGGTGCAGGAAGCACTGAGTACGGTGGGTGGAAAGACTGAGCTCGTTTTATAGGTCCAGTTTTATAGGTCCAGGTGGAAATGCTTGGGCAGCTACAGGAAGGCCAGCCCCTTAGGAGGCGGGGTGAACTGTGTGAGTCCATGGGTCCTCTGCGATCATTTGGAAAGTCAGGATTTGCTTCCAAAAGCTGCAAGTGTAAAATTTAAACTCTTTTCAAAACCACACATAGTTTTTAAAATTTCCTTTTTGCTTTTATTTTGAGGTACTAGAGATCAAGCCCAGGGCCTTTACACTGAGCTGTTTCCCTAGCCCATTGTTATTTTTGGTTTTGAGATAAGGTCTCACTAAATGTGTTTCCCATGATGGACTGAAGATCCCCATGCGTCAGCCTCCCAGAGTGCTGAGATTACAGGCCTGTGCTACCTTACATTTTCTTTACGTTTAAGTTTAAAGGCTTTTGGTAAATAGCAGCAACTAGACCGAGGTAAGATAGGACGCATGGCTACAACAAACGGTGTTCACCTTTTCTCATGTCTGAATTACCTGCTTGAGGATGTTCCCGTGGACCAAGTTTCTGACTTAATGGTGAGTTCTGGGACAACCTGTAGGTCCCACTTGATGGTGCGCTGTACATTCTTACAGATTCAACACGGGCACGCAATCATCTCAGTGGCTCATCGCCTGTCCACGGTCAGAGCTGCGGATGTCATCATTGGTTTTGAACATGGCATGGCAGTAGAAAGAGGCACCCATGAAGAACTGCTGGAAAGGAAGGGTGTCTACTTCACCCTAGTGACTCTGCAGAGTCAGGGGGATCGAGCCCTTGATGAAGATGATGTGAAGGGCAAGCACCTTTTTCCTTTTGCTAGGGTATTAAGTAGTACGCATATTTTGTGCTGTCTGGCTTTCTGTGCGTGTGAATGCACTCTGTCCCTTCCCCCGACACCCTGGCAGGCATTATTTAGATGATGAGGTCAGCAAGTGAAGCTCAGGAGATTATTTTGTTAAGTCATGAAGCTGAAACCAAAGTGTTCTGATTTTCTACCTTATTTCTTTTCTTTATTTGCAAAGAGGAGAGGCTTCCTAGAGAGTGTCCCACACGCTGGAGGAGTCTCATTAAACAATGACTAAGACGCTTTTTACTTATTTTCAAATGCCCATAGATGGTCCACGCCCTAGGACACCTTCCTTTTATCAACCTGAATTTTCAGACTTCGTGGTACCCCAAAGCTAAATTAACTTGGGTTTGGACTACACCTCTAATCTTCCTGTAGCATTTCACGTTTGGACACATGAACGGCATTAGGTGCTGGTGCAGATGTTTAACACACATGAGTTATTCTAAATAGACTTTTGAAGCATCTGGTGCTTCTGTCAGTTTTTGTCATTCTAGGTAGCACTCCTTCAATTTTTTTTATGACGAGTGCTAAAAGTTTTCTATTTCTACAGGGGTAACAGGATACTCTATGGATTAAATGACTCAATCGTATGATTTTGAATTTTTGGTTAGAACTTGCTGAGCAAGTTTCAAGTCTCACTTATTGCAACAAAGTTGGTGTGCAGTGTCAGCATCAGCCATAGAAATCCCACGGTAGGCAAACGGAGTATACAATGCTATTTGAATATGGGTTCACTGTGTGCACTGAGGGATGGCCCCTGTTGTATCACACAGGAAAAGGCACATTGGAGAGTGACCTGCTGGAGAAGACATTCAGCAGAGGGAGCTACCAGGACAGTTTACGGTAAGCCACGCTGTGGACACATCTTAGTATGGACGCCTAGAAGCTCTCTAATTTGGTCCTCCGGCAGTATCTCCGGTAGGACTATGGAAGCCCAAACAGAATCCCAGGCCTGATGTAGTAAAGATATGTAAATGGGTGCTTTATTATGATATTTATGTCTCTTTTTCATGAAATTTTTTGTTTGACTTATCATATTGACGGCAGGGTCCCGTCGCGCCTTGCCTGCACCTACAGGCTTCCGATTTTCTGTTTCTTTGCAGAGCTTCCATCCGGCAGCGCTCCCGGTCTCAGCTTTCTCACCTGGCACATGAACCTCCTTTAGCTGTCCTAGATCGTAATTCTGCTTATGAAGACAGAAAGGTCAGGCGCCACTCAGGAGGGAATGAAGGCGTGTCTCCTGGGACCACTGTGTGTCCTTTAAACCTGAGCAGATGTGTCTTTTCTGGGAATGTGTAGTAATGGCTCACTAAGTCAGACCAAATAGGACAACATTAGGGCTCAAAGAAAAATCCTGAGTTTATTCAAGATTAGCATTTTAATTATTTTATGGGTATATGTTAACTAAAATTAGACCATTGAAGTTAGTTAATAGTTTTTAGGTGAACCATTCTAAAAAGCATAGAAATTATGTCTGTTACATGTTTGCTTGCATTGGTGGTATGTTTTTAAAAATTTTAAAGAATACCAAAAACTTTTTCCTCACACTTTAAGAACACTTGGGCTGGAGGAATAGCACAGAGATCGGAGTCCTTGTCTGGCAAATGGAAGGCCCTAAGTTTGATTTGCCAGCACCATATAAATCACACATGGTGGCATATACCTGTAATCCCAGCTGAGACAAGAGGATTGACATGCATTCTAGGACATCCTGGATTACACAGTGAGTTCAAGAACATCCTGAACTACAGAGTGAGACCCTGTCTCAAAAAAACCTTAAATTATAGTAAAAATAGCAAAAAAGTATTTGATCAACAAAAATGTTTGATAAAGCTAGACCTTATACCACTTGTTACAAATTTTGAATTACAGAGATCCATTGGGTGTTATGAACATTTGTTTTCTTCATGTAATTTTATAACAACTGTTTTAGGATATGTTAAAATAACACTATTAATTTTAGCATCAATTAAAAATTAAAGAGATAGAAGAAGAATCAACACGTAGAGCAATATAAGCCTTTCTTCATGAGGAGGCAGCTGTTCTGCTGTGGCCAGCATCACCTGTTACCTGAGGTGGCCACCTGCCCTCCTCCAAGCCTTCCCTAGTTCTCATAATCATAATTTTTGATTCCATAATTCTTACACTAGAACCTCTTCATGACAATTTCTTATTAAGCTTTCCTTGAATTCATGTTTCCTTAATCCCTTACTAAGTTATAAACTTACTTCTTTTCGTCACTGGAGACTAAACTAAGGGCTCTTGCACTGAGCTATGTCCCCAGCCATTTTTAAATTTTGAAACAAGTTCTTGCTAAGTGTCCCTGGTGGCATGATTCACAATCCTTCTGTCTCAGCCTCCCAGAATACTAAGATTTGGAGCATGTAATATTTGCAATATATTCCTTGCAACCACAGAGACCATCTCTTGTTTGTGCTGAATTACCTTTGGCTCATAATCCAATGCCTTATTCTGAGCAGGATATTAGATTTTTAAACTAGAATGAAAAATTGACTTTCTAGAATAAAATAAGCCCAAATTGTAAGGTGTATCAAAACAAATAAATCAGGAATATTTTAATTATGAGCACATCCACCACACATGTTATAATTTAAAAATGTCTTCAATAAGATTACAACGTATGAATCCATTTAGAAATTAATTATTAAGCATTGGTTCATAAGGGGAAAATTTGGTGCTATTAAAGTACGGTGCTATTTATGACCTTATGATTATGAAAGATGAATTATTAAGGCTCTATTTGAATGTATTAATGTTGAATAAATAGAGATCTCGGTATCAATAGCATTGATTGAAACAGATCCCATGGAGCATCAGGATGCCACATGGTGACAGCACGCTTCCTTACTGTGTCTTGCTATTAAAGACTCAGCTCCTTTTTGGGCCTTGAAATAGAAACAGCTGTTTCATTTGTGCTCACGGCATTTCCATGAGTAATGACAAGATGCATTATGGGAGAACAGGAGCTTAGCAGAGCTTCAACAACGCAAGAACCAAACTGCTGACATGTAAACAGAACAAGATCAATCATATTCATGTTTGCATTTTTATTTTTTCTAGTTTCTGAATCGATGTTTGACAAAAGTAAGGAGAGAAGGAAATATGGTAGAAAAAAACCCAACTTTCGCCACTGTTTAAACTGGAGGATGGTCTAGCTTGGTCATGGAGAACCGTTAGATTTTTCTGGAGATCTGGAAAAAGGGCCCAAAGCTATTCTGATACAGAAAAAACCCCAGACAAGACCATTCAATGAAAAGACATTTAAATCAAGTAGAGGAATATGTTTTTTTAAAGAGTTAAAATATTCCTTGTAGTCTACTACTTACTATTATGAATTAGAAATAAAGCAGGTTAGAACAGTTAAATATCAGTCAGTGTCATTTAAAAAGATGCCACTTTTAGACATTTTCTCTAGTTAAGAAAGATAGAAAAAAGAAAAAAATTACAGGGATACCAATGCAATTATGTTAAAGGTCCAAGAGGAGAAGATTATATATATACCAATGCTGGTTGTTGGTAAAATAATTATATTAGAGTCGTTTATATTTAAAAATATACTTTAAGGGAAATAATAGAATCAGGGTTAATAGAATTTGACTAATGGAATTTCTAACTCCAAGGAACATTATATGAGTCAATGTTGCTCGGTTTTGGTATCTTAAAGTATGTTAACAATTAATTAAATTCTGCAGGCCCACGCATTGGTGAAATGTTTAATGTTTTTGATAGAGGATGCCTAACATTACCTTCTGTAGGTTGGGGAATGTTCTGTCTTCCGTTGCCAGTGCTCTACTTGCACAAAGCGGTTATCACCACCTTGTGGTCTCTTGGAGTATTGACTGAACTCTTGGAAGAGATAGTTTTGTAAGCGTGCTTCTAAACTGAGTTGGGTTACTCACCTGAGGTTAGCAGGGCACAGAGCTAAGCCCATTTATCCTGGCTCTCCAAGCTATGCCCTAAGCTCCCACGAATGGGGTCAGATCTTTGTTATGGTACTTAATTATGTTTAGAATTCAGTTTTAGTCTCTAATATTTAGGCACCTTTTTCAATGAAACTTAAAAGACAGAGCTGTGTGTGTGTGTGTGTGTGTGTGTGTGTGTGTGTGAAGTCACAATTGGATATTAGTCATCTACAACTTCATCACAACTAGTAATATAAGATCTAACCATTGGTTAAGAAATAAGATAGGGGCAGTACCCATTAAAAATGATTTTTCCGTATCTGTTCATTTGGAAAATATCTGCTGCTTTGTCAAACAACATTTTTAAAAATCATCAGATCTTAAAGCTATTATCAAGGCAGAAGACCTCTATTGATTGGAATGTGGAAACCAGAGTAACAAAGTATGGAAAGTTACACTTTTCCCTGGCCTACACAGGAGGGAGATATGCGACAGGGAAGTGAAAAGACCACAGTGTCTAGCCTTGAATCATTTCTATGTAGTGTTGGTAAATCAGTATTCTTAAATAGAAGCTTCCTATGTATCATGGGCATAAAAACTTCATTCACTGTTTCATCCAGTAGACACTGATTGCATGCCTACTATGTGCTTAGTGTTGTGCTAAGGATGCAAAGATGAGCAAGAGCTATTGTCATTCTACCTGCCATGGAGTACCTGCAGGAACTTCTTTACATATTTCAGAAAATAAATAAGCTGTATGTGACTTGTCCATGCTACAGTACTGATCCAAGCTCTGCAGAGAGGAAACACATACAAACTTGGTAATTTTCCCTCTCAGTGCGCATGGTGGCTCCCAGCTGTAATCTCAACTACTCCTGAGGCTTAAGGAAGAGAATTGTGAGTTCAAGGCCACATGGGCAATTTAGGAAAGCCCTTTCTCAAAATTAAAAATCAATTTTAAAGAATTGAGCTGTAGCTCAGTAGTAGACCATCTGCCTAACATGCACACGGGCCTGGTTTCAATCCTTAGTACTACAAATAATAATAATTTTACCTCTTGATGTTCGATGCTGATTTACATTTAATTTATTCAGCTTTTCTTTATATTTAGTCTTACAAAATTAGAGGTAAAATATTTCTTTACAGAATGATTTTCATTATGTTTTGATATAGTTTTCTTTTCAGGTTTATTTAGCTGTATTAAGTAAATTCAATCAAAAGTCCATATTTGGGAACCAATCCTATTTTTTTGCATTATCAGGATTGATATTGCATTTGTTAGAGGTCTAGGAAATAGTTTACTTTGAAGTCAAATTATGCAAATTTTTGTTTCTTGTTAGCTTATTTTAGAATGTAAACTACTTCAGACCACCAATGAGAGCTAACGCTGTGGTGAGGGACTCCACTGGCGGCCACATGGGGCTCACCCACAACACCACCCTTGGTATTCCACTCTTGCTTTCCCAAGCACCCCTCTTCTGTCTGGCGTTGGTGGTCTGAGGTCAGTGAGCTGGTGGAGGTGATGTAACTGGACAGAAGGATTTGTCGCATGAATGATTTAATTAGTACTCAGGAGTGGCAAAGTGCAAACTGAAGGTGGCCAGGAACGAGCTTAAACTAGAGGCAACAACGTGTCCTTAGCAGTTTCCCATTTGGTTTGCAACTATGTTGAAATTGACAGGTCACCGGCCTCTCATTTAAATTGAATTGATAATGTGATCTCTGACTCTGCAAGCAGGGGGAAAGTGGAAAGCTTTTAAAGATTCTGCTGTGGTGTCTTCCTGATATTCAGCTACCTGAAGGGTAAATTATTGGTAGAAAATTGACTGTAGTCTTATAGTCAATTTTCTCCAGATATTTTAGTAGAAAAATCAAACAAATCAATAGAAATCATATAAGCCACCTAGAACCCTTTGTCAGAGTGAGTAATAAGTTTAACAAATTATTGAATAAAAGAGCCTAAAGACCAAGCCTTGAGTGATATCAACAGCAAGGAAAAATGATGGACGAAACAACAGGATTCTCTGTATAGTACTGGCCTTTTAGAGGAGAAAAACCTACTAGCTCTGATACTTTAATATCAACTAAAAAGTGAGAAGAGGCTAACTTTCACTCCTTGTGAAAAATCACCCAATTTAGAAATTCCAATGCAGCGTCTCTTCTGCCTCGGCAATAATTAAGGAAAACCTTACTGAAAGCAAGGAAATTACAATGACTTCACTTAACGAGTTGCTTAATTTTTTCCCCCCGATCTATTACCTGTTTCAGAGCTGCAGCCAGAGCTGTAGTATAATCTGTGATTATGGGACCTTGAAATTTATGAAAAACATCTTGAAAATTTCTCATCTTCACATGCACACATATATCGTACATGATAGAAAAGCTTTTGATTTTCAATTAGAAGCTATTGTTTTCAAAGATCCAAGGTGTGGGTTAGCTCCTGAGAGCAAATCTATACATGTTGTGAAATAAAATGTCACCGTCAGATGCACAGTCCCCTCCAACCACAATGCAGTCTGAAGCAATTCAAAACTACTCTTCGAAACCCAGCAAACCACATCATCTCATAGACCTTTGAAGTCACTGTTAGTCAGACTATGGCTCTCAAATCTGTGAATGCCAAAGGATCTGTTGTATAGTGTGAACGCATATGCGAAATGTCTGTGTATACATGTAAATGGTTGATGTCATCTCTACCCTCAAGGACAAGGACAAAGACGTTCTGGAGGAAGATGTTGAACCTGCCCCAGTTAGAAGGATTCTGAAGTTCAATGGTCCGGAATGGCCCTACATGGTAGTAGGGGCTCTGGGTGCCGCTGTTAACGGGGCGGTCACACCCCTCTATGCCTTCTTATTCAGCCAGATTCTTGGGGTAAGTAAACAGCTGCCATAGTGTTGTGCTTCTCGTGACTTCTGCGTTTGTGTCAGTGACTGTTACTATATTCAATAAGTCAGCTCTTTGTTTTAGCGTATGTGGTTTTCTTTCCGCTCACCTCTGAAGGATGAAAACTTCAGTGAGACTCTGTCACATAGAGGTGTGAAGGTAAAGCTGAGTGCCTTTGTCTGGGCTGGCAGCGTGCTCACATCATCGTCATGCCTGCAAAAAGTGCTACCACTAGGGCAAGGAATGTAGCTTAGTGGTAGAGCCCTTGCCCTGCTAGTACAAGGTCCTGGGCTGAACTCACAGCACTGCAAAAAAGAAAAAAGACCCACATCGTTTTGAAGAGGTCGGCTTACATTTATGCCAACAAAATCAGAAAGCAAAATAGGTTGTCGAATAATACAAAAAGATTTAGGGCAATTTTAAATCTTGCTAAAGAGCTAAAGGTTTTCTTATAATTGCAGGTGTTAGTATATGACGTGTAATTCTGTTCTCATGTGACTGTGTTGGAAAAGAGAAATGCAAAAGTGAGAAAAGCAAGGAAGAAGTAAAATTAGGCAGGAATAAGTAATATGCTTATTCTCAATTTTTTTACTTTCGATAAGTTTTGATATTCTCCATCTGACTTTAGTGCTATAGCAGTAACTACAAAGACTTATTAGATGCTTTGTGTATAATACAGTTCGTTTGTTTCCTAATAGTTATCAAAGATAGGGATTCTTACTATTCTTATTTTATGAAGGCACAAATCAGAATTCAGAGAATTTAGGGAATCAAGGTGTGAAGTTGAAACTCAAATCTAGCAAGTGTGACTACGAAGCCAGTTTCTGAGAGAACGTTATTACTGTAAAATTAGTTATCGAAATGCTGACAGTTTCTCAGTAGAAGCACACACACACACACTCACACACACCAGTCACATACATACCTGTGACGTCACCAAAGAAGAGAGCCTAATGAACATTAGCAATTTGTCCAAGGGGAAGCCATGAAAGGATTGTCAGCATACCGTGTCGTCAGAGTTTAGTACGCTGGCAAAGCTTACAGCTTAGTTCCTCTCCCTGCATTTCTCTGTTGTCACCTCTCTGACAGAAGTTCTGCCCATGAAAACGTCCCCACTGTCATGACCCACACAGAAAGACCTGAGTAATATAAGAAAAATCAAGTCAGTTGTGTAGGAAAAGCCCCAGCCACTGAACTGTGAGGCTCAGCTGGCTAAACCTCGACCGTATGCACAAGACAAACTGTATCTGTTTTTGTGTGCCTGTTTGACTTGGAAAAGTGTGCCAAGTGTTCCAAAGACTGGAATCTGGATGTTGCATACTGCAAAAAAAAAAAAAAAAAAAAAAAAAAGCATAGACTTGTGAGTCAGCCAGACCTAGACTTGTTGCAGATCTCTGCTCTGCACTGTCTGCACATTTGAGCAGGTAACTTAATTTCTTCATCTGTAACAAGAGGTGAGAAAACCTAGGGAAATGGCTTGAGAACCCTAATTGAAGCAAGACCTAATTTAAGTTAAAATAGATTAATCCTCCCATTTGTTACCTGGTACACAGCACGAGTTTATGATAAATGTTTATTTTCTCCTCAAATCAACTTATGACTTCAAAAATGGCCGAGGGTGTGCCCCAAATCCAGTCAGTGTAACCGCAGAAGACCCTCTGAATGGGTAGCCCTTTGGGCTGCATCTCACCAGTAAGGATGTGCCAAGAATCGATGGAGCAGTCTGTGGAAAAAGACTTCCTGGTGTTCCCTGTTACCAACATCTCCTACCAGGAAGTACATTTGATGGACCCGCAGCTGTATATTGCAGTCACAGCAGTCCTTTCTGTACATTGAGGGCTCCTCCTAGACTTCGTCCTATGGGTTTGATCAAATGCATAAGGACTTGCTAAGAGGACTTCAAACAAATTTGAATTCTTTTTATTGTGTTACAGTTTGTAATAACAAAGTTTCTTCCTCTCCTTGCTGTCTTCCAAAGACATTTTCAATTCCTGATAAAGAAAAGCAAAGGTCGCAGATCAATGGCATGTGCCTACTTTTTGTAACAATGGGCTGTGTATCTGTTGTTACCCAATTTCTTCAGGTAAGGAATTTTATTTATTTACTTTTTTTGCTGAGCTTTTTATCTATTTCTCTTCTTTTCACGTTAAAGCGTCACTGAAGAACCCTTCTCTATGTTTTAGGGATATACTTTTGCAAAGTCTGGGGAGCTTCTGACGAAAAGGCTGCGCAAGTTTGGTTTCAGGGCAATGCTTGGGCAAGACATTGGCTGGTTTGATGACCTGAGGAATAGCCCTGGCGCATTAACAACAAGGCTTGCCACAGATGCCTCTCAAGTTCAAGGAGTAAGCTGGAGCAAGACGGGTAGAGGGGTTGGTCAGTCCATTTGGAATGCTATAACAAACTACCTTAGTCTGGCAAATTTAAAAATAATAGGCATTCATTTCTCATGGCTCGGTAGGTTATGAAGTTCAAGATCAAGGTACCACCAGATTAAGTGTCTTGGCGAAGGCTCACTCTCTATGATTCAAAGATGTTATCTTCTTTCTCCAGCTTCACCTGGCAGAAAGGTCAAAGGGCTGGGATGATCCCTTCACCTTCTTTTATAAGGCATCTGTCCTGCCATGGATTAATGGTGCTAATTCTGTTTGGTGGGATTACACTGAGCTAGTAGGACTGGATACTGCAGAGAACCTTTCCCACTGTTTGGAATGCTGGAAAACAGCAGCTGATGTCCTATTGTCCTCTAGGCAGTGCCAAGAACCACATCACAGTCTTTCAGAGTTGAGGGCTTCCTCTGAGTGCAGCAACAAGAGGGGTTTTCCTGAAACTTCTTTCTCAGACTATTTTCAAGCCCAGAAGCCTAGACTCCATAAGATCCAATGGTGTTCTCTGCCTTCCTCAGAAGGTGGAGGATTAGCCTCAGAAAAGGGGTGTTGGGGCTGGAGGAATAGCACAGCAGTTCTAATAGCACAACGGGTACAGAGTTTTTATTGGAGATGATGAAAGCGTTTTGGATGTACGTGCGATGGTGGTAACACAACATTTTGAATGTTTCAAGTATTCCTAATTGTAAATACAAACGATAAATATTATGTGTGTAATAATAATAAAGAAAACCTATGTTCTTGGTATGAAGTAGACTTTGCATGTAGTGGAATATGGTAAAAGAGTACAGGTATCTGAGACAGGTTCCTTTTTTTTTTTTTTTTTTTTTGGTTTGCAGGCCACTGGATCTCAAATTGGGATGATGGTCAACTCCTTCACGAATGTCATCGTGGCCATGATCATTTCTTTTATCGTGAGCTGGAAACTCAGCCTGGTCATAGTCTGCTTCTTCCCCTTCTTGGCCCTATCGGGAGCCCTACAGACCAGGATGTTGACAGGATTTGCCTCTCAGGACAAACAGGCTCTGGAGAAGGCAGGACAGGTAATCTTACAGACCTAGTTTTCTGCTTAGGGGTGAATGATTGTCAGGGAAACTTAGAAACAGGAAGCACAAAGAGATGTACGGAAGCTGCAAGCCCCCAGACACGCAAATCACAAACTACCCACTAGCCACTGCGTCTGCCCTGAGACTGTGGCCGTAGAACCCAAATGTAATAAATTTCAGCAGGCGATGAGCAATATTTGGGTAAACACAGATGTTTACATGGACAATTTCCTGTAAAATAGTTACTTGTCCCACGTCCCAGTTTGGTGTATTCTCCCATGCAGAGATGGATAGTTCAGATTTTAATTCATTAGTTTTTCTCAGTGTTTTCCCTGAGTCCTGCCATCAACATAGGAAAGAGCTTGTGTCTTTTTGATGGTGTACACTTTAAATTTTCACACTTTAGTGTCTGCTAGGCTCATGGCAAGTGGCTTTCCCAAATAGAAAGTGTTTCGAGGACACTTAGGTGATGACTATGCATGCATTTTTCAGAAATCTATTTTAGTTCATAGTGGGTCATTAGAGGTCAATGAGGGGAATGGTGGTATAACTACCAGACCCCCTAAAAAAATCACCTCAACACTCATACCTTGTACTCTTAAAAATTTCACTATAACCAAAGATTTATCTCTTTTCATGGAGGAAAAGTAACATTTTTCAACTAGGCGGAAGCCAAAAATTACGTCAGACAATGATGGAAAGTAGCCCACCTTTGGGCCTCACTAAGGGTAGGACCCAAAAGCAAAAACACACATGTGTGGCAACGACTAAAATATTAACTTTATGTTTAATTTTAAGTTAAATAATATTTGGCCAGATTACTTTTTTAAAAAGTAGAGCCAAATATTTTAAATTTATGTGATTAAGTGATCTTTTGTCACAGAAGACACCTAAAGGTACCATTTCAGACATTTCAGTGAAACTATCAGAGACATTTTAAAGGTTTCAGGGGTAACATGCGTACATCTTTTTTCTTTCACTCAAAAGTGGAGACAACACAGTCAAGTTAAAACTGAGTTGAGCTTAAATTTGACTGACAGATTGTCCCATGGTCCAATCATGTGGCTCTCTAGCAACCTCTGTGTTACCCTCAGACCTGCTCCCTCATTTCCACTTTACACTGTTCTGCCACTTGTACCAGATCTGATCCTTGTAGCAACTGAAATATCATTAAGGGATTGATTTCTGCTCTTTTCCTAAGACTCTTTCATTCTTCAGATTACGAGTGAAGCCCTCAATAACATCCGCACTGTTGCTGGAATTGGAATGCACAAGCAGTTTATTGAAGCATTTGAGGCTGAGCTGGAGAAGTCATTCAAGACAGCCATTAAAAAAGCAAATGTCTATGGATTCTGCTTTGCCTTTTCTCAAAGCATAGTGTTTATTGCAAATTCTGTTTCCTACAGATATGGAGGTTACTTAATCTCCAATGAGGGGCTCCATTTCAGCTATGTGTTCAGGTGAGAAATAGCCCACCAAAGTCACAAAAGATCAACATACTAAGAAGAAGTTGCCCACTTCTACCAGTTAGCTTCGTCTCTGCCTACAAACCACCCCAACTCAAGGTCTTAAGGCAGATGGGATTTACTGTATCTTGGGCAGGGGTGTGGGTTGTCAGGTGATCGTTCTGGCCTGGGCCACACCAGCACACTTCTGTCCCTCTGTGCAGTGAGCTTGTTTTCTTCAGAGTTTCAGAGTTCTAAGTGCAGTGAGAGAAGCAAGCACCAATTTGCAAGTACTCTGGGAGTCCCTTCCTGGGTTGCTTTTCTGATGTCTCTTTGGCCAAAGGAGTCTTAGAGCCAAGCTCAGATATGAAGAATAGAGACATGGAATCTACCATTTGAGAGAGGTGTAAAAAAAAAAAGGGTGGGGGTATATGATAGGGTGAGCTAATGTCATAGCTCTTGAAATCCACAGCACTTGTTAATGCAGGGAAACTTCATAGACCTTGAATAGCAAATTTCATAAACTGTCATATTTTAACTCTGCTTCTCTCTTACAAAGAGCAGGTGTCCCGCTGACTCCTTGGGGTGGAGACAACATAGGCTGAACAGGGCCATTTTGGTTCCTTTCTTAAAGCCAGAGGGTCTGTTTTTCTCTCAAGGGACTGGGTGCATGCATATGTGTGTGTAACAGACAGTGAGGAGAGAGAGAGTCTCGAAAGTCTGAGGAAACGTGGTGCCAGTGGGAATTCTTCCTTGGGTTTCATTCTGTAGCCATGAATTCTGCTTTTTCTTTTTTAAGCCTCTTTTTCCTCTAGTACTTTTCTAGTACCTTGCTGTATCCACTTCAACCGGAAGAGTCTCTAAAATCAGAAAACTCCAAATATAGTCCTGTTCCTGTGACATAATACAAGGTTTTTCAAGAATTATTTGAAAACATGTAAAAACGGAAAGATTATAGAAAACTCCCAATTCCTGGCTTTGTTTTAGAGATTGGAAAATTATTGGCCATCATTTTCCATTTCATTCTGCACACTTCTATTCCTAAATCCTTAGACTGAGCCCCTGGAGATGTTCGTATTTGCAATTCTGTCCATGAAGCAATTCCTGCTCATAAACCGAGCAGTAAGAAACACAAAGGCCTACCTGCAGCCCCTCAGCCCCACACCTGGCAGACCTCTGTAAATGGTGGCACAGGTAGACAGGTTGAGGGAGGCAACTCACATTGTGCATTTGCAAAGCTATTGCTCACCATATGCATCCTCCATTTACTCATGTGTCCAGTCATTAAACCCATATTGAACTTAGACGCTGAAACTGGTAAAATATAAGCCACCACATCTTTCTCACCCTGTCTAATGCATAAATTGTATGCACACTTGATGCAGAATTCTACTTATACTGCCCATTATTTAATGTTTGAATAGTAAGAAAACCAATCCAATCTTTGGTGATCTCTTAAGCCTTCCCTCTTTTTCAAAAAATTATTTTCAGAATTCTTTGGTTTTACCTCAAACAAAAAATAAGCTATCATGGTGGGACCAGCGTTTGGAGGTCTGTACATGACCCTGTTCACCCCATCCTTTGCCCATTCCTTATAGAACACAATTTGAGAACTATTGATCTCCAACTCCCACATATTCAAAGAAGTCTGAAGTATCTTGCTCGAAGCTTTTCAACTCTTTCTTAGCACAACTAGATCTAGACCTCCAAAGTATTGTCTCTTATGCTACCATACCAACTACACCCCAACCTTTTGTACATGGGTGTCTGTCTGATTGTAGGGTGATCTCTGCAATTGTACTGAGTGCAACAGCTGTGGGAAGAGCCTTCTCTTATACCCCAAGTTATGCCAAAGCTAAAGTATCAGCTGCACGTTTCTTTCAACTGCTGGACCGAAGACCCCCAATCAGTGTATATAGTAGTTTGGGGGAGAAATGGGTAAGTCTTGAACCAGGAAAATTGTGCTTATGTGTGTGTGTGTGTGTGTGTGTAGGCAAAACAGACACTGGGAATGTTCAGACAACTCTACCCAACTTCTAAATTTCTGCATCCACTCCTATCCACTCAGAATGGGCACATGATACATGTAAAGGAATGACATAATTAGCATTAATCATTCATAACATTGGTGTTTGAAAAAGGCTACACGATGCAGTTCTTCTAGTCCATTTTCTATTACTGTATCAAAATACTTGAGGCTGCTCCATGTCCAAAGAAAAGAAAAATTGACAATTTTGGGGGCTTAGAGTCCAAGATTGTGTGGGCCCATAAATTCAGCCTATGTTGATGAGGACCACCTGGGACATAACACATCAGGACAAATGGCAGGAGCCCAGTCATGAGGGAAAGATCACACCATGAGACCGAGAAGCTGAAGCTGGGGAGGGACCTTTGTTTTCCTGTAACAACCTTCTCCCAAGAACAAGGATCTAACAAGAATTAGTCAATTCCACCTGAGGGCAGTGTCTCCAGCGACGCTGTTACTTGGCTCTGTACCTTCTCTCTAAAATGTTCTACATTTCTCGATGTTATCAAACTTCTAACACATGGGCCCAGTGGGGCGAACGACATCTGAACCGCTTCGTTAAGGAAGGCTAATGTCTCTGGAATACAAAAACGCACCCTTAGTTCCTTAATGAATGGTGCTAGAGGTCTTTGGAGACCTACCCAACCACTAGGTTTCCTACTGATAGTTTGGTAGAGAATGTAGAAAACCCAGTTTTTCCTGTCCAGCAATATTGATTGAACTCACATCTGTCTGGAAACAGGTTTCAGCTCATATGTACACCCAGAAAATTAATTTGGTCATAACAAGAAATCTCCTTTTTATTTAAATGACCATTCTCGGTGGTGTTTTTAATCTTTCGTATTCTTGAAAATCTCCATGTGTTCAAGACAGCAAAACAAACTGAAGAAGCTCAACTTAATTCTGAAATCTTTTTAAATTGGTCAAGTGCCTGTTTCTTCTCCAGCTGAGTAGAAGTACGGTCTCTCTGTGATCTATTAAATGTCTGTCCATACCTTGAGTTCAGATAGTTTTAAGCACAGCGAAGTGATCCCCTTTTCAGTACAAACCTGAAGTAACTTTCTCTCAAGGTCAACAAGTATAAAGTTCCGTGATTATTTTTAAGTCTTTGGGGTAACGGAGTTGTGATGGTTCAGATAGTTACTTGGCTGCTGTGACGCATTGTCTTTTAGTTAGTCATCTCTGCCAACTCAGGTGTGAAGGAACAGATGACAGGAAAAGCCCCTTAGGCTAGAATGAGGATAAGAAGTGAATTTTGCTCTTCATGTCTCCCTTTATGATGCACCTGTCCGGGTAGGGAATAGAATGCGGTGTCATTAAGTTGCTGTGTCTGCGCTGCACTTTGCCAGTGGATATACGGGTTTAGGTGTATTTCTAATATCCTTGGCTCCAGGATAAGCATATGTATTTCCAATCCTTCCACTCACAGGACAATTTCCAGGGAAAGATTGACTTCATTGACTGCAAATTTACATATCCTTCTCGGCCTGATATGCAAGTTCTGAATGGTCTCTCAGTGTCAGTGAACCCAGGACAAACTCTGGCATTCGTTGGAAGCAGTGGATGTGGCAAAAGCACCAGCATCCAGCTGTTAGAACGTTTCTATGACCCCAGCCAGGGGAAAGTGGTAAGTGAAGCCAGTGCCATGGAGAATCTCACCTTCTGCAAAAACGTTTCATAAAAGTGGTCTTCAAGAGTGTGCCCTGTCAGGCTCACTCTAAAGTGTTTGCCTTGGGCAGTGCCCCATTCCCAGCTATTTTCTGGTTGGACACTTACCCCATTTCCAGACATTTTCTGGCTGACCTGACTCTACCTTGCAATTTCTATCATCATATTCTTCCCAGTTCCAGATGGCCTGCTGACCACTTAGGCAAAGAAAATTGGGCACTCTGCAAACCTAGAGATGAGTGCATTTGACAGAAGCTTTCACTTACCAGTAAATGGAGCAGAAAGTGCAGATTAATCAGAAAACTAATGGCCAGGAATGGAAAAAGTTGGGGTGACAAGGGACACAATGGTAAATGAGAAGGAAAGGGGACTGAGCATGAAAACTCTGGGCCAATCCCTGTTCAAGAAGCTTACATCTAAATAACCTAAGTTACAATTGAGTTATCATAATATAACTCCAAGTGATATTTTGAAAATTGATGAATTGTTTTTCCTAGCAGTTTCTCAACTTTTTCTTTTCTTTCCTTTCAAGTAACACATGCAGAGGATTAAAAAAATCTATAATAAACATTCTTATAAAAAGTAGCACTGTTCTATGTTTCTTTGCTGACAGGCAATGGTTTTAACCACTTAAAGTTTTTCTCTTGCTGATGACTTCTGTCTCTAATGTATACAAGCTGCTGTCTTCACAATGTGACAAAATTTGACTCTTTGTTGACTTATTTTTAAGACATGAGAAATTGGCTTACTATTACCACTTTCTTCTTTTTTTAACCCACTATCTCCCAAAATATTTATAGAAGTTTTTAGTCTATTTGTAAATTTAGTACACTTTCATTGATTTCCTACAATCTATAGTATCTCTTAAATTTTTACTTACTAAGATGAGGATGTTAACAACCCTATCTTTATTTTAACTTTTCTGCTGCCTCTTTCTGCTTCCCAACTTCTCCTTTATGTTATTGACAAACATGAAGCATACCTTCTATTATAATGATTATCGTTCCTGCTTTTGCTCTAGGTTGATTCTAAAAGTTGAAAATTAATTAACAACTTTCACTATGATTTTGTAAACGTTGTTCATCTCACAATCAAATGGTGACACATGTTAGGATTCTATTTTTTTCCTTGATCACTTTTACTAAGGCTTTTTTCTTGCATTTGTCTTTCAAAAAAAGTTTTATGCTCTCCCAGTGTCTGCCTTGCCATTCATTCTAAGACACCCACTTCTTTCCTTTATTGTTATCAAGGTGTGGAATAATTTTTACCTCTGTCTGCTGAACATTTGCCATCCCAGTGTTAATTTTGGTACTACTTCTGCTGGAAACCAACTCCAGTGGACAAGGCAAAATAATTCATACCCCCAGAACCCTTGGGATGTATTTTTTCAAACAATACAAATATGCTGTATGACACTTAACTCCAGCATATGAAATTCCTCACCACTGGGATTCTAGATCTTAATGTCATTTGCCATTATCTCTGTCTGTAGATGATAGACGGGCATGACAGCAAAAGAGTGAACGTCCAGTTCCTCCGCTCAAACATTGGGATTGTTTCCCAGGAGCCAGTGTTGTTTGCCTGTAGTATAATGGACAATATCAAGTATGGGGACAACACCAGAGAAATTCCCAAGGAAAGAGTCATAGCAGCTGCAAAGCAGGCTCAGCTGCACGACTTTGTCATGTCCCTCCCGGAGGTGAGTACCAAGTCTGTCAATCCTTGCCAGGGACAAGGATGGAAAGTGGTAGAAGATCTCTAAAGATCACGATTGGGCTTCAAAGAGAAGATCAAAGGCAATATCATTCATTTTCTAATACTTGGTATTGTGTGGTCTCTCAAGCAAGTAAATGTCGCTCATTGACATATTGTGTAGTTTTGGAAAGTATTATCCAACAAAAAGGTGCTGTTGAATTCATTGTACGTAAAGCAATACCAGACAGAGCACTACTGTAGCACGGTGGGGAAGAGCCTGAAATTTGAAACAGATGTGGATTTGAACCCAAGCTTTGCTGCTTGCAAGCTGTGTATGTGACTCTGGAACAGTGGCTTATCCATTCTGAGACCGCCCACTCTGTCTTCAAAAAGAAAAAAAAAAGAGCATTAGATGAAAGAATATGCTTACCAGCCGCACAAAGAAAGTTGCTGTCATTGACAACATCATAATTTCATTAATCAGCAGGGGGTACCCTGTGTGGTGGGGTAGATTGCCTCTGCCTTGCTGTCTCTTGCTTTTTCAGAGCCAGCTCTGAACTTGACCTAATATCTACTCTGTATTTTTCCCTTCACCAAAAATCTTTCTTGGTAGTGCATCAGAAGAAAAATTAAGACATAAAAAATCAAGCTACGGGAGCCAAACATTACCTTTAATCATCTCTACCTTATTTCTTAAAACATCACTTGGAAATTCCTTTTCTTTATAAATGATTATGTTAGAAATTTTTGTTTATTATACTTACTGTGGGCTTTTTTTCTGGTTGCTCTTTTTATAAGTCTCTCATCCTTTAGGCCCCTGGCCTGGTTCTAACTTGGGTAACCCTCTCAAGAAGCACAGAGAGATGGCTTTTTGCTGCATCCTAAGGTGAAAAGCAATCTCCCCTGAAAGGTGTAATTATTTCCCCCAGACGGTGCAGAATACTACTCATTTTGTGCGAGAACTAGCTTGGGGTTGGCTTATGGGACCTTTTCTCAGACTTGTTCCTAACACCTTTCACTGATCACCTCAACTCCACAAGGGAAAAAGAAGTTACCACGGGTCCCACCTGGCTTAGCTGAATCTCTGCCTGGGCAAGGGAGGCAAGGAAAGGAAATAAATCCTGGTATAGAAGGCAGGACAGGTGAGTATGCAGGAGCAAACTCAGAAGCTAGGTTACCTCGATTTAGATTTTCACTTTTTCTGCTCCTTGCTTATCTTGATATAATTTTCTTGCTTTTTCTATATCTAAGTTTTATAATTTGCAAAATGAGAAGATTGTACTTCTGTGAATATTAGATGATATCCTGGCTGGAATATTCACATAATTCCCTGAGGCTCAGTAAATACTGCATGAATGATAACTGTTTTTAATGTAGCCATCCCAGTCATTTAACTAGCCAGTTTTCTCCCTAATTCCATAAAAAAACAACAAGTGCATGAACTAGGGTAGTAATATTGTGTTTTTCAGATGAGTTTGTAGCTCAAAGGAATTTAAATATGCTGTTCAGGATGGCAGAGCTTGTTAGCAACAGAGTGTAAGTTCAAACTAAGGCTTGTGTTCCAGAATCCCATTGCCACAGTAGAAGACGGAACAAAAAGTCTCGACAAAAGACACTTGCTTACTCCATCTTGGAAAGGTCTTCCAGATAACAGCCTAGAAACCAGGTTGTCTCAAATCAAGGTGAATCCCCTGTATTAGATCTTACCTAGACATACAGAAAAAGAGACTGAAAATATAAGTCTAAAAGAAATGCAAACATGGGTGATAAAATCCTCTCGCTTCCCAGAATAAAGTTCGTTTTTTAATGTTACTAAGAGGATTTGCTTTCTTTTATAGGACTCGTTTACTATTCCCAAATAAAAAAAGTCATAATTTATTTTCACAGAAGAGTCACCAAGGTGGGCTCCATACAGCGCAGCAGCAATGACAGATTCTAGTTCTCAAATTTTCCAAACTTTTTGCAGAAATATGAAACTAATGTTGGGGCCCAGGGGTCTCAACTCTCTCGAGGGGAGAAACAGCGCATTGCTATTGCTCGTGCCATTGTGCGAGACCCTAAAATCTTGCTGCTGGATGAAGCCACGTCGGCGCTGGACACTGAAAGTGAAAAGGTATGTACTGATTATCTAATGTCTCCTAGACCATTACAAATGAATGTTCTGCCTAAAATTTGTCCTTAGAAAATGGCACTATCTTCATTTATCTGATTCATTAATGGTTGAAATTCACAGTGTTCTGTGGGAACCCTGGACAATAATTTAAAGAAAATTGTTTAACATGTAACTGCTTTGAATAAAAAATTCACCTTAAAATAATTGTTTTTGACATGCTTTAGGCTAAGTAACATTTTTCCTAAAGATAAATAATGAAATTTCTTAAATAAAGTAAGGTAATTTCAGACACCTGGTAGGCATACTATATGTGATAGCTCCCAGTTGGGGTTATAGAGTACACAGGCTGGCATAACACAGAGGAAGTGATCTCTGACGTTCACAGAAGGAGACGCAACTGAGAAAAATACAATTTTTAAATTAAAAATGAATGCCTATCGCCTTGAAAACCAAGATCCCATTCTAGAGAGTGCTAAAATATCTCCAATGAAGAAAAATGTCAGGAATGACCGTTTAACTGCCTCTCTACATTGTTTCCGTGGTTTTCTTTTAGTAAGCTGAACCGACTACTATAAAATTAAACAGTGACTTTATAGCGTGGTTCACTCTTGCTTCGCTGACATTGCACAGCCTGAAGCTGCAGTGTAACCTAGCAAACGCTGGCTTTGGCCTGTCGTGTGCTGCGCCCAGGGGTTTACCCCCTCAGTGGAGGACTGTGACTGTGGTGGTACGGAGGCAGACTCTCCCTGCGCTGGGCTGGGGCTGGTCACACGCCAGCATCAAGCTTCCATCTTCTGTTTGCAGACAGTGCAGGTTGCTCTGGACAAAGCCAGAGAAGGCCGGACCTGCATCGTCATCGCCCACCGCTTGTCCACCATCCAGAACTCGGACATCATTGCTGTGATGTCACAAGGCGTGATCGTTGAGAAGGGAAACCATGAAGACCTGATGGCCCAGAAGGGAGCCTACTACAAGCTGGTCACTACGGGAGCTCCCATCAGCTGACCTTCCTCAAGGACATCATTCACCATGACATACAATGTTTGGGGGTGCTACAGGTTATTTTATCTTTCAGAAGAAATGTTATATTGCGTTCTCATCGACATGGTCACACATTGAGATCCAAGTGAATTTCTAATGATCTTCACTAATAATTCAGTTTTAGATGCCCACGTAGAAGATGAAAGGAATTAGGGGGCTTGGGAGTGAGGCCAAGCAGCCACTTGAAATGCCCACCCAGTGCTTCTCTGTGAAGGAGCCAGTCACAGTCATGGGAGTTAGTTAGTGAAAGGTTGTGGAGGGAATGAGACTTTAAATTCCTTGAGGGCAAAGGACTGTCTTTTGAATCTTTGTTATCCATGGAGCCTGGTCTGTAATTGGCATTTAACAAACACTTGAGCCAAACCAATGTCAAAGGTGAAAAGAACAAAAGGCTCCTATGCTAGGAATCTTTTAAGACAAATCCCTAGCTGGTTACTCTACACACCTGTCCTACCCTGCACATCCTACAGCACCTGCACACACTCTCTTTGGCTTTCTGGGCCTTTGAGGGCTTCCTCTTGCATAGATTAGGTTGCCAACACTCACCAGGAAACATGTTAACATGGAAAGCAAAGTGACAATGTGAACGAACAGGAGAAATAAAATTACAGGTAGCAGAGACAGCACAAAGATTAGAAAAGCCCTCACAACGTGGTGATACATTTACTCAGGCAAACAAGAGAAGTTCTTTCCACATGTTCAGATATAACCACGACTCCATAAGAATGAACACACGCAAAAATAAACACACAAAGGAGCTCCAGGTAGCAGAAATGAAGAATTCCGCAGCAAGACTACAGTTTCCACCCAAGTGTTCCATCTTCACCATCTTCCCCTTCTGTCTTTTTCTCTGTTCACTCTGTTTCTTTGTTTTCCCTCCTATAGACAAGAAATAAACTTCTGCCCACAATGTAAGCCTGAGTTATGGTATATTGAGGCATATTATGAAGTTTGTCGTCCAGTATTTCCTGATGAATAACTGCAGACATGGTTTACAGGTTACCTACTCAGGCCAGAGCTCCTGTTGCCGATTTGGGGTGGTAGACCATGGAGGAATGCCGTGTAGTTATGAAGAGTGACAGTGACAAGCATGTTTCCAAAGAGGGGCCTTGGGCATAGCTCAAGGGTTAGAGCACGTGCCTAGGAAGCACAAAACCTCTGAGTCTGATCCCCCAGCACCACATGAGCGGTGGGCGCGGTGCAATCCTCCCAGCATTCAGGAGGATTGTCATTAATTTGAGGCCATCTTGGGCTCTGTTGTGAGTTCAGGACCAGCTTGTACTCCAGAGACCCCCATTTCAAAAAACAAACTACAGAATAAGGATGTCTGCAAGAAGGAATTAAGCTTTGCTTAAAAAAAAATCAGATGAGTTGTTGGATGAGTTTCCTGAGAAAGGACATGGGCTTTGTCCTGGAGGTGGCCAGTTTCCCATGGTGAATTTTCTATGGTGTGAAAAAGGAATGAATGAATTATCTTTTCAAATAAGGTTTGAATGTTGCTGATAAGAGGGGAAAGATTGACTAGAGAATGTAAAATAGCTTTGACAAAACACTTGCTGTTTAAGGCTCCTGACTGGGAAGAAGACTATTAACTTCTAACTGAATGAATATATAAAGTTGCACACTTATTTCGCCACACCAGGGAGTGGCAGTGTCTCCATTTTTATCCTGCATCCTCTGTCACGGGCACAGATTTGGTCTTTGCAGTCTTAACATTATTAGTATCTTTCAGATGTTTAGGAGGAGATTGGCTTAATCTGTTCTGTCTGATATTTCTCACAAGTGCTTTTAATTTTCTGTTTTTGTGATGTGTTCATGTTGGGATCAAACTCTTCCTGTAATCCCAATTAATTCATTAGAAGACAAAGAAGAAGGAGGAGGAAGAGGAGGAGGAGGAGGAGGAGGAGGAGGAAGAAGAAGAAGAAGAAGAAGAAGAAGAAGAAGAAGAAGAAGAAAAAGAAGAAGAGGAAGAAAATAAGGGAATTGGAAGTTAGGTGAATGAAATTTCTCCAAAGATAAAACAAAAAGATATACAATATAGGAAAAAAAGAAAAAATTTCTGCAGGCCAATTCAGGAGGCACACCTATCAGCAACTGCCATTCCACAGAGTTTAGAGAAAACCAAAAGGAAGGGAATTTTAAAGAAACAGCCTAGAACATGTCTTAGAGTTGAATGATACGAATTTCTAAGATGAAAGAGTTCACAAAGCAATGAGCATAATAAATACAGATCCTTCACAAGCACATTGTTTCAAAAGTTTTAAAACCTGGGAGAAAGCATAAACTACTAAAGCTTTCCAGGGAAAGGGAAGGAAATTATATGTAGTAGATAAAGAGTGATGGCAGCATAGAAATGCTTGACAGTAAAACTAAAGGCCAGAGATACAAAATTTTGTCTTCAAATTTCTAAGGGACAATTAGTCAGTATCCAGCAACCTATTCTTACAAGTGAGAGGAGTCTAAAGAAATACGCAGTCACACAAGGTCCTCACACTTTCAGTCCCACAACATCATTTCTTAGGGAGCCACAGAATAGGGATTTTCCTAAAACAAGCACAAACAAAGGTGGGTTGTAGAACAGGTGCTCTGACTCAAGAAACTCAAGAATGGAGTGATATGCATCTTCACGATAACCAAAAGAGGATCCAAGGACACAGGTGTGTCACACCCACAGGTAGCAGCCAGCACAGGTGAGAGAAAGGCAGTGGGATCTGGGAAGGTAGCTCTGGGGAGAAGTGAGGCTCTCAGACTACCTGATGGGTTGGGTGTGGAGAGGAAACACAACCGCGGTTAGAATTTGGGCATCAATGGGTAATGGAACACACACACACACACACACACACACACACACACACACACACACACACACTCACTCACCTTACTAGCCATTAGCGATGAGGGCAAAAGAATTATATAGAAGGGAAATATGTTACACTGCATGACTCACCTGAGCATGTCATTTACAAATCATATCAATATACATTCTTAAACCGATCTCAAACAAAATTAGAAAACAGTTTATGGAAGAGCCAAGAAAATACGTTGGGGATGGGAGAGGCCATGACTATAGGAGAACTGAGTATTTTCACTCACATATCATTATGGAAACTAAAATATAAACAACAATGAAGCCTATTTAAGTGTACTTGATGTATATATGTATTAATTTGACCTAATATATCTGAAATAGTGCCATCTTATTATATTACCAATAGAAAAATTGTCACTGAGATATTTTACATTATTATACTGAATCTTTAAAAACTGCTAATGTATTTAGTGTTACAGTACATCTTAGTCCAGAGTTGTCACATAACAAGCTCTGTTCTTAGTATTTATCTGTTTGAGCTCTCAAAAAGGAAAAACTTACGATTGCTTGGATGTAATAAAAATGAAGGTCATGTAGGGATGTTAGTAGAGGTTTATTAATGACAAAATCTCATTGCTGTTTCCAACCTCATGTCATGTTATCCAAGTTGAGGATCTCGTCCCCAAACAGTTTTGTTCCAATACAACGATTGCTTAGCATTTTTCTATTAGCTCTGATGAGAAACTGGAGAAGCACATTTCCCAACTTCTTTTGGGAAAAGGTCCTTAGTCATTTGATTAATTTCTATGTTAATATGGCAGATGCTCAAGCTAGACATCCTATTACATTAGACCAAAAGAGTCCCTAAATTCTGTTGTTTAAAACTCTTTTTAGGGGCTGGAGATGTAGCTTAGCAGTTGGAACTCTTGCCTAGAAGGGGAAAGGTCCTGGGTTTGGCTCCCCAGAGCTACATAAACTGGGCATGGTGGCACACATCTGTAATCCTAGCACTGGGGAGGCTGAGGCAGGAGGTTTGCCATGAGTTTGAGGCCAGCCTGGGCTACATAGTGATTTCAAAACAGCTTGGACTACAGAGAAAGACCCCGCCTGAAAAGTAAAATAAAATAAAATAAAACTCCTTTTCATAAAGTTACTCTTGGTCTCTCCTACTGTGCTCTGAAGCTTTTTTTTTTTTAATGAAAAGACACCTCAAATTTAGTGCTGCATTCATGCATGCAATTTTTGTCAATTACACACTCTTAAAAATGTAGATCCTGACCGTTTGTCCTAAGAGAGGAAAATATATAGCAAATGTCCTGTCCTAAGAAGTTGCCAGAATATTCTCATCAGCTTGGTTTAGAATCCCATCCCATTTTCCCTATTAACTAGGGATTAGACATATTAAACTCTTTGTATGCATGCAGTATCTCTCTGTTTTCAGGTCATGTAAGGATATTAGTAGAGGTTTTTTAATGACAAATTTCATTACTGCTTCCAAACATATTTTGAGATTAAATTTACTAACGTGTGTTTGCCATTGCAAGAACAGTTTTATGTTCATCTGTATTTAAATTTCCAGATCTAGGGCTGGAGGAATGGCTCAGCGGTTAAAGCACTTGCCTAGCAAGTGCTAAGAGAAGCACTAAGTACCAAATTTAATGCCTCAGAACCACATAAGCCAGGCATGGTGGCGCATGTCTCTAGTCCCAGCACTTGGAAGGCTGAGGCAGGAGAATTGCTGTGATTCCAAGGTTAGCCTGGGCTACATAGTGAGTTCAGGAGCAGCCTGGGCTACAGAGCAAGACCCTGTCTCTAAAAAAAAAAAAAATTAAATTTCCAGATCTATTGGACAATCTCACCTGCATATGAGATGACAGGTGAAAGTAACTTCAACAAATTTCCAAACTTAAATTTCCTTCATACTGTGTTCAGTTAAATGCCCAATTAATTTAAACAGTAGACTGTAAATAAAGCAATGCACATGATTATCATCTAATTAGCATTGGCCAGTATTATAATATGCTCATTAGTGAGTTGTATGGTGTCCTGAGGTTCATAATGAGTAATCAGGGTACACGTGATTGGCATGTAGCTGCCTGGATGCGACTATTAAACCCAGTAAATCAGAGCTAGGACAAAATGTGCTGTGTGAAAAAGAAAGAAGGCATAACCAGCTGGTGGGTTGACAGTTTCCTCCATTCTGAAATTCAGGTACAATGTTTCTACTCTTGGACACAAAAAGATAAGTTCAAGAACAACAGAATAGCTGGAAATAGAAAGAGACAAGTTCACCCAAGATAACGTGGAGCAAGTGCCCGATGAGGAGGCGTGCATGAAAGAGAAACCCTTCTGCTGTCCTACTGACTGAGAGAGGGCATTTCTATATATGAAGCCTAGAGTCAAAGTAGAGACGACCAATATCTTAATAAAATTTCTTCAAAGTCAAAAATTCAAAAATCATTTCAACAAAATGATAAAGCATTTTATAATTTATAAGGTGTTTGACCTTCGTAATTGTTGTGTTCTTGGGAAATCAGAAGACTGCAGGGGAGGATATGTAAGGGTTTAAATATATATATGGAAAGTCACTGTGGTGGGTGTTGCTGATTGACTCAGTTTTCCTCTGTGGTACAGGCTGGGAAGTATTTACTTTCCCAGACTCCTTTGCAGCTAAGAGGAGGTCAGAGGACCCCGTCTGGCCTGTGAAACAAAGACACAAGCCTGGGTGGGAAAGATCCTGTTTTCCTCTCCATCATTTTCTTTCCTGGATGCACAGCAGCTGTAATGCTGTGATCATCTGGCCAAACACCCACACATGCAATGGGTAACAGAGGAAGAGAGACTGAGCCTGATTTCTGGACGTTTCTTGGCCTGCATTCCCAATCCTTGCTAACTACCACCAACCCCATTGTTACAGAGGAGCACCCCTGGCTACACACCTCCTGTGACCAATGAAGAGATTATGTCAACTTGAGGCAATCAGGAACCACACCTGGATTAGGGTTTGGAAACCACACCCAGATTAGGAATGGGGAAGCAGCCCAGATTAGAGTGTGAGTGATTTGTGGACCGGCAAATGAGGGAAGGGCACCCAACCGGATGTGGGAGGTCCAACTAGGACTTGAACGGTATAAAAGGAAGGAAGAGGGAAAATTGTCATAGCTTCTTCCTCTAGGAAAGCTCTTGCCTTCACAATTGTCTACAGATGCCAACTTGCTACACGTGGCGGACCTTCAGCAGTTTTGCTGCAGTCTCGACTTGTGCCTGTCTGCCCATTGCTGCACTTTAGTTGTCGCTCTTCAGGCTCTGGTCTTCACCATTGTTCCTTGAACAACCGAGACCCGCAGCAGACTCTCACCTCACCAGCTGTCCTGCAGTCCCAGACGGGAGATCTACTTCACGGCTGAGCAGCCATCTTGGACTATCTCTATCCTCGGACTTGTAAGCCTTCCTAATAGATCCTTGTGTTATTTAATCTGTAACTTCTGCCTTTGAAAGAACCCAAACTAATACATCTCCAATTCATTTGTTACAGGGGATTAAGATCCCTCTCACTTACAAAGGCCACTGAAGTGTTTTTTGTACTTGTTGATAATAAGGTTTAACACAATCTTAATATATACAGTTAGATTTTTATTAGGAAAAATACTGAAACACAAGTAAAAATGTGAAAAAATGCTATGTATGACTCAGCTGTAGGAATGGCACAGCAATTAAAGCACTTGCCTTGCAAGCACAAAGCTCTGAGTTTGATTCCCCAGCACCACCCAAGACAGGCATGGTGATGCATGCCTGTAATCCCAGCACTCAAGAGGCTAAGCCATGACTCTAAGGTTAGCCTGGATTATATAGTGAGTTCAGGAGCAGCCTGCACTACAGAGTAAGACCTTGTTTCAAAAAAAAAAAGGCAATGGTAAAGTATTGATGAGTGCTTAAATGACTATCAGATATGACCTTTGTATCTAGAGATATTTCAAAAATATCTATGTAGAGAAGGAATTGGCTCATCTTTTCTCAAATATCAGTGCCGGTAGAGAAGAATGAAATTTCTTGTAGCTCATTTTAGTGGTTGTGTACATCCTCTTCTTTAAATAAAACAAGCTGTTATTTGACACTTGGTGTGTTATGGCTACAATAACATAGCAAGAGTGGAGAAGAAAGTGGCTCAAGAAGAGAATGAATTGGAGGAAAGATGGGCCATAAAAGATGGAGAATCACGTGACTCGCTAATTTGTAGTCACGTATGGCTTAATCCCATCCTTCCAAGACCATTGGCTAGAAGCTTCCTGGGAACCCACCCACAGCTGCCTCAGATAAGCCTAGAATCTACTTCTCCAGGGCAGAGCCTAGGTCTTCATCTTTGCATCTTGAGTACCTAAAGCCACTTGATAAGGGTCAGATGGAAGTAAGAAAATAAAATCCCTATTGGAGCCAGAGAAGCTTTTAGTAAAGGAAAACTGGATTTCCAGTTTTCGTGTATCATGGTCATCTTCCCAAATCTTGGTATCTTCCACTTTGCTGGTAGAGTTGTGTTGTATTCTAGGAGCCCACAGCCATAAAAGATTTAAATGTCAAGTTTATGTCTTTCAGAGATTGATAATTAATCCACAACAAACTTACTTTAAAAATACTATTTTAATTTTAGTCACTTTTCTCACTCAGTGTAATCACCTTAACACCTCCAACCACTCTGCCCACAAAGCAAAGCTCTCTTCTTCTTGCTCATCCTGTTACAACCTGTAGCTCTCCAAGATCTCTTCCAGCAAGAATCTTCACTTTTGGACATTAAGAAGGAAGAAGTGGAATTGTAATTCAGTTACAAAGTCCCTCTTGTACAATGGGTAAGCTCAAAGTCTACCAATAGTCTCCTGGTAGTAATTTTGCCCTATTAAATCAGTTGAATTATTTCACACCACTCTCTCTTTTCATAGCTATAAGAATTAAATTCTAAAATTGTTTAAGAAAGCAGCAAATTTCAAGATGGAGGATAGTTCTTAGAATTTACATCCTTGTTCATTGCATGTAAGTAAAACTGATACCTCTGGGATACATTATTCATGGTTTCTCTTATACCTTTTTTGGTTCTCCTCATAGAAGTAGCAACTAACAATACATCTGCAAGTCTTCCACAAAGATAGTGCCTCTCAGAGAGCAAAAGGAATTAGAGCAAGGGCCAGAGCATATTGAATTTGATTGAATGAGACTCTCGGGGTTGGAGAATGTCACACCTGGATGAACTTTACATTCTCAGCCTGTATTAAACTCCTCAAGAAGTAAATAAACTGAGACCACCAATAATAAATGCCCACTGGGAGTCACAGTGCAGAGCCAGACTAGATTGTGGGACTGGCGAGTTTATTCCAGGGTACTGGAGGTTAAACTCCACCAAGTAGCTTGCGTGTCTATTGTCTTTGAATGGTGTTCGGGTGTCCTTTGGAATCCATAAGGGGACCTGTGACAGAGCCTCTTTACTGTTCAGCTCCACCACCAGAATGCACAGTAATATCTCAAAGCCCAGAGGGAAACATTTGCTTTTCCTTTGTTAAGCTGATGTTTTACTCACACAGAGAGCTAGCAAGGACTTCACCATATATTCATTCAAAAAAAAAAAAAAACTGTGAAAAGTCAAAGTTTGGAATAATTACAGAGAAAAATATCTGGAGGAGTCGATGTTCTGGATACAGAATTGTTGAACTGAAGGGCAAAGACAATGCCTAGGATGATGGAATGTGATGCCCACCTTATAGGAAATTGCATTGCAGTCAAGATGTGTGGGCATGGATGCCCATTTGGCAATACTGTTCAAACAAAGCCTAAATCCTGAAGAAAGTCAATTCTTCGAATGGGAATTAGAGTGTGATTGGCTCATTTATGTGCAAGGATAGATGAGAACCAGAAAGAAGAAGCGTCTCTTCATTTTCCCAGGTTCACATAAGACCCGCTCTTACTTCACAGCGCTCAGATCCCCTCAGGGAAGAGATTTAGCACCATCCTGGCCAGCACTGGAAATGAGCTGGCAAATGGCCGCTGCCTGCCTGTTGAAGGCACTTTCGCTTATTTAGATAGAAATCACAATCTCCAAAGTGCAACTCTGCTAGCAGCTGCCACTAGCAGGCACTGCCTCTGGTCAATGCCAGTTGGCTCCGCCGCTTGCTGCTAATGTTGGACATTGCCACCAGTCAACGCTAAAAGCCCCAGCATTTATGGCTCTTTTTAGGATCTTCTGAGTAGATTTATGTGATCTTCTGAGCCTACTTACATGAGACCCCTGGAGCAAGGCTTTATTTGGACAGTGCCAGTGCTGTGGCACAGGGGACCAGGACATGAAAGACAGCCTTCCTAGAGTCATCCAAGGAGTCTGAGAAAAGTGCTGTTTATATAGCAGCAGTAGGCCTGTGATTGGTCCAAATCTAAGTTTGCTGATAGGTCCAAATTGAAGCCTGTGATTGGTCCATATTCCACCTTGCCAATTGGGCCAAATTGGCCTACGTTGAAGCCTTCTCGGTCAATACAAATTCAATTCTACTGTTTAGTTCAAATTGAAGACCCCTGTAGTTAGGGCAGACATCTAGAGTGGCTGCAGTGCATCCAGGACAGCCATAGCTGTAATTGTCAGTCCTTCCTGGCTATTAGCTGGAAAAAGGGGAGAGAGTTGGGCTATTTCTAATCTGTCTCTCCAGAGCCAATCCTCGTCCTGGCAGCCCCTGATCTGTGCTGCAAATCTCACTCAGCAGGACCAGAGCGGCTGCTGTTGATTCCCTCCCCATCAGGTTCTGTCCCGGCAGCTCTTTCAGGACAAATTGTCATTTGTGGAAACATCAGTTTTGAGCTGAAGACAGATTTTCTTCAGAAATCTCAAGGCAAAAATGTTAGAGGAAAAGAAAAGATTCTAAGAAATTAGAAAGCTCAAAACAAGAGCAAATTAATTGGTTTTATGCTAACCTTTATAACCTCAATCTTTGAATTTTCTCCCTCCTTTTGAGCAGCCACTTCTGCGTTGCCAAGAGAAATGAGATGTGATTTCTTCTAAGTCACTACTGTGATTTCCATCAAAGGCTAGCCAAGGCAGTAATTAGTGCTCCCTGCCTACCAGCCTCCACGTTTGACATACACTGCATTTATCTTTTGTGCAGCTGAAAATGAGGCACTTTCAGTTCTTAGAATTTTCTCCTGAGTTGCTGTCATTGCACAGAAATTTCTGGAACTGTCACTGCCTTCAGATCTTTTCTACTGTTAACTTTCTTTTTAAGGAAACCAAAACGAAGACTTAAAAACATTAACAAGGGATGATACCTTGCCTTTGGGATGAAGCTGTCATATGAAGCATTGGAAGGAAAGAGACAGGAGAGGATAGGGACGCCATCTTGGTTTATTGACAACATTCGAGTCCAGATATTTATTCAGAAAGCTGTTTGCAGTTTCAGAGTGGCTAAAACAGATCATCCTTGAAAGTAGACTCTTCAGGGGCAACTGGATACTATATAAATCTTTTTGTGAACAGTTTCTGAAATCCAGAGAAGTGCTGATGTCAGATATTCGTGTATTCTAAACTTGGGAAATCAGGAGAACATGGTCAGAAATGTATCCAGTCATCCAGAATGCGGTTCTGGATATTGTATAAAACTCTACCCAGTTTTGTAGCTCTGAGGTGTCCGGGACATGGTCCAAGGAGAGTAAACCTACACCCCTGAACCAGAAGCAGCATAATTGAACCCAGTGACAGCAAGGCATCTAGAGCTCACCGGACAGAGACAGAGAGAAGGAACCTGCATAAGCTGAGAGCCTCAGATCTGCAGAGGAAAATGCGGCAGAATCTATCACCGACTTCGTATCGCAGTTAGCACTGATCCAGGTTGTCTTGTAAGAATGTGGGATGGGCAATGATGCAAACAATATTTTTGTTTGTTTTGTTTTCGAGGAAGATCACCGCGGGGCTTGGTTTTTAATGTCCAATTCAGTAGCCACTAGATAAAGGTGACTATTTAAATATAAATGAATTAAAAGCAAATTAAGTTTAATAATGCTGTCTTTATCTGCATTTTTCAAGAGCCTGGTAACTACATGGGCTAGTGGCTACAGTGCTGGACAGCACAGATGGGCAACATTTCCTTCACTGTAAAAAGCTTCAGTTGAAGAGTACTGGGAAATATAGTTCAATATAATTGTGAAATCAATCGTAGTTTTAACCTCATTTTTAATTTTCTACCAGAAGCATTTTGTATGTGTATATACCAATTGTATATAAATGTTCATTTCTAAAATTTGAATATACAATATTTAGGAATGTAACTGAATTTCAAGTATATCTTACAGCATTTTTCATTGACCTCAATAAAAGAAAAAGAGTTCTGTAGAAAGAAGGCCTGAAATTAACCTTCTAACGCAGATGTCCAAGCTATAGGCTGTCCAAAGGAAGGGAGTCAATGGTCTTCTTGATAGCTGGTTTCAGCAATAACAAATTCCTTTGCATTTGTGTTCAGATGTTTGACTGATATGACGGTTTTTCAAGTCAATCGCATAGATCTTCTCACTCTGAAAGCCCATTATACTGACATTTTTCTCCTGAATATGTAGATGTGCTGTCATTTTGAACAGAGATAGTAACAATAAGTTAAATGAGCTAAATTCCACTTACTTTTGACAAACAAATTGGAAGCAGAGAGCCTTTTCCATCATTATTAGAGGCAGCATTTTCTCTAAGCTATGAGAAGCTCCTCTTCCTGCTGCCTAAGCAGTTTCAATAGCAAAAGCAATTTGCCACCGTCTGGATCCCTCCAGGAGACGGTAACTAGAGTAGAAAGAAAAATCTCTTCCCGGGGGACTCTGGAGCTTTATGGCAGGTAGATGTACCGTTGTCAGGAATTAATTATAGAAAATGGGCCTGCATCTCACCCTAGTCCCCTTCTGAGAATTGCATGTCCCCTGGTAAACAGCAGGGTGGGGCAGCAGCAGAGAGCTTCTATGTGGGAGCAACATAAAATTCACAGTAGAGTCATAAAGAATTCCCTGGCTGTCAGTGCCTCTGTTTTCTCAGGGTTTAGAGAAAGCAGGCTGAGATTATACTGGGCTGGAGGATTCTTGAAGATGAAAATCAGTGGGGCTGAATATATACTCAGCAGTACAGCTCTTGCCTATCGAATGGGAGGTTCAGCTGGGTTCAGTCGTCAGCACCAAAAAAAAAAAAAAAAAAAAAAGTACTAATTTCAATAGAAACATTTGGAAAGGTGCTCTGGGAGGGAACGTCAGATCTCTGGCAACTACGGAAGGAGGAAGTGCGTCATAAAGTGCTCTCAGCACCAGGGCCCAGTTTCATGAAAGACTAGTTTTCCATGGTTGAGTGCAAGTGCGGTGATGGTAGCATCATACCCTCATACCCTTAGATTCCCCTGAAGAGCATGCAACCTAAATCCCTCAACTTTGCAGTTCACAGTAGGGTTAGGAGACTGATGAGAACTGAATGCCTAAGCTGACCTGCCTGGAAGCAGAGCTCAGGGAGCCACACTAGTGGCTGTGAGTACAGATGAGTCTTCCCACACTCACCTGTCACTCACTTCTGCTGTGAGCCCAGCCACTAACATGCCAAGGATGGACAGCCATCCGGTGTATGTCTCTGGAGGCTGGGAATCCCTGTGGTAAGGGACTGGGAACATTGAAAAGATTAACAAGAGGAATTCTCTTCTATTTCTTTTCCCCAGATTTACCAACAGGGGAAAATTTTATTCTTAAGATAATCTTTCATCTCTCAGCTTTTTGCTTAGGAATCAATTACATTCTAAAAAGCAAGTTATTAAATGTGTTACATTAAAGCAACTGCTCACACTCTATAAATATACTTGGAAAGGGCCCACTGATTACCTTGGTTTTTAGAAATTATGTTCTCTATAACTAATAACGTATTAAATGGCATTTCCTAAGATGATTATGTTTTTATAAATGTTTATGGGTTATTTAATACATCATCAAATAAAATAATTTATGTTAATTCATGGTATCTTGAGAAGACTTACATGAAACATGGTGGTGGATCACAGGTCACTAACATGTAGCAAGATGAAATTCAAATCTTTATGCTTGACTGAAATGCCCTAGTTTCCAACTTAAAACCACAATCACAAGAACCCACAAGGGGAAACCAACCCTCATTGATAAATTAAGATTAATAGCCTATAATAATTCTTTTCTAAAGTAAATCTTCAGATTTCATCATGGTTCAATAGTTTTCCTGGGTTGTAGTATGAATTCAAGGAAGGCACTTAATTTTTCTGGTTTTGAAAGCTGAGCCTTTAAAAATGGAATATGGGGTTGTCACCTGGAAGAGGTAAGACTTGGAAGGGAGGAGAGAATGTTGTAGCAGAGATTCTTCAGCAACATTTATTGAATGTTTTGGCAAGTGCTACTGTGAAACAGGCTAGGAAGTTGGAGGTTCAAATGTGGAAGGAAGCCTGGCCTGAGTAGTTTTGCTGGATTTGTTTATATGTATTCACAAGCATTGCTAGCCCAGTCAGGACCCTGTTACCACAGTGTAAGTTAAACCAAATATAACATTTTAATTTTATTTCTGGGAAAAAATAGCTGTCTTAAATGATACTCATCATAGAATCTAAGGAGCATTTGTTCTTACTGATACTTCCTTCTTAAAAATGGAGAAATGAAACAGGATGTAATGCTAATGCATCTAAGAGGAGTTGGGTTCCGATTCCTACTCTAATATGGCAAAAGTACTGGCAATTGTTTGACCTGGATAAACCTCCATTTCTTTGAAAATTGAAGTTGATTAGATTTGATTGGGGTCACCGCTAAAATGGAACCAAAAGCAGCCAGTTCTCAAGAGGATACACCGGGGCTGCTGTTACAGTCTGAAGTCTGCGACAAAATGAAGAACCAATGTCTCGGTTGAAGACAATCAGTGCTCAAGCCCAGTCAAGAGTTTCTAGATGGGAAGGCCCTGTATTGCTATATGGTCATATTTTTAAAGGAAAACACACAAATTCCAATTTTTATACAAAATATTCTGTTTTCCAAAGGCTGGCAACTAATTTAAAAAACAAAAGAAACAACACTGTGAAGGCCAAACTAAACCTATGTGCGGAGGAGCTGGGGCTCCCGAGGCGCCGTTTTGTGGCCTCTAACGAGAGGTGCTGCACCGTCTCCTTGTTCTGCGGTTCTACTGGTGCACGGAGAAGGTCAACGGTGGGGCCCGAGAGCACTCTGCACGTTCTATTGAATCTTCTTCTCAGTTGGCTTCATTAACATGTGTATGCAGTAGGGAATCAGAGCAACCACAGTCAATGGGATGGATGCACTTTTGCAAAAGGACAGTATGTAAAATAAATGCTCTGTGTGGGTTGGGATCTTGACGAAGTGGTAGAGCTGCAGTGCGGTCAAGGAGGTCGTGGCACAGAGCAATCGGAAGCTCGGCTTGTCGCCGTTTTCCCCTTGACAGCTCGTAAGAAACATCTCTGAGTTGATTGCAAAGCCCAAGCCAAAGAGCACCCCGAGATTTCTCACAAGTCCAGCAAAGGGTGTTGTGTCAATATGGATCCAGTCTGGGTTGGCACACCATTTTTTGGCTATGGGCACAGACCACAGCAGGTCGATGTCGAGTAGTCTGAGAAGCAGGTAAAAGCCAAGTGCAAACAGGAAGAGGAAAAGGTTGGTCTTCAGGTATGTGCTCAAGCTGGCTGTATGGATGCCTGGAGTGTGTTCAAAGGCCTCTGCCACCAGCATGCCTGGGAATTGAAGGATACACCGGTGAGTCCTTGAGGTCTTTGGGAATGGTACCTCTCTGCATTAAAGAATTTAGCCATAGTTTTCAACGACAAAGGGCTTTGTCACGTAGACTGTGTTAATTTCCTAAAGCCTTCTTTAGGCATTAAGTAAAGACATGTATTTGTCCTATAGTCTTTTAATTATCTATGGGCCAATAAGGATTACACAGGAGCTGGTGGAATTGAGTGACAGCCCATTTTATAGGCAGAGCACAGTAGAAACTTGCAATTAACATTTCAAGAGCTAGTTAGCTTAGAGAGTCTTTGGAAGGTACATGGTACATGCGGCTGAACATCAGAGACTCAGTCTGGTGATCTCAGCAGCAGGAACACAAAGCAGCTGCTCATTGACATCCAATTATGCAATAATCACATCAGATGTTTCAGATTGAGTGTCTTGGTTGCAAATTGCAAGGTTATTATAAAGTTTTCCCAAACCAAGGCACAAGCGCTATGTCTGAAGTGATGATTCAGAAATTGGACCTTGCTACAGTCCTGTCGCAGAAAAACTCATCTCGCGGTGCAGTTATGTTTGTATACCATTGGGTGGGACTGTGACCACGTGTACTTGGAGGCTATGAGAGGGGTGTTGAACCTCCTGAAGTACTAGGGTAGCACTGTATCAGGGGCTTGACAGAATAACCTCTGAAATTGGAAAACATCACCAAAGAGATCTAACACAATAAGACAAATGAAGCAAAATCTGTCACGTGACCCAACTAAAGGTAAGTGATCATATTTACCACCAATTACTCCAAGAATAACTTGATGAGGAAAATGTGTTGCTATGAATACTCTGGAGATGCAGACACTGATCTGAATCAACCAAAAAAGACTCCAGAGAAATGACCAGGTCAATCTACAATGGAAGAATAGACAGGTAAGATACAAACAAGCCACATTACTCATCAAATTAGGGGGTGACACCAAGTGGTCCTTCCCGTAGGAATCCAGAAGCGATGACGTAACAGGATTCTAGAGTCTTTTTGCAAAATGTTTTCACACGCTCCGACAGATTCAAAAACGTCCTGAGAGATTCTGACGTTTCTCAACACAGCAAATTTAAGCAATGCTAGCTCTTGAGATTTTAGAAAGTGCTAAAAAGAAACCAAGGTGATATTCTTGAAATAAAGAAAATGGTTTTAACAGAGAAATACTCTAGAAAATTTAACTTGGGGGAATTACTACTATCCCAAATGATCTTATTTATATTTTTATAAACCATACATATGTTTTGAGCCCTGTCGCATTTACTCTCCCTGCTTGAGCCCCTCTCTCGGCCTTTCTTTGTTTAAGGAATTGTGGTGGAGAGTCAGCTGTTCCTTAGATTTAAAAAAAAATGTGTGAGAATCCAATTTGGGACAAATTTTCATTAGGTATAGTTTCACACTCAAGAGTCTTGGTTCCTTGTTTCTTGAGATACACAACATAAATTACAAGTAAATAGGTGATATACTTTCCAAGTAGAAGTAGCAATGTGAAAAAAAGTATTAAGATATTGAAATCCAAAGGGTGCTTGCCATTTTTTTGAAGTTAGCAGGAATTCCTGAACTGTTTATTCCTGATAACTAGACCGAATTTGTAGAAAGACTGAACAATGAAAAGAAGAGAGATTTTTACAAGGGTACTAAGTAGGGGTCATCTGTATGGAAGAAGAATGAAGAGATTTGTAATTGTCGAGGTAAGGAGTAGGCACTCAATCTGATTTTATAGATGAAGAAAATCTTTACAGAAATAAAATGGAGTTCAAAGAATTTTGGGGAGAAGCCTATTTTTCTAGATTTGTTAATTGGGACAAGAAATAAACTACAGAAACTTATTTTTCACATTCTTAAATACAGATCTAAAAAATGCAACATGTGATAGGTCTTGACCTGTTAGAAGAACTTCTACAAAATGGTATATGTTAGAATTTTTTTTTTTAATGCTGGGGATTGAACCCAGGGTTGTTCTATCGCTGAACTATACTCCCAACCTTAAATTTTTTTTTTTAAAAAGAAAATAGGTTTTCACTAAGTTTCCTAGGTGAGATTTGAGTTTGTAATCCTCCTGCCTTAGCCTCCCTCAGTGCAGGGATTATATACATGCACTAACACAACTGGCTGTTGTAGTATTTTTTCCACCTGCTACTCAGGATCAAGCCCAAGACTTTACACTGAACTATATCCCCAGTCCATTTCTAATTTTTTATTTCAAGACAAAGTCTCTCTAAGACACTAAGTAGCTTACCTGGGCTCAAAGTTACTATCCTCCTGTGTCAGCCTTCCAAAGTGCTGGGATTATAGTCCTGTGCCACCAGGCCTGGCTAGTATTTTTTAAATGTTTAATTGACAATTCTTATCTCAGGTAACCTAATAATTTATAACTAAAATGATGGTAAGTGTTCTAGTTAAAGCTTTTTAGGAAAGAAGGGAAGAAACCAGCTCAATTCTTATAAACTGTGGGTAATCATAAAGTAATATGCTTTTCTAAACATTAAGAAATATACTAGTATTAAGTCTATCAGCATTCAAATTTGTTTTCCTTTCTAATGTTTTTAATTAAAAAGGATGCACAGTTTTTGAATCTAGAATATACATTATTATATCTAACAGCATTGGCTTTTCAAAGTAGGGAACATAATTTTACTACTTAAATGATACCTGCAAGGAGACTGACAATTTTTAAAACTTTCAGTTAATCTTATAACAAGAGACTGTGCACACGAACTTATTTTATTATGTAATTTTAGCTAACTTAATAGGAGTGACCAAAATAATAACCGAATTTTGAAAACCCGATCACACATTTCTCAAGTCACAATCAGTTAAACATTTGCAATTCTATTATGGAGCACCTTTAGACATTCTTTTCAAGCAAAATATTAATTTTCTGTTCATTCTGTTACTCTGGCTGTGATAGAATAAGTACATTTTATTCAGCAACTAAAGATACACAAGAAACGAAGTTTTAGGAAAGACTGTTCAAAGCTGTTACATTTCAAAGCTCCTGAAACTGGAGCTGCGCTGACCTGTGCAGGGTGACGGAGAGCTTATCCACGCGACTGACAGAGTGGCTGAGGGTAGCAGTTACCATGACATACCAGACGCACGAGGAGCCCATTGCGTGGCCAGACGGACTTCCTGCGACAAGTATCCATTTGAAAGGTGGTTAATTAAGGACAAAGGTCAGAAATAGACGAGAACAGCGCGATTGTCGAGAACATCACAAATAACTCAGGAAAAAAGAAACCAGCAGAGCGTTGACGATATGAAATGTCTAGAAATAGGCAAAAACAAGAAGCTTGAGCCTCAAAAACACTACCTCCAAATCATTTTTTTCCAGGTTTTTCAAGTTCACTGAATTCCAGAGGTTTAAATATTCAGGGTAATTAAGAAGTTGGACTTTTGCACCAACACCTAACGCAATCCTATTCAGTCTTCCTATCTAATGTTTTTAATTGACAAGAAGGTTAAAGAACTTGCATTGGGTGTTGAATTATTTGTTTTCCTTTGGCTGGAAAGCCAAACTCCAAGGACAGCGTCACAGGGCCTGTGGTCCACTGAGTGACTTACAAATGACAGCCATGTACAAGCAGCTATCCACATGCTGTCTGGTGGCCGCACAGTGAGAATCTTGGTTATGGGATGGGGATGAGCAGAGCTGGACGGAGGAGCGCTAATCTGGCGGGAAAGCCAGCTGTCCTCTCCATGCGCAGAGTGTCTCTTTCGGGCTGCTGGGCATTATTTCTAATCACTTTACCCTGATTTTTCCCTAGTAGACATTTATTCAGGTAAAACACTTTGTCTTTGAAAAGCAAAACACCAGACCTCTCTCTCTCTCTCTCTCTCTCTCTCCCTCTCTGGCCAAACAAAGACAAAGTTATTTCCTATTTGTAGGAAATTTCAGAATCTTTTGCATACTTAAGTATGAGTTGTGAATATAAATCTCTCTCTTTTTCTCTCTCAACATAGCTCATATGACAGAACGAATACTAAAACAGCATTTCTGTTGTCTCCAAGGACATCCATCCACTTATCATACATTAGTTTTACGAAGATAAAGATGCACATCGCCCCGCCCTGATGAGGCACACAAGCTAGGCAGCTAGACATAAAGGAATTATACTACAGGATAATAAAATGCAACAGATGCATATATTTATAGGAGTGGAAAGGACACTCAGAAAATTCCTCAGGCACTCATACATTCATTTCATCTAGGGCTAGTTTCAGAGAATGTTGAGTGGCAAGGATTTCATTCATACTATGTAACTGGTGAGGTACAATAAAACACATTTCTACAACTTAAATGATACGTAATTTTCTTTCATTTAAATTTTAAATGAAAAATTTACAAGTTTTATTTTTATTTATTTCTCCTTTTTTGGTGACTCTGGGCCTCACAGAAGCTAAATATGCACTCTTAAATTAAGCTGCATCCCAGTCCCTCTTTTTCCAGCCTGAAATGTAACTTCTGTGATAAAGATTTTATATTCATGCACAATCTTATTTATAATGAAAAAGGAGGTGTTCCAAGAAGCTTATTTACATCTTATACATAAACAGGGGAGGGGAAGAATTGTCCTTAGGTTAGGGAATACCTTATACTGGCAACAGTAATATTGGGAATTTCTGTCCTCCTTACAGAAAGTTTGTCTGTTCCTTCTCTTGTTAGTGGGATTCTCAGAAAATCCATAACTTTGAAAGTTGCTCAACAACAGATAAATCAATACATACTTCTAGGTCCTTAAAGTCAATCTTAAAGAACGTGTTCTGTTGCTCTGTTTTAGTATCAAATCATTATATTCTTCCAAAAAGTAAATGCTCAAATATAAAATCACTTGGGGAGTTCTCTCTCAATTTACCTTTTCATAAATAATAAAATGAAATTTGATTGCTCATAAAATTCCCTTCCTTTCTTATCAGTAATTTTGATGCTTATAAATTTTTAATATCCTCACTCATGACCTTTTCGTTAATACTATATGTATATAATATAACCATCATTAAACAATAATTATACATGGTGACTCTGTTGACATATCTTCTTTAACTCAGACTATTTTAATGGCTTACCTGGCCCTGTTTCACACGTAGTAGGGAACTGTTCAAGGCACGGGCTTGAGTGATTTGGATAAATCTGAGTTTCTTGAACCCACCAATAAGGCCGATGACCAAATAATATCCTGTATTTAAAGAAATACAAATAGTCATATATATTTCAATGCACAACTATTTCTTAATTGGAGACTAGCAATTTTCTTCTATAAAAAATGACTAAAGTAGAGGACTCCTGAGGAAAACTCATGATTAAACTCATGAAAGAACTTGGGTTCTGGCTTTTCACTGGTATAGAGGATGGCAATCATTTGGGGTTTTGGCACTTTACTCTCCCATGAGTATGGGGACTTTCTTCCTTGTAAAGAATGTCCTCTGGGTATTCTGAGTACTGAGACTGGAAATACCAAAACGATCCCTGGGGTAACTAACCTATCCATAGTAGTGCTGCTCGTATAACTTTAACTTCTTAATTGATCAAAGAATATATGCTTTAGGGTTTTGGAATTTTCTCATACATCAGTTAAAGTATACATTTCTACATTTTTTTGTAGTTTCTACTTAGAAATCTGTTATTTTAAGCTAATATGTTTGAAAGACTGACCAAGTAAAATTACATACATCTGCAATTCGATCGTTAAGCCAAAGCTACAAATTTAAGAATAAGTTTTAGAAAAAATCAAAACCCAAGTCTTACCATTTAAATATAAGATTGAACCAATCTCCAATGACTGCTACCCATATCATCTTGGTTCCGACTGTCTGATTCAGTTGAAACCAAAGTGGAAAATAAATAGAAAATATATTCCGGGGGTCTCCGACATTGGACATAAAATTTAGAAAATCATAGTAAGCTCGGTAGTCTTTCTGCAAATGCTGAATAACAAGCACTCCGTTTCTGTGAAGGAAATCCATCTTGAGAAAGGGACAGTTGTAAACATAAAGCAGGCGAAGCTAAGTGATCTGAGTTCCACAGTTTTTATACGCCACACTCTTGGGGTGTGGAGCCATTACTGTGCCATGTGACGCTGACCATCTGTGGAGAAGGCACGTCTCTCTTCACCTCTGTTTAAAAGGTCATCCGTTTGTGATTTTAATTGTTGGGAAAGAGGGGAAGTACATGCTGATCTGTGGCAGTCTGAGGGGAAATTTGGATGAAGCACAATGAATTTCTTATGCAATCTCCCGATTATGCGAACAGTTGGATCGTGTTTGCTTGGAAATCTTTGCACAGTTCATTTCCTGCAGGGGCAGACATTAGCAATTTCTATGCTTGGCTAGAAGTCTATGCAAATAATTATTGCATGTTAAATAGCCCTTAAAACTATGCATTTTAATATGAGTTAGAATGTGATTCTGTTACATCTTTGAGGAAAATGGTAAAGCTCTGGGCATGAAAAATGTATGTGATAAGACAGATTATTTTCTGATCACAGACTTTTACATAAAAAATCTTTGGTATATCTTTATTATCAAAGAGAATAACAGAATATATATGGAATATGGCAGGAACTATACAGAATATATAAAACCTTGAAGGAAACATGTTGCTTTTTGACTATGAGGTCAAAAATGAGAATCATTTGGATAACTGAGATATGTCAGGACAGATGTGTTTTTTACTGACTAGAAAATACAGTTGAAAGGATCAGAGAGTTGCTCTTGTGACAAAGATAGGAGTAGACTTCAAAGGGCTTTCGGCCAATCAGCAAAACGGTTTGTGGAAAACAGAGCAATCAGTAGCAGTAGAAGGACAGCATCCAAATGAACACGTCACTTGGGAATGAACAGAGGGAAGCAGAGGGACCTGAGGGTCCCAGAATGCTCAGTTCTATCTAGAAAGGTGAGTGGGAGACAATTAGGTCCCACTAGGTGACCTGCTGTGGCTGTATGTGAAGTACGGGTTCTGGGAGTTGCTTGGTCAGTAACAGCTTCTTTCACTGGAAACCTTCACTTCACAAGCTGTGAGTGTCACTTTGATCTTCTCTGGCAGTTTTGTCCTGGCATTTAACAGCCTCATTGTTACAGGCATCTGGCACTTTCCTGGCCTTTGCTCCCTTCCCCGGAAGAAACACCTTGATTGACCATTAACATCTTTGGGGATACTTTTTACAAAGTGCCATGCCTTCGTCTCATCCTAGATCAATTGCATTTCGGATAATGAGACACAGACATCTGTATTATAAAAATACTGCCCAAGAGATTCCAATGTAGAATCAAGGTTTAGAATCATTGTACTAAAGCAATTCACAGAGGTGATAGCCGCAACGAATCAGAGTCTCTGCTTCTGGCTTTTTTTGTTTTGCATATTCAGGTTCTATAATTTCCATAATCTCTTTAATGAGCCATGAGAAAGGACATGACTTTCCTCTATTCTTTTTCTAAGAAGTGTATGAGCTACATAATTCATAATATTCATTTTCTTCAGAAGTGCCTTGTCCTTAAATCAGGGTATGAATGATATCAAATACATTTTGTCTAACAATTAAAATTAAACTTCAGGCTCATTCAACACTTCAGAATCTGTGGACTGAGATGAAGTTGGCTGCAAATCAGCCTTTCATTTTAGGAAGTTAATTTAAAGAAACTGTCTGTCTCCTGAGGACTATCTGGCTCTGTAGACTGTGGGATAATTACCTGCAAAAAAAGCACCTTGATTTCTTTTGCCCTTTGACAGGATCAGCTAAATCTTTTTATTCCTGCGGTTCATCATCTGCAGGCTTTCCCAGTCTTGGCTCCCGAGCATTTCCTCAGCATTGCCTTCTCTAACCACCCCGTTTCTCCTCTCCCAAATGTTCTTTTCCTCTAGGGCATTGTATTGTGTGTAACACAGCATCACATTGTGTGGTTAAAACAGCAAGAATATTTTTTTCTTACAATTCTGGAGCCTAGCGTCCATCAAGGTGACAAGGCTGGTTTCTCCTGAGGTCTCTCCCTCTGACTTGTAGGTGGCTGCTTTCTTCTTGCGTCTCCACATGGTGTCCATTCTGTAAGTATGCCCATCCTGATCCGGTCCTCGTGGGTTAGGACCTATCCTACTGGCCTCGTTTTAGCTTGATCACCTACTTTAAGAAGCCTTTCTCCAGATACAGTCACATTTTGGAGACTGGGGGTTAAGACTTCAACACATCAATTTGGGGAAGGCACAATTCAGCCCATTACAGAGATTTAAGCACATTTTGTAATCTTCCACTTACTTGAACTTCCTTAGTATTTTTTCTCAATATTTTTTCTCACATGTGTTATCATGAAGTTTCATAAGATAAGGGCTCATGTCAGCCTTGTGGACCATCCAGGGGCACCGCCAGCACACACTACAGGCCTGGGTAAAGGGATAACAGCCTAAGATGCTCACAAAGCCCCCTTGGCCTCTCAGATGGATGATTTCTGCTGGGAGTTTTCAAGTATACTAATAATTTGACATTGGCTTTATTTTTTTTAAAGAGAGTCCCTTCTTATTACAAAAAACTTTAGATACTACAAAGCCTGGAGCTCTCTCAGGGCCTACCACAAAATTACTGGGTAAATGTAGATTGAATGAATGAATTATTGAACAAACTTCAATAAGAGCTATAACTCATAAAGAGGCGAATTAAAAATGCTTATTTGTTTATCCTAAATTCAAAATGCATTTTTCCACAGAGATAATGTTACAAAATAACCTGTCTGTTCTTCATTGCTGTGACTCAATACCTGACATCCACAACTTTAGGGGAGGAGAGGTTTATTTTAGCTCTGTTTCAGAAGGTCACAGTCCATTCAGGGGCGGCCGGCAGCAATGGAAGTACATGGCAGGGGCAGAGGTGGAGACAGCTCCTTACAACAGCACAAACGGGAGAGCAAGTTGAGACCAGTTGAGGCCAGTCCTAGTCCAAGGAAGGCAGGAAGCAGCTTATATATCCTTCCACCTCTCACCCCAGGGATCAGCCCCTCCTGGATCCAGGTGTAGGTGTGGCTACTACATGCTGTTAATCCTAACTTGCTCACCTGTAATCCATCCCTCCAGACTAGACCCCAGTCCATCAACAGCACCTAGTTCCATAGACAATCCGTAACACTTAAATACATGAGACCTTTGGGGGTACATTCCAGAGCCAAACCACAATATAACTAAATCAAGAAATCTTACTTACAATGGAGAGAAGTGTTTCGAATGTTTGTCTAAGAAAGAGTTGATTCACACACATATACATATACACATTTCCTTACATTTAAAGGGAATAAACAATTTTTACAAGTTTAAGAATACCTCTGAGGAAAGGAAGAGAATATAGGAAATGGCTATACAAACTAGACATCTTTGAAAATATTTATGTTGTAAGTTTGATTTTGAAGTCGTCTAACTACTTTACATACCTATAAAAAAAAAGGTAAAGGCATATGTTAGTTACTGTCTTGTTGCTCAATCAGAATACCCAACATCCACTACTTTAGGGAGGAAAGAATTTGTTTTAGTCCACTGTTTCAGGAAATAACAGTCCCTACCTGGGTGGACGGTAAGGGTAGAAACACTTGGCAGAGGTGAACCCAACAAGAGTTTATCAAGGTATGACAGACAGAAAACCAAGTGAAGGAAGAAAAGTACAGCCGGTCCAGATTCTGCCCCAGTGATGCACCCTTCTGGGCCAAGCCCCAGTGTTCTGCCCTCCCTCCGACCAGACCCTACCTCTTAGCAGTACATAAGGATCTTACAACACCCAAATACAAGAGGCTTTTGGGGGGCACTCAGCCCCAAACCGTGACGTTTCACTCTGGCCCCCAAAGAGTCATGTCCATCTCCTTATGCAGAGCACATTCTGTCTACCTCTAAGTGTTGCCAGTCATCACAGTTTCAGTACCACTAAAGAGGCTGAGTCCAATTCCAAAGTCTCCTCTGAGATGCAAGACAAACTCTTAGATATGAGCTCTTGTGAAAGTCAAAGAAAAGTTAAGCACTTCAAACATACAATGGCACATGGGAGACATTTTTATTCCAAGAGGGAGGACTAGGAGGATAGAAAGCAATAGGATCAAGACAAGTTCTAAAGGCAGTAAGGCAAGTGTCAAAGCCTGTAGTTCTGGGCCTGGCACCCATGCACGCTGTGGTGAGATGTGAGCTCCAAAAGCTTGGGTGGCCCTGCCACTACAGTGTTGCCTCTTGCTGCAATGGCCATAGCTTCTCCTTTGGGCTGGCTCTGCTCACAGCCTGTGTCTTTCTCAGCAGATGAAACGCATTTCTAGCATCTCCACATTTCTGGAGTTTCCGCTGGACCTTATGCTCTTCAATCACAATTTCTTGCATTACTCTACAAAGGGCACACTGCCTGGCCTCTGAGGCCTTCTTCTAAAATCTGATCCCATAATTCTTTTACTCTGCGTGCCTGTGAAACGAGCACCACGTGGATGATGCCGAAGTCCACCACTGGCTTGTGCAAGTCTGACCCCCTTGGACAATTGCTATCAGGTCCTCTGAGTTCTTAGATGGCTGAAATCTTTAGTGATGAAAACACAAGATGGGACTGGAGCCAAAGGAAAAAAAAAAGCTCCTCATAGCAATGGCAGAACCAGCACACACACCCCTCCAAGTCAAGCCCCAAGCATCCACCCCTTCCAACTAGGCCCCACCTTCCAACGGTATACAATATCTATAAGCACATAAGGCTTTTGAGGGACACTCTAGATCCAAACTACAACAATCTAGAACAGTGCTGAGCCAGAAAAGTATTTTTTGGAGTGGAGGAAATCTTTATGAGTGTGGCTTTGGGGTCTAATCTTAGCCAAATCTCTTCGGACACTGGTAGACAGTCCATAACCTGAATTTGTTTATTAAAGGGCCAGTAACTTTCTAAAATTTGGTGCAAAATGTTTTCACTAGTGCACATTTTTTGGAAGAAGGTCATAGCCTTAACCACAGTCTCAACGGAACATCGTCCCCAGAAATCTTGTGCACTGTCCATGGTGCTTACAACTTGCTCTTCCAGCTTCCTTGGGGGAATCCTCAATACTCTGTTCTTCCCAGCATTTTTTGCCTTAATGACCATCCTACTCTTAAAGACGGTTTTGTTTTATTCACTACTATGGCCAGTCTCAAAATCTTGTACTACTACTTTATCTTAAGATAGTTATGAGGATGGAATACTTTCAGCTCTTTCTGGGATATTCTCATTACGATTTATTTAAATTTTCAATAAACTTAAGTAAAATTTAAGTAAATTCTTCCTGATTTGCATAGATAGAAACATACACTACAGAGTCCACAATTTTTCAATATTTGTCACACCAGTATTACATAACCAAAGAAACTTTCTTGTCATAAAATGAACATTTCGTCTATGAGTTAAAGAACTCATCATATGAGTGCTATAATTCAGCATCATTCAGAAAGATTCAACTTTAGCTTGAGTCAGTTATGCAGAGGAAGGTAAACAAAAATAGATTTTGGAGGCGTTGACCTTTAATATTCCTCCATGGTCATTATCCTTATACCACAAACTTACCTGCCTTCTCCAAAATAAATTGTTTTTGAGATGTCCCAGTGTCACCTTGCAATGTAAAATGGATTTATTTCAGACTGAGTTTAGACCCAAGTGGCTTTCAGAAAATAATTACCTTGATTCTGGCTAACGTCCCAGGAATATTGGCATTCTGTAATGATGCTATTATGATTGAGCCTGCTCCAGCTGTTTCGGGCACCCCCTCTCCATTAGTCTCATTGTATACTCTTCTCTAGAAATAATCATGACCTCTACATTCATAAGCTTTTTCCTTAGATCACTAAAGGACCCAGCAGAATTTCACATTGAGTAGTTTTCTATTAATTTTCTTCACAATAGAGCTAAGATTGCTTGGCTATGTCCGTGTGTTACAGATGACATTGAGAGTTCTTAGTGTGTAGAGCAGGGGCTCTCAAGATTCAGTGCACATCCTGCTCCGAGGAATGGACTCGTTACAACACAGACCAAAGAGACCCGTTGCCAGAGGGTTTGATATGGTGCCAATGGAATGAGAGCTGGAGTTGCATTATTACCAAGTTCCCAGACGATGGTGATACTGTTGGGTGGGGAAACCTCATTTTTGAGAATCATGGCTGTAAAAATTGATTCTTACAGGACAAAACAAATGATATCTTGAAAGCTTCTGTTGCTCTACAGATACTTGCATAAATAACATTTTGCTGTGCCTTTGGATACAAACAGAGTAAAGTAACAGAGGAGAGACAGCAGTTATTACAGTCTACAAGACCAGGCGTTTTTGTGAAGGAGGTGGCAAGTAATTTGTGTATAAAAGTTAGAAGTGCAAATATATAGGATAACAGGGTGGAATATATTTCAGAATGTAATGGTGATAGTACTATTATCATGTCTAAACATTAATTGATTATCAAATTGCATTTAGGAGCCATAAAATAAATCTTTATTTTTTACATTTATGAAACAATTGAAAAATCATACCCGGAGTAGTTACATTCTTAGAGACAGAAAGTAAAATGTTGATGGTCAGAGTCTAGGGGATAAGCGCATGGGGTTGGTTGTTACGTAGATTCAGAGCATCCATTTTTCATGGTAACATGAATTCTAGGATGAAAAAGGATGGTGCGTGCACAGTAGCATTGATATAGTGCCATTGAACATACAGTTAGTTTAAAAATGGTAGATTTTGTTATGTATATTTTACCACAATGCAAGTTCAAATGTTTTTCTCACTGTAGTGAACTTTTTTGTCAGTACTTGGGAAATTCTACTCTTCATTTTTTTTTCTCTGAAACTTAGGTAATTTTCATCTTTTTGTATAACAATTTTATCGAAGAATAATTTATGTACCATGAATTTAATTGTCACAAATATACAATCCAGTGATTTTTTTAGCACACTTAGATTATTATCAATCACCACACACCGAATTTAGAACATTTCCATTACCCAGAACTGTTCTCTCGTGCCCTCTGACAGTGTCTGTTTCTATTCCTGCCCCTGGTAACCACCAAACAGTTTTCTGTCTTTATAGATGTTCTTTTTTTGTTTATGTCACTGCTATGGTTTGGATCTGGAGTACCACAACCCCCCCCCCCCAAACCTCATGCATTTGGATGTAGTGGGACAAAGTGAAATTACGTGGTATTGGGAGATAGGGCCTGGCTGGGAGAGGAGATGCTTGGGGTTTGACCTGGAAAGAACTGTGTCAATTTGAGATGAGGGGGGCAGTTTTCAGGTGAGTGTTGTTGACTTGTGTGCCCTTGAAGTAAGGGAGGGGCACCAACCCTGGGGGGTAGGGGGACTGGTGGCAACTTTAATTAATTAAAGGAAGGAAGAAGAAATATTATTGCAACCTCTTCCTGGGAAAGCTCTAACCTTGCATGAGCCTAGTACACAGATTTGCTCCTGCTTCCCTAGGTTTCTATCTGCAATGCCTTGAGCAGCTCTTCAGCCTCTGCCATTGCTTCCACCCTTGCCCCCTGCCCCATGACCTTCTGAAACTATGTGCTAAGTAAATCTTTCCTCCAGAAAATTGTGGATGTTGGGTGTTTTGTCTCAATAATGAATAAGCAGCTAAGAGCCATATAGATGGAATCATGAAACACATCTGGATGCTCACTTATAATTGGAGTCAAATTTACAAAATAAGTGCAAATAACGAGGTATAACTTTAAAAATACAATTAAAAAGACATATACTTTACAAACTGATACAATCAAAATCAAATTTTATGTAGTGTTCGTTGCAGCACCCTTTTTTGAAGCCAATGAATGCCTTGTACTGGGAGTTTTTAGTGGCTATTTTCTCTGGTAACTCTCAGGCTGGCTATCAGATAAGAACTACAAATCCCAGAATGCGCTTTTCTCTGAAATTTCCCACGAGAATTTCAGAGACTGAGTCTAGCCAATCGCTGCAGCGAAGTCCTTGCTGTCGGCCAATCAGAGAGAGAGTAGGCGGGCGGCGGGCCGCGGGAAATGCCCTAGGTTTGAAAACGGTCATTTGGCGCTGCTGCGGGAGCTGGGGCTGCAGCTGGCGACTGGTTGGTGAGTCGGAGACCGCGGAGGTCTGTTTTGGGGAAAGCTCCTGAGCTCAGGCCTATCAGCCACGGTGAAACTTCTGGACCCGCCTGTCTCGACAGATCAAAGTAGGTTTGGGGCAGCTCTGCGTACACGTTCTGGGTGGTGGTTGTGAAATAGGCGTCCTTTTTTGTGTTTGGGCTTCCGGGTGAAGTCGCCACAGATTGAAGGCACGGGTTTCCAGGTTTCACCGTACAAGAGGTCATTGGCCCTCCTTTGGTTTTTAACGTCACAGAAACTGTTTGGGGCTTGGAGTTTTCCAGGATATCGTTGTGTAGAGGCTACCGAGACCCAGAGAAATGATGCGACCTGTGCACTAAACACACCAAATTCCCTCTCCAGTCTCTACTTCCCCATCCCAAGGTGGGAGGAAAAGACGGGTAGCTGTGTTAGGTCTTAGCCTTTGAGGGTGTTGGAGGAGGGCCTGGCCACCTAGCGATCCAGTGTGGAGTCAGACAGGATAAAGAGCTGCATACGACCTTGGAAGTCGTCAGTTTTAGTTTTGGGGGGAAAAATAGAGAAGAGCCAGTTTCCTAGGTCACAGCACGCAAACGAATCTCCTGCGTAATTACACCTGTTTACTAGCAAGACTTCAGGAGGCGAAGGTGTCTGGAATGCTTGCTGCATCTTAGCCAAAATTAAGCTCAAATGGCCTGCTTGATCTGCTTTATCTAGAGCTGAAGGTAAATTGCTGTTTTCTAGCAAGGATACAACTGCCCAAACACACTTGATGGGAATATGTGGCTTATTTGGTTACTGTTAAAGTCCAGTATGTGTTCTGTATTTTGTAGTGTCTTGCACAGTGGTAGAGGATGAGCTGGCACTCTTTGATAAAAGCATAAATGAATTTGGGAGTAAGTTCAGAAACACTCTCAGTGACACCCCCTGCCAGATGGTGGGGCTAAGAGACGCCTACAAGGACTCCATGAAAGCAGTGGCAGGTACCTGACGTTGACTTGTAACTTGTTCTTTTTGCTGTTGTTTCTTCTCTAGTGTGTGTCAGCTGAATTGAAATTTCAATTCCAATTTTTCTTTCAGAAAAGCTGTCTGTGAAATTAAAAGAAGAAGAGCGAATGGTTGAGATGTTTCTGGAATATCAAAATCGTATGTGAAAATCTGTAGATCAGGTTTCTTTAGTTTAAATATCTTTATCGTGCAATTGCATATACAAGTAAGACAGTGTATAGTGAATGTTTATGCATTCACATATACGCAAGCACTCATTCTGGTGTGTAAAAACTTAACAATTATGTTTCTGCCACCCCTTAAGAAACCAGATATCTCATGTTATATGTTCCTGCTACCTATTAGAACTATTAATATTTTGCATATTCTTTTAAATGTTATATAACATGGTTTTGTATGCTTCCTGTCCTTTGATTTCACATTATACTTTGGCGATTTATCTTTGCTGATGTCTAAGTGCCACCTTTTAAAAACACTTGATTTTACATTGGAAATTACTGTGGAGATTAACAAGCTTGGTCTCCCTGCACTTTGGAACAGGATTAGTATTCTGACAGGTTCCTTGTATTTACACCCCGCTTCTTTCTCATTTCTACAATTTCCCAGCCTGGGGTAGAGAAGTAGCTTTCTGAATTTCTACTGAATTCTCACATACAAACTTGTGGCCATTGGTCAAATTCCACTAGACATGCTCAGTGTAGTGCAGCCATATTTTAAATACTGTAACTTGAATTTTTTTTTTTCTGTAGAGCGTTTGTGTTTACCCCTTCCACAGTTCCCACCTAACAAAGTCCTGGCCTTGCCTTGTCAACTTTGCTCAGTCTGTGGCCCCTGAGCCTTTAGCTTTCTGACTCCTGCCATGTTGTTATGCTACATTTTCACCCGTGTTCATTTTCTGAGCTGCCCTGAAGCTTCTGTACTCCAGCACTGCTTCTCACTTTCCCTTTGTGAGTATAAGCAAAAAGAAAAAAAGAAAAATGTGTGTGCGTGTGTGCACACACACCAACAAGAGTATAGTGAGCTTGGGTCCTTGAAACACTCTTGGTTTGCAGATTTCCTAGAGATTAGAAAATTAAGTTTGAAGCCGAAAATTCTTACTACTGTAATGTGAAGATGTGCTATAAATACTCTATAAAGTTTCAAGCATTATTATACTTCTTTATAAAAATACATTTATACTTGAAAGAAATACAATATATCTGAGTTTATCAAATTTAGCTTAGGACTCAAGAAACACCAGTGCATAAGGCATCATGTGCTCAGGATTTAGTAGAGGATATAGATAGGTAAACAATTAAAATATGATAATACTTGCTATAATAATGGAATAAATGCTGGGTCGTTAGGATCTGGACTTCTCCATGGAAGATTGCAGAATATTTTATAGCAAACCCTTACCTTAATTCCATGTGCCAGGCCCAGTTCTGACCTTTTTGCATATATTGACTCGTGAATGCCCACCACCCTAAGGAATGTAGGACATACTATTTTTAATCCTACGTTAGAGATGAGGAAGTACAGAGAAGTTAAGTAAATTATCCAAGACATCTGGTCATGAGCAAGAGTGTGATTTGACCCCATTCAGTCTGATTATGCGCGCAGTGCTGAGGAATGTAATATGGAGAAGGGTTGGGTTGGTCAGTCACCTCTGCACCGTAGGAAAGCGAGGGCAGAAGCTTGCTGGCCTTTGAGTTCTGAATGGCCCGAGTGCAGGGGGAATGGAGAGTGGCAGAGAAGTGGTTGGAGGAGCTGGCGGACCAGGTGGTGGAGTTTTTAGGCTTGGTTTTTTGAAAGATAAGGAGTTGCTGCAGAATTTTAACCTGGAAAATGATAGTGGGTTTGTATTTCAGTAAGCATTCTGGCGGTGTCATACATAATGAACAGGAGGGTAGTGAGACAGACTGACGGTGGAAGAGACTAGTGGAAAGAAGATGATGGAGGAGGTGAGACAGACAATGAGGAGGCTTGGACTCATGACGGGTCTGAGGGGAGAGACTCGTGACGGATGTCCTGCAGGTGATGCTTTCATCTAGGATGTTTCCTGTCTTTTGATGTGAGGCATTGAGACTTAAAAGAGGCGGGACACGTTTTTAGCATTGGGAAGAAAAGAATAAAACAAAATTGGGTTCAAATAATTCCATGCCCAGTTTAGTTTGGGAAACAGGGCGCAGAGTCATCTCCCTTTGGAAGTTTCCTGGCAGTAAGGCCTGAGAGCTTGGATGCATTAGCCTTTTAAAGAAAGGATTTCCCAATAGCACTTGTCCTCGAAACACATCCGCTTGTCGTTACAATACTGGAATTAAGCGACAGTATTTATTTTTTGACGTACGTACTATAATGCAGGACTCCTGGTTAATGTCACTTGGTTACAGTCAGAATTTACTTAAATATTAATAATTTAGTTCAGAAATTCATAAGCACATCATCATGCTCTCAGTCTTTGTGCCTTTGACCCTCCTCTCAGTACCCTGCAGCCTGGACTTCTTAAGCTTTGGTGTTTTTCTCTCCTTTGTCGCTGCCTTGTTAGCACTCTGTTTCTGCTTAGTGGATCTCAAGCAAAGCAGTGGTGTTTGTTTCCCAGCCAGCAGAGAGTGGCGTGGCCAAAGCTACTCCCTTCCCCAGCAGAGGGCTCTGGCTAGGGTTATGTGTGAGCTCTCTTGCCACTTTAATTTTGAGCATGTGTGTGCGAAGTTTGGGCAGTTGCAGGAGCTGAGAGATAAGAGGTCCAGGAGGGCTGGTAGGGGTAGTAATAGGGACAGGGTAGCTAGGGAAGGTGGATAGATCAAAGGGGTCAAGGAGAAATGAGATGCTGATTAATATCTGAGTTAGTTTTAGAAAGTTAAATTGTGGTACTTAAAAGTAGCATATAGCAGCAAAAACTAGTATTTTGAGATAGGGTCTCCAATAGCCCAGGCTGGTCTTGAACTCATGTGTAGCCCAGGCAGACCTCAAAGTCACGGCAGCTGTCCTGCCTCAGTCTCCTGATTGTGACCTCAAAGTCATGGCAGCTGTCCTGCCTCAGTCTCCTGATTGGAGGGATTACAAGTGTAGCCACTATGCCTGGCTGATTCTTATGCGGTGCTGGGAATTGAGCCTGGGGCCTTGAGCATACTACACGGGCGCTCCAGCTACCCATGCCCCCAGACCTCTTACAGACTTCCAGTGTATTTTTCCTCATGTATTCTAGGTAAAGGTCTACTATGTACATATACCAAAAACATCCCTTCTTTTTCAGTGTTTTTGTCAGCTGTGTATCTTGTATTAAGAAACTCCTAGGGAAAGTATGTAACAATGCTAATGGGTATCTTGATTCATCTCTTTTGGAAATGGCTGTTCGATTCGAGTACATCATGGGATTTAAAAGATCTTTGCTTGGTTTCTGTCATGTTAGTGACATTCCTTTTTATGTCTAGTTTAAGAATCAGCCTGAGGAGTGAGTGCTGAATTTACATGTAACATCTTTTCAGTGTCTATTCATGTGATGGGTTTTCCTAATGTGTCTTCACAATGTGTATAACTGTAGTTTCTGGATTATTTTCAGTATCAGTTAATATTTTAAGCATCTTTACACATACGTTTATGTTTGTATGGTCATAGGTAGAGGAAGTGGTGCGGTGTTTTTTGGAGTCATTATTTTCTTACTTATGCCAGCTAGGTAAGATTTGCCAGCCTGTGTACCTTTCTTTCCTTCTATCTTTTTAGTACTTTCTGGAACAATTTCTATAATATTAAAGCACTGTGGAAAGCTGTCTTCTATAGTATTGGTTTTTTGTGGTATATTTTATTTATGTCTTTATTTGGAATGGGGAGCAGCAGGGCTGTGATCTTCTGGGGTTCATGGTTTAATTTTATATTCTTATTTTTAAAAGCATTTCTCTCATTTTTGAATCATTAGGGAATGTTTATTAATCAAAATATTCTTTTTTAGACTTTGGAAAATCAGTAAGTATGGATGTTTCCTCAGCGGCATGTGAGGGCAAAGCATACACACTGTGGCTAATGCGTTGCGCTTCTTGCAGAGGTCAGCAGGCAGAATAAGCTCATTGAAGAAAAAAAGGGCGACCTGTTAAAGCTGATCAGTGAGGTGAAGGGGAAGAAGGCGGAAGTGGAAGTCCTGAGTGCAAATATCCAGAGTCTTAAGGAAGAATATTCTAGGAAGAAAGAAAGTAAGTTTTATAAACATAATCTTCATTTCACAGTGGCGGTGGTTCACATTACATGTATCTTGGCCTGCTCTCCTTCATTGCTAAACATGAATAGCATACCTCAGTGTACAGCCACTCGCCTCTCCAAGATGTCAGGAAAGTTAGGGTGTTTTGTTTTCTTTGTTTTGCTTTTCCGTTTAATTTTTTACATGTGTATGCTCAATATCTTCCCCAAATGAATGCTTCATTTAGAAAGGAGCCTTGTTTTTCCGCAGTCATCAGTTCTTAAAATCTATTGAAAAATAAGCTTGTTAGGCTTTTTTGTATAGTTATTGCTAAAAACTAAAGTGTGAAATTATTTTTCTTATCTATCAGTATTGCTTAGAAATTGTTACGTTAACTTTAGAAAAAAAAGTCTAAGCTAGCATGAATGAAGTGAGACTTTTTTTCTCATGAGAAATTGGCCTCAAGCAATAGAATTGTTTTCCCGTGAAGCAATCAGTGTACTTTGGCTATGAAGAAAAACAAAAATACTGTTAAAAAAAGGTCTATTCCTGTTGTAGCTATATAAATCCCTGGCTGAGTTATCTGTATCTCAAGCAATTTGTCCTCTATCTTGAGTGAACAGAGGGCTTTTGTTGCTTGTCAGTAAAGATGGAAATTCAGTAAGTTTGACCAGATTCATCTGCCTAACATCTTTAATGGAGTTGTCTTCAAATTTCTGGAAATTAATTGAACGAGCACTCATTGTTATTTAAAGCATCTGATATGTTGTGTTTGATTTTTCTGTCATCATAGCTATTTCCACTGCTAAGAAAGCTAATGAAGAGAGATTGAAAAGGCTGCAGAAATCAGCAGACTTGTACAAAGATCGACTTGGACTAGAAATTAGAAAAATTCATGGTAAGTGTGTTAATATAAATAAAATAAGCAACTAAAATAATGAGTACATTATTGGCTTTTTAGAAAATAGGAAATTAGTTTATAACTTGATGCTTTGTTTATTTATCCAGTATTTTAATAAATGGAGTAGTGGCATGGTGGTCCACATGCAAATAAGATTTTTTATTTTGCTCCTACTAGCATTTATATCGCTAGCATCTCTCCAGTAGCTATAGCTTTAATAATGAGAGTTCTCATTCTATTAATGTAGTATAACTATTTTATTAATATAGGTGTTCCTTTGAACAACATTTGAATTCTTTCAGTCCTAGCTACTCATCAAACCAAAGGTGACATTAGATACTCAAGACATGCCAGTCAGGGGCCGGCCTGGCAAGGGATGCTCTCTGAGGTTCTAAGGATAGCAGCCTCAGGCCTGTTTGGTTAATTCTTCTATGCACACCTGTGCAGAGTGTCCAGAGAATCTGTTTCGATATATTCTTGGTAGGTTAAGCCAAAACTCTTGAGACCAAGAAATCTCTTAAATAATTTATTGACCTGGAAAGAAAGGATAGGTCCTAGGATAAATTCCCACAGCCATGGGCAGCAGGAGTGAGTAGCACTTGGAAAAATGTCCATCAGGCCAGAGCTGAGAGCATTGTTTTATAATGAATATTCAGGGAAAGAGGCATAAGTTGTTTTCATTGAAAGTATGCTGGCCATAGTTAGGAGCAGCAGCATTACACAGAAATATGGGAGCATTGGGATGAGGGCAGGCCATAGGGATGTAGCTGTTTTGGGTCAACTAGTGTTGTAAACCAGATACTGTGGCATCCAGGGATGGTAATGGGGTTTGAGTTAAGTTCTGACACACGTTCTAGAATGTGAAATGATTGCGTTTCCTTGGCTTGTAGCTTGTTAACTAATTATTCTCCCATGTCTTCCCTTTACCCCTATATACTAGTCTCTTATATTTAAATTTATAACTTTTGAGAATTCTCTCTTATCACCAGAATTTTAATAATTTTTGGGGGGATGCAGTTGACAAGGTATGAATAGAACTTTTGTGTTTTAAAAATTGCATTTCTTTGATTAAGGAAAGGTGACCCTTTTTCCCACTGGTTTACTGTGTGTTTTTTTTTTTCTTTGCTCTTTAAATCCTTTAGCTGTATACCTAGTAGTCTTATCAGTTTCCTATTAGTTATAATGAGTTTTTAATAGAACATAACCTTTTGATTAGACAAGGATATAAGGTTCATCTCTGAACCTTGAATGTGTTGAATTAGGTAGATATTTGCTGTTATTCCTGGGGTTCTTTTTGTTTTGTCTCTAAACAGCCAATTTTAAGACATTAACATTATTTTTAGACTTAAAATAGAGCTTTGTCATAGTCCTCAATGTAAGGAAATAATGTTTTAAGGAAATGTTATATTGTGAAATAGCTCTTTGGTCTGTCTCCCAGTTTCCTGGCATAGAAATCTTAAAATTTTTGGATTCTAAGGTGATAAAATGTTGCTTGGTGTGCTGATGAGTTAACTGATGGCTGTCTGCTTCTAGCTTCAGAATGGAGCCTGGCGATATGAAAGACCAAGGCAGGATTAAAGGGTTAGAACTTTCAGCCCGGCCTTCCAGCCTCTGGAGGGAAGTGAGCAAGGACAGGTTGGGTCGGCTGACACCAGTGGCCAGTGGTTTGACCAGTCATGCTTGTGCGAAGTTTTTGTAAAAACACTGTGTTCTGGAAACTGTAGGAGAGTGACAGCTAAGCAGACAGAGGTTCCTGTATGGGGTGGTGTGTCTGGAGAGGGCATGAAGCTCCATGCCTCTTCTTTGGCCTTGCCCTATACACCTCTCCTCTCTATCCTTTGTCATGTATACTACTAAACTGGTAAATGTAAATAAAGTGTTTCATGAACTCTCTGAGCTGCTGAAGCACTTGAACCAAAGCCAAGGAGGGGATACTGGTAGCATGCTGTCTCCAAGTAGATGGTACCCGTCCTGAGTTGAGATAGCAGACCTCTTCTGGTGCCCACAGCAGAACTGAGGGACCCTTGGTTTGTGGGGAAGCTCCCCGCATGTGTGACCAGAGCTGCTCTGTGTCGATTGCTGAGTGAAGGAATAGGAAAACCATCTTGGTGCTTTTCTCCCTCTCACATCCTCAGAGGAAGAGAAAACATATCCAAATGTAACCCTTCATTTTGTCTAACTGAGTATCTTGTCCTATGATGTCTTTTTTCTTCGGTGTATATTCTTTTTTGAGACAGGGTCTCACTCTGTAGCCTAGACTGGTCCTGAACTCACTGGAGTCCAGGCTGGTCTCTGCCTTCTAAGTGCTAGGATTACAGGTGTTTGCCACCACGCCCAGCTTATGTGGTGCTAGGGAATTGAACTCGAATACTTAGCTCTAGTCTTTGCTAGGCAAGCGCTTTAACCGCTAAGCCATTCCTTCAGCCCCATGTACCCTTTCTTTTACTATTAACAGTTTAAAAAATGTAGTGTGCTGATATTATTTCATTTTAAAGTTAAATGCAATATAGCACTCTCTGAAGTTTCCTAGGGTTCCTTTTTATAATTAAAATAATTTTAGTGAGATTTTACTTACCTATTTATTTTTTGTTTCTTGTGAAGTACAGCTGCTTGAACCCAGGGCTGTGCACAGACTAAGCTAGCACGCTATCAGCCTTTTATAAAACTTCATTTTGAGGTGGTCAGTTACTAAGTTGCCAGGCTGACCTTAGACATGGTTCTCCTCCTTCAGCCCCTCATGGCCTGGATTCTAGTTGTGTTCCCCCAATTTTGGGAAGTTTTATAGCTTTTATATTCTATAGTAGCAACTAAACTTCATTTAAATTTATATTTTCTGGTAGCCATTTTGAATTTCTACCAGGTACTTAGTCCTTCAGGAACCTTTGAAGATCTGTTGGAAGATAGACTGTAGTTCTGGTTAACTAGAAACATGTAATTTCTTTGATTTCTTTCTTTCTTTCTTTTTTTTTTTACAATGGTAAATGCACATAAAAATTTGCCATGTTAAACATTTTTAAATGTAAAGTTTAGAACATTAATTATGTTCACAGTGTTATGGAACCATTGCTGTACCTATTTAAAAATTTTTTCATTGCCCCAAGTAAAAATTCTGTACCATTTTCCCCTCCCCTGCTCCTAGTGACCTCTCGTCTGCTTCTGTCTCCATAAATTTGTCTATTCTAGCTATTTTATATAAGGGAAATCATACAACATTTGTCCTTCTGTGCCTGGCTTATTTAGTATTATGTTTTCAAGGTTTATTTATTTTGCAGTACGTGTGAGAGCAGCATTCTTTTTTATGGTTGAGCTATGATGATGATATATAAATACATATATCATGAGGATATATATTATATATTTAAAACCTTTTATCATTTCATTTATTTGAGGAAAATAGGTTATTTCACTTTTTTCTACTGTGGAATGTGCTGTTATGAAAAATCGGTGTGCAATTATCTATTTGAGTCTTCAGTTTTTTATAGAAACTTTTGAAAAAATATTCTATGTATTTAAGCCTTACTGGATGTATAATTCATAAACATTTTCTCCCATTTTATGAGTTGTCTTTTATTCTCTTGATAATGACAAGAACTTTTTAATTTCGGTGCTGTCCAATTTACTTTTTTTCACCTGTGCTTTTGGTCTCATTCCATCCACAGTATGTCTTAAATCTACTTCCGCATGTGGAGATATTGGTAAAATGGATAAATATACTTAACACCACAAGTATAGGTCAATGATAGGGGTGACAAAGCTTATCTCACTTGAAAGCTTTGTCATATTAAGATATTCTCACACTGAACAGTTTAATCTGTGTTTTAGGTGATAAGTTACAGTTTATATTCACCAACATTGACCCTAAGAATCCTGAGAACCCGTTTATGTTTTCTTTGCATCTCAACGAAGCAAGGGACTATGAAGGTAGGTTCTCAAATCTCTCGCTTTGGGTTTAAATTAGTATTCTCCAGATGCTACTTGATTCCAACTTTTAGTAATTATGATGGAAAGTAATGTTCCCTTAAGCTAGTCTTTCATTTTTCAGTCTTGCTTCTTGAGTTAATGTCTTCTAAAGGATGTAGCTCTGATTTACAGTTATTACCTAGGAGTCTTAGTAAGTAACATGCCGTTAAGATGGCTCAGTGCCACCACGGCTAAAATGTCTAAAGGACCAAAGATCACTTCACTTTATATGTGAATGTGAGTTACCCTTCTAGAGAATTTAAAAGTAAACTGTTAAAAGATGTGCCTACCTGAATATGATTACTATAACTTATCCATGTAGGTGGTTTTAAAATCAAGTATAAAATAATTATAATGTATTTTTTAAAAAAGACTATGTCATCTTGATACCTCATACATTGTTCACAGAGCAGTTACTAATTCTGCAGCAGACCCCAAGGGGTTTAACTTACAGGAAATACGATGATCAGTAATGGCGCGACTGAGAGGAGAGTACAAACACATTTCCCTCTTCTTCATCCTTCTGATTCCCTTGTACAGATAATTCTTTATAGTTTATTAGAATTCATAGAAGTTGTATGTGCCCCTGTGCTGTCTTAGTGAAGTGTTTATAGCTGACACATGCTTGGCTGAACTACTGAGTTGGCTCTCTGATAAGCTCTGGTGACTCAGTTCCTTTTCTTGCAGGATTTATATCTGGGAATCTAATACAAATACAAACATTGGTGGGGTTATTTTGTGTGTGTGTGTGTGTGTGTGTGTGTGTGTGTGTGTGTGTGTGTGTGTGTGTTAGTTTCTTCCAGTCAGATAAGTGCTAGATTTTAGAAAACCTCAAGTTTCCTTTTACCTAGCTTTTCAGTTTTTTCTCAATTATATATTCTTTATTACTGCATGTCTTAGTTCCATTTTTGTTACTGGGTCAGAGAATACCTGACACCCACAATTTAAGGGAGAAAAGATTTATTTTAGCTCACAGTTTCAGGAGGTCACAGTCCATACGTGGGTGGCTGGCAGGGTTAGAGCATATGGTGGGAAGAAGTGGAGGAGATGGGCTGCTGTAGGCACGTTGGACTCAGCCATGTGAGGGAAGAAGGGCGATCCAGCACACATCCTCCAGGTTCAGCTCCAAGCAGCCATCCCTTCTAGCCAGGCCCCACCTCCCAACAACACAGGGAGTCCATAGGTAGTCCACAGCATTCAAATACATGAGGCTTTTGGGATCAAGTCCAGATCCAAACCACAACACTGCCTAATCTTACCACCTCTGAAAATGTATTAAAATAGAATCCATGGGATTAATTTTGAACGGTGTGCCCTTTATACTTTTTTTTCTTTGCTATGGTCATGGTCTTAGTTTCCAGAAATCTCTATCAAAGAGCTGGAAATCTGGTGTGGAAAGATTTCTTCTCCTTAGCACCAAGTGCAAGATTGATGGTATAGAAATCTAGATCTTTTTTTTTTTTTGACCACACACATGTGAGAACCTCACTGCACCAGCTCGTACAGCTTCATACAAGGGCCAGGCTGTTGTATGACTGTGAGTCTCGTTTGGATATTAGAATCCATAAATCCCACCATTGGAATGACAAATACTTGTATTTCACTTGAAAACTTTAGATATTCTTCACCATAATTGTATTTATTAAGGATTGACCTTGAGCTTTTTTTTGATCTAGTGGCTAGAAGTCTGTCAGATCCATTTTGCAAGGAAAAATTTTGCAAGGAAAAATGGCTTAACAGTTAAAACAAACTGCTTTAGTTCAAACTGAATATATGGCTTAAGATGATGGAAAATTGCGTCCTCTGTCACTAAGCTCTTCAGTCCCTGGAATGACATCTGTTCAAATTAAAGCAGGATTGTAGTGCTTAAGATGTGAGTATTCAGAGATTAAGCAAAGAAAGTCCAAAAAATAGTTGGAATATAAATCATTTTATGCACACAGCATTTTAGTAACATGTAACTGACACTAGCTTAGATGAGTGGATCTCCATTAGAAGTGCTCACTGGCCCACCAGAGGCCGCGGGTATGCTTACCTCCCTGTTTCCCTTCCAGTGTCGGATAGTACCCCTCATCTCGAGTGCCTAGCAGAGTACCAGGAGCTCGTGAGGAAGACCAACAACTTTTCAGCTTTTCTTGCCAATGTTCGGAAAGCTTTTACTGCTATGGTTTATAATTAATGTATAAATAGTATGTAAAAACAGTTTGGTTTCTTTTGTTTGTCTCTTTTTAAAAGAATTCTTTCTAGTCTACCGCTTGCCTGTGATTATTTGGTATTTTTGCGAAGTTTCTCTGTGGTGTGAAGGAAACGAGAAGGCATTACCCCAAATGTATCTTTTTGATGTTAATATTTTTGAGCCAAAGATAATTAAGAAACAGTAAAGTCAGAAAAGATATTTGGCTTTTAAATTTTTTAAAGTTCCCCCTTCATATCTACAAGGAAAGGTAGAATTTAATCACTGAAGGGAATTCGTATTAGATGTGACACCAGAGGAATCTACAAGCAGACTTTATTTCGTTACTTTGTTCTCGTAAACTTACCTTCCACAGGGAGTGTCCCACTTCTGGAAGTCAAAACTGCTTTCCTGTATCTTGTCACTTTTCTAAAAACCTGCTCTACATAAACCTGACTTCTACGTTCCTGCTCTCATACGTTTCATCAAGGTTTCTCCTGTGTAATATGCACTCTCTGTATACATTTATAAATACATAATAATTAATGAATACTTTTTCCCCATTGTGTTAGCCTGTCTTTTGTTATAGGGAAACTGTGCCAAGTGCGAACTTACAAGAGTTGCAGAAAAAATATGTTTCCTCCAGGTATTTGTCTTTAAGTTATTTTAGTTAAATTCTTAGGGGAAAATTTGTTAAAGTAAAATGTACAATTTTAAAAATAAAATATAGTTAATAAACTGGGGTTTTGTTTGTTGTGTTGTCATTTTTGTTAATATCAGACATGGGGTGGCTTTTGGCTAGTGCTGAGAATGGGAATGGGCACAACCTGGAGGTGGCACCTTTTAAAAAATACTTAGCACCTGGTGTGGCAGGGCACACCTATAATACCAGAGCTTGAAAAGCTGAGGCAAGAGAGTCAAGAGCTTGGGGTGAGCCTGGGCCACATAGTGAGACTTTTTCTCTAGAAACCTAAACAAATAATAAAACTTGGCAGACCTAGACACTGCTATCTGCTAGCATCTAAATAAACAAAAAAGAATTATTTTATCTTACACCAAGAGAGATTTACAGTTAGAATAAAAGATAATCCTTCACTTCAGAAGATTGTTGGCTGTATATCTGAAAATTCAAATGCAAAACTATATAATTTCCATATTATAATACTTATACCATTTAATTCTGGGCTGTCTGTCAGCCTGGGTCTCTTACTCAGGTTAGAGCCAGACATGAGATTGTTACAGGATTTTGTTTTTGTCTGGTCCTTTCCCTGCCAATTTGTATTTAAGTCTGCCGGCTGTAGTGGGAGCCACAAGATGCTGATTCAGGGTGGCTTATGCCCAACTGGAAGCCTTGGGACACAGGGCTCCATATCTCTAGCACTTCTCCTGTTTTTCTCCCTGAGTAGTCTGGAGAGAAAAGTTCAGGTGAATGGGCCAGTCACGATGTTTCAGTTTCTACTCCTGCCTGGGACTTTGCCTAGGGCTTTGGTCAGATAGGCAATTAAATACTGAGAGGAGTGCTGTAGCAGGGTGGAAATGTCATCGCCGACCTATACTGATGTGCTGACTGGCTTTTAGGAAACACTTGTTGATACTTTATCTGTGGAGATCAAAAGCTAGTAGGCCATCCTGGAGATTAGAATATATGCAGCTAGCAACAGATTTATCCTATTTCAGCCTGGTCTTAATACCCCTTATCCACAGAGAATTACATCCCAAGACCCTCCAGTGGATGCCTGAAGCCACAGATGATAACAAAATCTGTATATAGTTCACATGATAAATGATAAGTTAGGCAAGATAAGAGGTTAATAATAAAAGCAAAATAGAACAGTCATTAGTAGAATGATAAAACAGGTTATTATTAGTAAAATAAGGGTTACAGGAACACAAGCACAGTGGTATGTCACCATGATAGCCAGGACAGCTCCCGAGGGACTAACAGGCAGGTAGCATGGCAGCATGTACGCACTGAGCAAAGATGCTTCACCTGAGGGAGTGTGATGGCCTTGGATTTTATTACTGCTCAGAATAGCATGTGGTTTATAACTTCATAAATTGTTTATTTCTGTAATTTTCCATTTAGTATGTTTGAACTGCAGATGACTATGAGTGACTGAAACCACAAAAGCAAAACTGTGAGTAAGGAAAGACTACTTTGTGTGTGTATGTATTCCTGGAGATTGAACCCAGGACCTCACAAACATGAAGCAAGTGTTGTACCACTGGGCTCTTAAAAAAAAAAAGAAGAAAGAAAGAAAATACTTTGATATGAGATCTTGCTAAGTTGCTCAGCCTACCCTCAAACTTGAATTCCTCCTGCCTCAGCTTCTCCAGTAGCTGCGATTATAGATGTTCACCACCACACCTGGCTAAGGCTACTATTTAACAGAGGGACCACAGGGAGCAGATTATCCAATTTTTTGGGCAAGGTTTCCCATTTGACCTTTCTTGTGAGTAAATAAAACTCAAAGTCCAATTGTGGTTTTTGTGGACCCAACTTGATTTGGAGTTCAAAGTGTTACCTGCAGGGTCCCTTTCCTACTCATTCCTCTGGATTCAGGCTAGGTGAGGTGGATCCTAGCAATGTCAAGCCCATCCTAGTGTCTTGAGTCAAGTACTGGTGATCAAGGGAGTATACATGTAGTCAGCACTGTAGATCTCTCCAGAAGCCCAGATGTGTTCACTTAAATGTGAATAACATGAATTCAGAGTAGCCTAAATGACACATTCTGCTGTGGAAGATGTTACATGGACTAAGTACAGAGCAAAAAGAAAGTAGTAAATTATTTTACCAAATCCATTGGTGGAAGCGTCTGGTAGGAGAACTACAGTAAAGTGGGGAAATTTGTTCCCTAAGTTTCAGGCACTTTCTTACAGCATTCATAGCTTTAGAGGTGGTGTAGGCTAGCAATCTAAGCTTTGCTATAACGTTTTGAAAGATTCACCTAATAGCCACAAGAATGTTAAGTCAGATAGAAAAGCTAAGGTAAATGGCTTTAAAGGGCCTAAGAGAGTCTGAAATAATTTTGGCTGCACACCTCCAACCTTCCACATCTCCGTGACTGCAGTCTTTGAATCAGGCAAGGTCACATTGTGTGCAGGGTCTTCAGTATAAATGCCGTTTTTTCACAGAACTTCAGTTCACACTCTTCTGTAAGAAGGAGAAAAAAATAGCCCCCCAACTGAGAGCCATTTCTTTTCGAGAAAAGTCATTCTTCACTTCTAATGGGGAGTGAGTTTGGAGCAAGATCTGGGAACAAGATTCGCTAGGACAGTCCCAGAAGGACTGTGGAGGACCAGCTTTGGAGTGTGCTGGCATGCCAAATGAAGGGCATTAGGAAGTTTATATTTTTCCTCAACAGGAAAAGGTTCCTTTGGTGACTGCAGGCATTCTCTCCTGGCAGGGCTGGCCTTCGTCCATTCTGTGCGGAAGGCTCCTGCTCCACTCTGCTGCGATCCCACGCCCTGGACCATGTCTGAGTACTACCTATTCACCCCCAAGGCTGTTCTTGGGTTACCCCTTCTTCCTATGTGACATTGCAAAGGACAAGAGGCTTTGATTCTAGTGTACTTTTCTTGCTCAGTCATGCTGATTAACCCTCACTGTCATCAAGGTGTTAGGGGGAGGTGTTTTGAGAGAACAATTAAACTGTTTAAATTACTTATCAGTTAAAGACTTAGTATAGCATACAGTAAGTTTTACTCTAACTGAATATCATCTTACTTTTTGTTGGACCGTAGGGTACTTTAAGGGCTTAAGTTTGTCATTATGAATATTAATTATTATGGATAATGGAAAATGCAAGAAAGTGAAAATGTGTCTTTCCAGTTGATAATATGATGGATATGAGCTTTACTAGCAAGGAGATAAAGTAGAATAACATGTACATGAGCAGTGGGAAGCTGCTGTGGCCTTCGTGGCCTATATTTCAGGTTGTTAATGGTGCTAAAAATTTCCTGACATACGCACCTACTTAGTGGTGTAGAACTATGAAAGCCTAATTAATAGCTTAAAAGCATTAACACTAAAACTTACTTTATTCTGTGTAGAAGACACATCATTAATCTTCACCCAGTGTGCACTTAATTTTGTCCTAAATCTAACGCATACCATTCATTTGTCCAACCAGAAAATTCTTGCTATGCTAAAAAGTTTCTCAAGTCTGTTACATCAAACTGTATTTGTTTCTTTTCTATCGTTTTTCTTTGAAGTTTAAAAATTATTTCAGAAGCAAACACGATTTACAGCAACGTTCTAAAACAAGAACAAAACAAGACTTTACATTTTTTCAAAACACAACCGATTTACTGATTTATAAAGAATGATCTCTTTCTTTGAAAATTACTTCCAAAAAGTTTCAGGATCCACTCACCATTATCATCATCTTATAAAAAAAAAATAGTTCAGTGTAGGCTGTAGTCAATTTTTACACAGGTGTCTTTTTTTTTTCCATCAAGGCTTAATGGAAGGAAGTAAGATGAAAAGGACATATAATTTGAAATACCTCTCATGGTCTAATGGCAGTGGCCTATTATTTAGCCAACTTTCTACATGCAGAAAGCCTTCATTACTGCACCATTAAGGATGACTTTTAAACTGCAGATGTGCTCTTCTTGGCTGTTATGTTTCACATTTAAATTTTACCTGAGTTCCTTAAGGTCTAATGTCCACATCTATAAATTGCTGTCATGTCAAGTTACATGCTACATAAAAGTGTAATGGCACAGAGTAAAAAAGTGTATGTACCTTGGTTTGAAAACTTCCTCCTTGAAAGCATAAAATTTGATGACTTAAAGAGAAAAGGGGAGTAGTATGTTGGATTTTAATTACTTCTTTAATGCCTACATTGAGGTTCTAAAGGACAGACCTCTGGCATAAACATACCTGGGTATTTGCATCAACACCATGGTGGAGTGTATGATCTCAGGCTGACTTGGTTTTTTTTTTTTTTAATGAATTCTGCAGCTGTTAACATCTGCATTCCAGACTGTTCCCTTGGTGAGGAGTTAGGGGGTCTGCCTAGCTTCTGTCATTGTCAAAGTGTGGCATTTGAGGAAGTACTAAGTATTCCGTCTTGATAGTGAATATTGGTTTCCAGGACTTGCTCTTCAAATCAGAATCACTTATTAGCATTTAAAGTTCTCTTCACCAGGGGCTGCGGAGTGTATTCATTCCGCAACAACCCAATTGAAAAGTACAACATTCTTTTCTTTCCAAAGGGGTGACAGGCAGGGTCGCACGGAGTTTGTGTCCCTCCTAATCCTTTCCTACTCTCTTTACTATTGTCTTCATTTCCTCAGCCATTTCTGGCTCACACTCGACCCCACTCTAAGATTAGGGGTGGTAAGTAAGAGCTATGTAAGAAGCTACTGCCAGAAGGTCATGGGTTCCAGGGGAACCTCCATTATTCTTTGAGGTTTTCTGCTTAGGGTGTGCACTGCTTGTCTCCCATCTCCTCATCTCATGGGCCATTGGTTAGGGCTTCTGATCCTTCACTCTGCTGTCTCCTAAGCTGGGTTTGTCTCTCTGGTGTCTTTCTTCTGTCACTAGTGTTCGGTTTGAGCTGTGTTCCTGTCATCTTCTAGGGCTTCCGTGATAGCTTGTAGGCCTGCTGTGTCCTGTTGCCCCCCAAGTCCAGAAGAAAAGGACATTAAAAATTGCTGTTAGGCTACCAGGAAACTACTTGACTTTGGGCAAGTGGCCGAATGCATCTTAGACGCTATGCCTCTATTGTGTCAGATTATATTGGATCATTATTTAGGGTCCTTTAGCTTTCAGAAACTTCTGGAACCATGGAGCCTCTTTCTTTCCTGTCTCTATCCATCTATTTTTTTAAAAAATGGGACTCATTTTGAACAAATCACTAGAATCAGGGGCTGTGATGTGCTACCACCATTTGAAAAGAAAAACTTACAATACCATCTTTATTTGCACCACATTGTACAGTTTACAGAGTTTGTAAGCTGTTAGGTCCAGAGTCTCGGTCTATGCCTGTGTAGCTGTCTTCCCAGTCTTTGAAGGGAGCTCTTCCACATAGGCCGCAGGAAAGTGGCCCTTTTTCCCTTTTAAAGATCCAAACCACCATCCTTCTTCTTTCTTCTCATGTAAAGTCACAATGTCTCCTGTGGAAATACACATTTAGTTAGACAAACAGGTCTCTGCAACTGGAGCGTATGTCAGGGCCTGAGTGGTAAGAGTTTTAGAGCAGTTTTACATGCTGGGAGTTACTTCAATATATCATTTTCTGCATTTGACTCAGATGAAGCAAAATTGACCTATAGGAGTAGCAGGAATAATCTAGTGAGTATTAAAACACGTGAAATAATGAACAACTGATTTATGCTGTAAAATAATTCGTGTAGAAGGAGAGTCACAATGCTTGTGCCTGGCTCCTTCTGTGTAGGGAAGGGGACTGACAGCAAAGCCAATTCTTCTGTGGTGTCTGTACTTCAAGGGTTTCACATGTTGATGGTCATGATAGTTGGGCATGTTGAGTCCTGTGATTAGGCCTCAGCTAGCAATCTTAAGTTCTGAGCAACTGTCCATTACACCTCTGTCCACAGTCCAAAAATTTTAACAGCTTGTGCAGAAGTGAAATTCCCCACTCATCAATTTAAGTCACTTAATAAAATGTCAGTTAAAAACACTACTTTTTTGAAGCAGTGACTCAAATAAATAATATTCCTAAGAAACAAAACTCTTTGTCCAATTCTCTGGTGTTGTTTATTTATTTATTTTGAGACAAGGTCTCACTCTGTAGTCCAGGCTGGTCCTGAACTCCCAGGCAGGCCTAGAACCCACAGCAGTCTTTCTGCCTGAGCCTCCTGAGGGGTGCTAGGATTACAGTATGTGCTGACACACCCAGCTTTGTGTGGTACTGGAGGATCCAGTTCGGGCCTTGCACTTCCTAAGCAAGCGTTCTAATCCCTGAGCTATGCCTCTAATCCATTTCTCATTTTTTAAAAAAATCATGATGTTAATAACCCTAAAGCATAAATAACCAGCTAAGCCTCTGTCTTGTGAGACAGTCCTCCTTCTCTGGCTCCTTTCTGTTTATCAACATTGAAATTTCTACTTTCTTTAGGACCTGAGACCGATTTTCTTTAGCATTATTCTGAGACAATATGTCAACCTCACTTGATTCTCCAGTAATTTTTTTCTGAAGTGATGAGCACAGTTAAAACTCCTTTCCTCTTAGTCATCAGTCACTGTTCTCATAGGCAGTTGTTCTCAGCCCAAGTTTTACCTCTAATGAGTTCTCTCAGGTCAGTAGGTAAAAGCTATTAGCAGAAATTCAAAAACTCATTTGAAATATCATCTGCTGCCCTTAGCACCTAACATTGTGTTTCATTGAATGAAACTACGTGGAACATAAAGCACAGGTAGGCTTTGCAAGCCACCGAGACCTGAAAACAAACAAGATAGCTCATTCCAAAGTCGGGACTTGGAGTTTTAGCTGATATCTATTCATAGAGGAAAAATGTAATCGCATGGAGCAGTCTGACTGGCACACTGAAATGAAAGCTCCCACTAAACAGTAGCAAGCATAGTGTCCCTGTTTAGCTGCAGACCCATCTTGATGTTCCCACGTGCTCGGGGAGCAATTTCCTGGTCGTAAGTAATAAGTGTAGGTTGTAGGTGATAAGGTAACTCATGGCCCCTTCCATTTCCAGATTTCTGCTTTAGTTTCTTAGTTACATTCTTGTTGCCGTGACAGAATACCCGACTTTCACACTTTAGGGAGGAAAATTTCATTTAGCTCGCAGTTTCAGTTCTCTTAGAGTCTGTTCATAGGCAGCCAGGAATGGTGAAGGCACATGGCAGAGGCTGGAGAGCTGCTCAAGGCACAGTAGACAGGAACCAATGGAAGAAGGAGCCAGGTGAGTCTGGAGACTCAGGCAAACTAGAACTTTCCCAGAAAGAAGCTGTAAAAATGTTTCTTCTTCCTTTCCTAATTCCAGCCGTTTGGGGCCCTCATGCCAACGTTTGGGTGCCCCTCCCTCACTTACTGGCCAATAAGACCATAACAAACACCTGGAAGCTCTGCCCTAGGTGCCTCCAATCCCAAAACGCTGCCACAATCTTTTTGGGTCAAACACAAGCATCCACCCCTTCCAGCCAAGCCCTACCTCCACCCAGCACCATAAGGTTCCACAGGTACCCGACTATCTCTAAATACATGAGGCCTTTGGGGGATACTCCAGATCCAAACCCGAGCAGTTAGCTTTAACATCCAAATGTGGACACATACAGTTGGGGCTGGAGACTTGTTCTTGTTTAATAATGATGAGGTTTATAACCCATAACATAGTATCTTTTATGTTAAATAATAATCGATAACACCAAAGAATGGGTCTGATTCTTTATAATGACCGTAAAACACTTTTCCTGAAAGATAAGACAGTCCTTAAATAAGACTGGGGGAGTCAATTGACCTGGATTCTATAACTTGCTCTTTCAATAAGTTATGAGAAAAAGAAAAAAAACACCCCATAAAAAGGTGGAGCTGTTTTCTGAGGATATCCTGTCCCAGGGTATCTGTGATTAAGGGCATGACAGAGTTTGTGAGTTCGAATCCTGTGCCACTGTTGCCTATGACTTTACCCAAAGTTCTTAACTCTCTGTGCCTCTGTCTTCTCAGCTGGAAAGTGGAAGTAAATAACACCTAGCTGAAACAGTGTTTGTGAATATTAAATGGAGCAACATACTTGCAATGATGTGACATACAGAAACATGGTATCATTATGTGAGCTTTAGGTATTTTATTCACATTAAGGGTCTCAATAGGGCAAGGCAATCAAAATATTGGAGAACGAGTCTTACCTTTTTCCAAGTCCAACTCATCCTCTTGCCTGGCTTGAAAAGCATATAAGGCCTTGCAAAGATTGTTGTCCCTCTTGGCTGCACTGGAGGCTAAAAGTTGGATTAAGTTGTAATTACCGTACTGTGTTAGTAGGCAAAATAAATCTGATCAGAAGCTCTGGTTATTGAACAGTGTTGGTGCCAAGTTGAAATATATGAAATTTAGCAAAAAGTAAGTTTAAAATCTTACCTAATAGTCATTTCTTGGTTCAGTGAGTATTTATGGTACACCTACATATATTTAGGTTGCGCTCACTATATAACCAAAAAGCATATAATGCTGGAAATTAGTAAGTGGGAAGAGAAATGTTATGGTAGTAATAAAGATAGTTTAATTCGTTTTCCAATGACCTCATTAGATAATTCATGTAGTTGCATGAATATTAGGAAAACACACCAGTTTTGCCATTCAGGTTGAGATGGGGGCATTTGAAACTTGAGTTTCTTACTGCCATCCCTCAGTGCTTATGGAATTCTTTTCCAAACAGTGCAGTGGTGACTTGTCAATAAAAAGGGCATGGGTTGGCTGGGCCTAAGGGTCACCAGGGCAGGCCACCCAGCCACCATACTTCTTGCAGAGAAAACAGAGTGTCTATGGAAGTTTAGGGAAGGCTGTGGAAACAAAGCTGCTCTCTCCTCATATTCGTGTAGGTTGACTGTGTGGGCAGCAAATAGCAGGTGTTTGAGTTAAGTGGATGCCAGTCTCCTGATATCTGCAGTGATTTCTCTTGTTATAAATGCTTTGCCCAGCACCCACTCATCTTGACACCTCCCTACCTCTTGTATTACTTCTGTAGATAAGCTAACAGATTAACCAGTCACAATTGAAATGTCAATGTGTTTGAGCAAAATAGGTCAGTGTAGCTCTGAAAATAACATCTAAATGTAGTAATATGCTTTACCATTGGAACTCAGCCCAAAATGATTCTCAAGGAAGTAATCCCTTGCCCATGATCCTCTAGGTAGCTTCTCATCTGCACTTCTGTAGGTAACCCCTCATCCGTGCTCTTCTGTGTAACACTAAGAAACTCATTGGTTCACCAAAGTGGACTTTGGTGCCTCAGTTACTTTGACCTATTTGCCGAGCCTTCTCTGGGGTGAACAGACATTGGTGTTCATATCTTACCAGGAAAAGTTATTCCCATGTCATGTGGTGGGATTACCTGCAGATGAAGAACTTGGATTTTTCTGCTCATCAGAAGAATTCTTACTCAAAACATTCTCCAATCTCTTCATCAAAAAAGGCCGAGTTATTTTTACATAAGTATGAGTAACCTCCTGTTCAAATAAGAAGAGAAAAAAACATTTTAAATAACTATTATCCTAATTATTTATGAGAAGTAACTCAGGAATTTGTTTTGTAATTGGGACAGACAGCTATAAATAAACTATTCAGTGCATTTCTAAGTCCTACTATGTTTACACTTTACCATTTTTGAAGGCTTGCTGTTTTCAGAATTAGACAATAACTATTTTATAGCCTGTGTTTCCAATTTTTATGTCTATGTCTAGGTCAAACAGTAGCATTTATTGCATTACTTCTACTAACTCAACTTTAATAAGCTTTAAGCAAGTGAAATTATTATGAGTTGATCTAAGTGACTGAGATAATTTTAGAGCTCTTGAATCTCTTAGAACACTGACGCTTCATCACAGCATGGGCACAGCTCCTTCTTCTGATTGGTAACAAAAAATAGCTTCAAGTGACAGCTACCCATGTATACTGATGAGCTCAAGATTATTTTCCAAAAAGTATAACACTGGAAAAATACATGTGTGAGACGCTCTAAAGATATACTTACATATCACATATATAGTGCATGCCATGTTAAACTACGCACTTTGCACTATGTTTATACTAGGTTAAAGTGAGAACCATGTATATCATAAAATAAAATTTTTGTCTCTGTAAGTACAGAAATTTCAGTTTAATCAAAAGTTTACTCTAAAAGTACACTCAGGGGCTAAACTCGGTGGATGGGGAGGGAGAAGAAATCCTAAGTATTTTTCATTCCTTGTAGTGATTTAGTCCATGAAGAGTATATTCAGTTGTATTTATCTCTTCATTATGCCAGAAAGGAATAAAAATAAATTTATTTTAAAATTATGCAAGAAGGATTTGGAACATACACTATAGTAATGCATAACAGTTTTTTTCTTTTGCCTTGGTGCAACTTTAAGCCACCCCACCCTCCACCTAGCAAGCTCAAGCAAGAAATAGAACTAATCTCTTCAGTTTCACCTTTTCTTTCCACTTGAAGATGCAGTTACTACAGGGATGGCTGGGTGTCGTTCTCTGCTCGAGTTCTGCTAATACTGATGACAGTTTATAGGAATTTGCCTGCAGAAGGTCCAGCTTCAGATTGTTCTGTGAATATATTATTTGGTCATTTGAGTAAGTTTCTAGAAAACGAGGGACAGCTGGGTGGAGAAAGGAACACCGGGATAACTTTCAAAATGACAAAGAAGTTAGAAAAGCATGCATTCACCTCATTTACAGATGTGTACCAAATATGCTAAAAAGAAAACACCTGGAAAAAGTTCCTTAACGCAGTTGAGAGAAAAGCCCTAATAACTGAATGAGAGTCCCAGAGAAACAAGAACAATTCAAATTTTAAAGCTGAAGAAATTTTAAGGATCAGAACAGAAACTGATGGAATTGAAACTTCAAAGAATACAAAAGATGAGCAAATCAAAGAACAATTCTTTAAAAGAATAAATAAGATTGACGAACTTCTAGCCAGACTACTCAGAAAGGGGGGAAAAAACCCATTTCAATACAATTAAAAATGAAAAAGGTAAAATCATAATAGACAATGCTGAAATTCAGAGGGCTATAAGGGGTTATTTTGATGTTTTCGTCATTTTTATTAGTATATATGACACACAATGGTTGCATTAAACTTTGAAAATTTCTGCACAGAAATATCACAGCAACTTCACTCCCTGCCCTGCTTTCCGTCTTCCCCTCATACCTTCTCCTTCATCCCCCCAACTTCCAACATCTCACATATTTAACTTTATTATTATTAATACTCTGTGTTTCTCATACTGGGGAAGCCAGGCTGTATTTAATCTTTTCAGCCTGATTCACTTCACTGAGCATGATGAAAAAAATAGAGCAATTTTTGAAAAATTATACTCCAACAAATTGGAGAATTTGGACTAAATGAATACATTTTTAGATACGAGACATTAAAAATTGAACCAGTGAGATATAAAAATCCTAAATAGACCAAGCTTAAGTATGGAAATTGAGGCAGTAATAAAATCTCTATCTAAAAGTGAAGCCCCAGACCAGATAGATAAAGAATTCTAGCAGTACTTCGGAAAAGAGCTCTCAGCAGAGCTTTTCAGATTATTCTATGAAATTGAAAAAGAAGGAACACTGACAAACTCATTTCTGGAAGGTAGCATTCCCCTGACGTTGAAACCAAACAAAGACAAGGAAAGAAAAAATGATGGGCAAATTTCCTCAATGAACATAGATGCAAAATTTCTCAAGAAGATAAATCATTTTTAAAAATCATACTCTATAATCAAGTTGGCTTCATCCCAGGGATGCAAGGATGGTTCAGCATATGTAAACCAAGTAATACACCACATAAATGAAAGCAAAAACAAAAATCACATAATCATCTTAATAGATGCAAAAAAGCTTTTGACAAAATCCATAATCCACTGAGATTAAAAACTCTGATGAAAAAAGGTATAGAAGGATATTACCTCAAGCTGATAGAAGCCATTTATGCCAAACCTTCTGCCAACATTATACTAAATGGCAAAAAATTTAAAGCACGTCCCCCTTAAGTCACAAACAAGACAAAGTTGTCCACTCCCACCAATCCTTGTCAGTGCAGTACTTGAAACCCTAGTCAGTACAATCAGGGAAGAGAATGAAAAAAGGAAAGTGTATTGGAAAGACAGAAGTCAAGTTATTTTTATTTGCAGATGACATGATTCTCAACGTAGAAGAACCCAATCACTCCACCAAGAGACTCTTAAAACTAACAAATTCAGCCAAGCTGCAGGATACGAAGTTAATATAAAAAGTAAATAGTATTCTTCTATTACTAACAATAAACTCACTGAGAGATGAGAAGAACAGTCCCATTCTCACTAACTTCTCCCAAAATTAACTGTCTAAAAAGAAACCTAACAAGGTAGTGAAGGACCTCTACAATGGAAACTGTATTTTGCTTAAAAAAGAAATTGAAGAGGACATTCGTGGACAGGCAGAACTAATATTGTCAAAATAGCTAGACTGCTAAATCGGATACACAGATTCAGTGCAGTTCCTATCAAAATAACACTTTTCGTGAAATTTTAAAAAATCCTAAAATTCATATGGAATCAAAAGAGACCCAGAATAGCTAAAGCAATCCTGAGTAACAAGGCAGAAGTAGGTAGCTTCACGACTCTGGACATTAAGTTATATTACAAAGCAACAGTGATAAAAAACAAACAAAAACATGGTTTTGGTGCAAAAGCACAAGTCAAACAATGGAACAGACCTGAGGATGCAGAGACAAACTTCAGTACCCTCAGCTACCTGAATTGTGACAAAGGGACCAAATGCATACACTGAGAAAAAATAGCCTCCTTAATAAATGGTGCTAGGAGAATCGGCTATCCACATGGAGAAGAATGAATCTAGATGCACACCTATTGCCATGTACCAAAATCAAATCAAAATGGATCAAAGACCTAGACATTAAAAAGAGAAACACTGGCCCTTATAGAAGGCAAAATAGGTAAAACTTTTGAAGGTAAAATGGAGGCAAAGACTTTCTCAGTAGAACACCTGATACAAAAAAAAAAAAGAAACAATCAACAACTGGTTTTATGTCAGATCAAAAAGCTTATGCAGGAAAGGAAACAGTCAACAAAGACAATCAACAGAACGAGAAATTGTTTTTTTCACTTACACCTCAGATGGGGGAATAATTAGAATATAGAAAGAACTGAAGAAAGCAGGCACCTCAAAATCGAAGGCCCAATTTAAAAATGGGCAACTGAAGTGAATAGACAATTTTCAGAAAAAAAGTTGAAATGGCCAGCAAATACACAAAAGATGTTTTATATTCTTAGACATTAGAGAAATGCAGATCGAAACACTGAGATACCATCTTACCCCAGAGAGAGTGGCTTTTTATCAAAAAGTAAAAAAACTGGATGCTGGTGAGGATACAGGAAAAGGATCACTTCCATATTGCTGGTGGGACTGTAAACTGGTAAAGCAGTAAGGAGTTTCTTCAAAAAACTTAAAATGGATATCCCATTCAACTTGGTGATACCGCTTCTAGGTATCTTCCCAAAAGAGTTAAAAGGCAGAGATACCCATGCTTACCCATGTTTATAGCAGGCCAAGCCAATAATAGTTAAATTGTGGAAGATGCTGAAATACTCATCAATAGACCTATGTATAAAGAAAACGTGGAATATATACATAATGGGATACGACTGTGTTATAAAGACAGATTTGAGTCATTTGTAGGAAAATGGACACAATTTGAGACCATTATGCTTAGCAAAGTGGATCAGAATCAGGGTAAATATTACATGGTTATTCTAATATGAGAAACTTAGAATTTAAAAATGGGAAAGTAGGGAAAAAAAGAAAACTTTGTTGGATACATTGACTCCGTATTTTGTGGCAAAGAATAGCTTTATGCAGTTTTCTGCTGCAGAACAAGAAAGGAAATAGTGTTGGTCACAAGACAGTTTCATAGTGGCTGTGAGGGAAGGTAACTGAGATACAGGTCAATAATTTATTAACTAGTATCAATAGGATCAAACAAAAACAGACTTTTTTTGGAGGAAGTGTATTATATTGCCCCGGAAATTTGTAGTAACACTTCTTGCAAACAGAAAACAATATTCTAGGATATTTGAGCATAAAAATAAGCATTATGAGCTGGTTGTGGTGGCATATGCCTATAATCCCAGCACGTGGGAGGCTGAGGCAGGAGTTGAAGGACAGCCTGAGCTACATGTGAAGGTCATCTCATTAAAATAAGGAGTGAATTTGAAGTTAAACTTCTAACTTCTGGTTCGCTTGATCTAGAACTAAAACTTTATAATTACCTCTTTGCTGGTTTTTGTTCATTCCAAAGTAAATCAAATAACAGATACAAACACAAGAAGGGTCCTGCTTATCCAATCCCCTCTTTCTTATTTTCTTTTCTCTGCCTCCAGTGTGGGATTTCCTAACCCTAACATCGCGGCTAGGGAGTCACGTCCAAGGACAGAATATCTTCAGTGATGTGAAAGTTTTCTAATCCTTGGCACAGTTCACAGCACTGTGGGCAGGATCACCTAAAATTAAGTCAGGCCCTTCCTTGTACCTCCTGCCGTGAGGCTCAGTCTATAGTGCATTAGAGAGCATCAGAGTCTAGTTCCTTTTACATCCTCCTTCCAGCGTCTGCGACAATATCTAATCTAAATGGTTCTAGTTTCCAAAAACACTTATCATATAACATGCCTGGCCAACATGCCTGACTCGAACGGAACACTTCCTGGACCAGGAAGCAGTGATCAGGAAGGACTGTCTTCTCTGCAGGTGTGTATGCTGGTGATCCCAGTGCATGCTCTTTACTTGGTAATGTTAGCGATAAAATTCTGTGCAAGAATAACTAAAGAAATTGGTAACTCAATAGCATAAAATGCTTATGACTTTTTCTGGTACATATTATTTGCATTGAATTTGTTAACGAAATACTTCACGCTGTAGGAAACACCCTACCATCTGTTTTATCATTTCACGTGAGTTGTAGCTACTTGTCCTTGACGCAGCATGTCAGAGCTCTACTCCCCACAGAATAGACACGTGCGGGTCTCTGTTTTCCCAAGAAGCCCTAGGACTGTTCCTGCAGCAGCCTCCCCACTGAAAGAAGCCAGGAAGAGGGGGAAGAGCTCCTGCTGGCTGCAGCTGGCTGCTTCCGTCACAGCACCATGGCAGTGCCCGTTTGGACAGAATGTAGATACCCGCTTCACAAGAAAGGCCAGCAAAACAAAAAGAAGGAAGCTGGCCCCAATTCTTGTCTCCTTCCAAACACTGCTACAGTTTTTATCTCTTCCTGAATTCTTTGCAGATTAACTTGAGTCTCCTTGTGATCCCTGGAGTCGCAGCCAGAACCTTTGTCTTGTACATATAACTCCAAGAAAACTAAAGTTGTCTCAGGTCCCTGTAACCCACAGAGCTAAAGCCAAGGACAGATTTCTGTGAATGCATAAGCCCTGTGTATCCTCAGTTTTCTTAACTGGGTTAAATTGCACATGATTTCATTAAGGTAGAAATCTATCTGGGGGAATTCTATTTTAGACTTCTTTTTATGATGTTCTTTTGTTTACAGGACACTAAAGCAAATATTTCTAGGTAGTTGGATTTTCTCAGTTCGCTTGAACTACCCATAAAAGCGCTGGCGCTGTACGCTCCCTGGCTAGAATGTTCTGTCACGAGAAAGGGAAGGCACACAGAGCAAGTGAGCAGGAAAACAAGTATTCTAAAAATAACCCTTCATCTCTAAATATTTACCTCGTCCATTAACGCCGCTGTGTCTTTCTGGCTCTTGGTGTCGGAGAAGGAGGAGTTGCTGGAGTATGTGTTAAGCATTCGTTCCAGGCCTGAAAATGAAACCATGATCTCAGTCACTTCCTGCTGTCCTGGTGGAACACAGCTGGGAATTGGCCACTCTCAAAGGGATCCTGAACCTTGAAGTGATCCGTAGGATTTCCTCAGTGGCTTGAGAGGGCTTCTGTGTGCAGTTACACTGAATGAATCATGGGGGATGAACTGACTCCTCTTTTATCTTTATTGTCATTGAACAAAATTTAAGAAGTACTGGCACTTAGAGTGTCTTCATTGGTATTGTTTTCAAGATTAGATTCTGAGTTCCTTTTCGTTGGTCCCTTCCAGTAATTCCTAACGTGTACCCAATATTAAGCTCTTCTTCGCTTTAAAAACAAAAACAAAAACTCTATCATCACTGAGCACTTTGTATCTTGGGATTCATTATGATGTTGTTGGGATCCATATAAAACAGGCTAGACGTCCTAGAGTCACGGGGGTACAGCTATTTTTATTATCTGCATGGCTTTAGAACTACTTTGTGTTTTAACATGCTTTTCTTCTGAGTATGAGATTTGAGTTTTTCAGATTATTTTGAAAGTTAAGAAAAATAATGAGCTGGGTGAAGGAGTACATGTGTGCCTATGATCCCAGCAGCTGGGAGGCTGAGGCAGGAAAATGGCAAGTTCAAGCACAGCCCAAGCTATGTGTCTTTAGGCTGGGAAAGAGAAAGGAAGGAAGCTGGCCCTGATTCTCGTCTCCTTCCTGCTACAGTTTTATCTCTTTCTGAATTCTTCTCAAATTAACTTGAGTTTCCTTGTGATCACTGGAGTCACAGCAAGAACCTGCATCTTGCACACGTGACTCTAAAACATTTGTTTCAGTTTATTCCCATTAAAATGTGTGGAGGACAAGGAAACTCACCCCCAAACTGTGCAGAGGTTGTTTGCCATGTTTTAAATCAGAAAAATTGTCTCTCATTTCAGTCATTTTCAGAAAAACAGTAAACTGCTGCCTTTCTAAAAATAGTAATTTAGTATGTATATTACTCTAATGAATAGGCCAAAATGTCATTTTACATTTTTTGCTTTCTCTCTCTTTTTAAATTTTCTTTAAAAAAACCAAAAAACAAAAACAAAACCTCAGATTTGATTATGTGGCTCCTTAAAGGAGCTGATCCTTGGTCCAGGCAGCAAAAGCAGGTGACTTTAACACAGAATGAAAACCCCTGCGTGTCATGTTCCCTCAGGAGGCCATTCAGAGATGTTTACGCACCTTCCTTGTCTTTGGAGGCCTTTTCAATGTCTCTTTGCAGTCTCAACAATTTTGGTTTTATTAAAGATTTTCGTCTCTCCTTGTCCATTGCATTGTTAGGATCTTCTTCCTTTAGAAAAAAAAAAAATAGAGCTGTTGGAAAACTTAAGTTGCGACTCACAGTTGTACCAAGGCTTTCACTGGTTGGGTTCAGTTCTAACTTCATAGAAGAAAAAAATTTAAAAGACTCAATAAATTCAGCATCATTTTTAGTTTTGCACAAATTGTTCTACCTGTCTCAGACCTAATTAATGGGAAGACATGTTGTCCATAATTCGTAAGTACAGGGCTGAACATTTGCTTTAATACAACAAACGATTCTTGGAAGAGGAGCCTTACTATAGATATTCCTGTTCCTAGATAAATCTGTACGTAGGGCACTTACTGGTCTCTAAAATAATTTATCTTTATTCAAGCTAGAGTCCTTTAGTGGTCCAAGTATAGTACTGTGTATGGACCTCAGGCTGTGCCCATCTTCACGGAGGATCCGTGTTTACTGAGCTCTCTACGGGCTCAGTATTGGGAACATGTGAGCTAGGACGCATGATAGGCCCAAAACAGGTTTATAGTTGTTGGCCTTGAGGCATAACTTTTTTATTTTTTTTTTTTTGAGACAGAGTCTCACTCTCTAGCTCAGGCTGGTCCTGAACTCATTATGTAATCCAGGCTGGCCCTGAGCTCATGGAAATCCTCCTACCTTGGCCTCCAGAGTGCTGAGATTGCAGGTATGTATCACCACACCCAGCTTTCTGTGGTGCTGGGGAATCAAACTCAGGACCTTGCAAGTGCTTTAACTGCTGTGCCATTCTTCCAGCTCCTTGAAGCATAACATTCAGAGAACTAGCAACAGAAGGCCACAGACGTTCACAGAGAGAGTGGCATCAAGGCTGGCAGTCAGAGACTCTAAGGAAGCTGGAAGACCTGACAAGGACTTCCCAGTTACCAAGAGAAGGGAGGACAGCAGGCACTGCAGGCAGGAGAAATGGTGAAAGTAAGGGACAGAGGGAGAATTGTATCTGGAATGGGTCAGGAGCAGGAATAGAACAGTTGCTAAAGCAAAAATAGTGGAAGAAGTTGTCTTTGTAAGTTAGGCCCAATTTGGGGGACTGCAGCACGTAGGCTGTGAGAAGCTGCTGTTGATACCTGAGCTTTTATACGGATTGTGTCAAGGGCTGAATTTTTTTAAAAATTAGGATGGGACAAGGGAGGGAGCTGACTGAACTTGAGTGGGCAGAAACCTGTGGCGAGCAGGGGGACTGACGATATGTACAACAGAGGATGAGACGGGCTTCTGAGATGCGGAAGGAGAAGTTGTGGGGTCCCGGAGGCTGTTTGAAATATTAGCTTTAGGTAAGTCGTCGCAAAGGGGGAAGTGTGAGGATACAGAGCAAAGGGAATAGCCCCTATGACTATATAATAAACAAATGGTAATATTTACATATTGTGTCTTGAATCTTATAAAAGCTCCACTACAATCATTAGTACATGCACCTCTATGCTCTTTGAGGTTGGTTTTATTTTCCTTAATTTTCCTGTGATAGAGAGAAACAAAAGAAGGTTTGAGCTGAAACAACCAGAAGTAGTTACTTCTGAAAGAAACTACAAGGTTTTGACCCCATTTCTCTACCTCTCCTTCAAATGTCTGCCCATAGCCAAGTCCCCAGCTGTTGTCACATCTTCCGATGAGCTCTGCCCACCCTGAAAGGACACCGAATTCCACTTCTAAGACTTCTTGTTGGAAGAATGCCAATCATTGTGTAGCTTCTGCACAAGTCACAAGCTTCACTTAGTCAGTGTAGAAACATCTATGCTTAAACATGCAGTTAGAGGGGGTTAGATTGAGCTTGTCAACCTGAGGATGAAGTATATTATTGTCATTTAATTTTCTTAAAAATTTCCTTCTTTTCCAAACCCTTGTTAGGAGGAAGACCAACACCAAGGGAGACATATGAAGCTGTAGATACAGTATTTCGAACATGATGTTTACACTAACCTTACAAGTGCCCTCGCACTTGTTGCCAGCCCTCCCATTTTGAACTCGGGTTGCTCTCCTGCCTTACCTTGGTCTGTACGTGCATCACAGCGCTGGACATATTTAGTCTATGTGCCTTGCCACTGACGATAAGGTCAGACATTTTAGTGCTGTGTTTTGAGAACATTCAAACAATTCTAGTCACCCATTTTAAGACAGTCTTTTAGACTTGAATATGTGTTACGAATTTGGGTGAAGTTTTTTAAATAAAAATTTATAACAAGTCCCCTGAGCACATCAATGAAAGTGGATCATTGTCGCCACCACCTTGCATTTCAGTAGAATGGTAGTCCAACTTCCAAGAAGAGTGGGCCTTGTTTCATCGATAGGCTAGCGATCAAGGGCATTTTTATTATTCATTGTAAGAAAATAGAAGGTATTATTTTAGCATACATTTTTGCCATCAGAGGCCTTACCTATACTATTGGGAAGAAAAGTATCTTTCCCTTGCAGTCGAATTTTCCTTTCCTCTCCCAACTTCACATTTGTTTCTGCTTTGACCATACATTACTATTACTAGCGTACCTCACCTTCATCAATAAAGATTTCAAGAAATACAGGCCGTTAGCCGCTATTTTGAAGCTGGAGAAAGGGGAGCCTGTTGGACTCATTGTCCTGCGCTGACGCCTCTTCTCTCTCCTCTCTGATGTATATTTTTTTTCAGGGGGGAAAGGGTTTTGCTCTGTGCCCCAGGCTGATCCTGAATTCCCTAGATAGCTCAGGCTGAACCCGGATTCACGGTACTCTTCCTTCCTCTGCCTCTGAATGCTGAGGTTACAGGTGGGTATCACTTTGCCCAAATTGTCATGTGATACTGGGAAATCAAACCCAGGGCCACGCACATGGTAGGTGAACAGCTTTAACAATTTAACAATACCCACGTTCCTCTCCTCCTCTCTCATTCCCTGAGCAGGGTATGGGGTTGCTGGCTTTAGCTGTACCTTTAATCCGATAGGAAGACGTGACCAGTGAGTTAGCTGGTCTACAGATCAGAGTGATGTAACCACAATCAGAGCTTCAAAGTTTGGACAAAAGATGGAAGAAGATCCAGGTAAGAGCTATTCTTTCTGCAGGTTTTGGTAATTATTAATCAACTCCTAGGAGCTGGAGGTGTAGAATGCTTGTGTGGCCTATGCCTGGGCATCTTACACACACATGCACACATGCGCGCGCACATACACACACACACACACACACACACACACCCCCAAACATGCATTCATATACACACACAAAGGAATCTTGGGGAATGGTGGTACACGAGCCCCAGCTATTAAGGAGGCTGAAGTTGGAGAATTGCTTGAGCCTAGGAGTTTGGGACAAGCTCAGGCAGCACAGGAAGACTGTTCTACAAGAAGAAGCAGGGAGGAGCAGGTGAGGAAGAAGAATGATCCTAGAACACTGTGATCAAGAGGCCAGAATCTTTGAGGACAAAAATTGTATCTGCAGGTGTCAGAGGCAAGATATCCGGGATCCAGAGGAAAAGATCAGTTTTTAGTGAGAAAGATCATGAACTAGGTCACCCAGATATCTTCATCATACACCCCGGGATTTTGGTCCAAGTTTTCCAAGGGAAGAGACCATTACAAATACGATATTGATTCCCACCCTGGGACTCAAATCTTTATGCAACATCCTTCCATCAAGGAGGGGTGGCACTTTCTGCCTTGCTTCTAACAAACATGAAGTACTGTCGCTTCGGAGGTTAGTTTACAGCAGGCCCTGATTCCTTGGTGGGCTCCATGGCTGAATCTCTCCTGAATCACTTATAAGGGAAGCAGACTGCCACGTAGTGGGACAGAGAAAGCCACATGGCCAAGAAACAGCATCTCCCACCAACACCTAGCAAGGACTTGCCAACTTGGGGACAGACCCACACACATAAAGTTAGACATAGATCCTATCCCAGAAGAGCCTTGAGACGTTTGCAGCCCAGCCTGACGCCTTGTCTGCGGCATAGAGAGGGGCTCAACTGCACCCCACAAAACTGCCTGGACTCCTGACTCACCTGAACTGTGAGGTCGTGTGATCCTTTCCGCCACATTATGAGGGAGCACGATTCCCTTGCCACGTGTGGCCCTGGCTGTTGGATTTCCCAGTCTCCAGGACTGTGAGACAAATACATTTCTGTTCTTTATAAACTAAGCTGTAGTGTTTTGTTACAGCAGCATCAATCAGACTAAGACAAAGCCTCAAAGATTCCGTCTAAAGCCCTGCTTAGTTTTCTTCCCTCGCAGAAGTACAGAAGACTGACCCATGGCCTAGTTTGGTGATCACACCCATGTATTATTTTCACACGGACTGAACATCTTTTGTTCACAAAAGAAGTTACTTCCTTTACAGTTGCTTTCAACTCTTTTCAGCATGTCATCCTTAATCTACGACCAGGTGGGCCCCTTCCACATCACGTAGGCTTCTCCCTGCCATTCCATACTTACAAAGTAGTCAGTTAACAGGAACTCGGACTTGTTTTCTGTGGATAACATTGCAGTTTCTTCCATGAGCGCCTGGATGTCTTTTTCGATGTCGACCTTGCTGATGGCGCAGTGAATCTGCGTGTGGCACTGCAATGCGAAGCAAAGCAGGACAAGGTTGTTGAAGAAAGGTTTCCTGCCCGTTCCTACCGCACATACGCGAAACGGAGAAGTCCTCACTACTCACTGTGGTCAGCGTTTGGCCAAAAAGAGAAATATGCTCGCTGTACTTATTTAAGTTGTTGCAAATGAGTTGAATTCTTTCCTTCTCCAGGTCCAGGATGCTCTGAAGAAAACAGGCAAGGAGATAAGATCAACATTTGGTGTTTTGTTTATTTGCAGGTAGTGACTATTCAGTTCATATAAGTTGCCCACGGTGCAGCATATTAAATTCTACAAATCCAGGGACTGTAATACCTTTACTGAGCTACACAACTTTTGGCAAGCGAATGCAATACTTTCTAAAATAATAAAATAATGCTTCGGTTGGAGTCATATATTACTTGAGTGATAATTTTCACTCTAAAAAATTAAGTATCAAACCAAAGCACTTTGGGTTTTAGCAGAGCAAGTTATTTCATACAAACTAATGTCTTTCATTTAATTATAATTTCTCTTTTTAAATTGAGTACCCTCATGCACATTGTTCTAGTTTATAGCCACAAGGCAGCTAGCTCTCTGTATGTAAGCGGTGGCTCTGCTCTGTGTGGAGTTGGTCCAAAACCAGGTAGACTTCCAATGTCTGAACAGCTTAACATTTTACCTTAAGAATACTCAATGTCAATATCAATTTTTTTATAAGAACTTTTAAAAAGTTACATTTTCACATAGTATTTAGACAGTCATTTTAAGCTACACCTACCTCAGAAGATCCCTCTGCTTTAGAGCTATTTATCTTTTTGTTTTGATGAAAATCACAGAATCACAGTCTTACACCAGCTTATTAAAAAATTGCTCCTAAAATGTACACACACACACACACACACACACACACACACGCCTGTACTAAAGGTGGAACACAGTGCCTTCTCCTTCACACTGAGCTACATTTCCAGCTCGTTTTTACTTTTTGACTTTGAGATAGGGTCTCTCTAAGTTCAGGCTGGGCTTGAACTTTTGAGCCTCCTGCCTCTGCTACCCAGGGGATTGGTTATAGGCCTGCCCCACCATACTTGACTAGTTGTATATTTTAAGTAACAAATATTTCATCAGCTTGGAGGGATCTGGGAGAATGTAACTTTCTATATGAATGACCTTAATCATTTCTTTACAAAGGGATCCCCTCCAATATGTCTTCCCACTTCCTCTCACCAAAGCTCCAATTCTTCAATCTCAGTGTCAGTGTATCACCCATTCCGCTGCTTTGTGCAGCCCTGTGAGCATCTGAAGAAAATGTGCTTGCTGTCTGTCCTTCCACTGAGGCTACTGCTTGCCTTGGTTATGGCTTCCTTAGTCAGAACATTTTCTTCTGGGTCCCGAAGGATTGGCTTATAGATAAATCTCATCTATTTACATCACATTTGTAAATGAAATTCTAGTATATTTAAGTTCCAGTATTTTCTTTGCAGGATCAGGTAGAGAATGTTCTTGCGCATATATTTTGCTTCTTTCTGCACCAGTAATAGGCTTCACAGTGGAAGGCAGTCTCTGCTCTGTGCTGAGACGTCTGGCTCTGCAGCACACAGGCCATGTGGGATCTGTGTTCTGTGCGGCGCACCCACTCCACCACACTCGAGTTCACAGGTCCAGGTATTTCAGGGGTGGTCAAAACATGCTCCAAGGTTCATGATAAAGAGGCCAGCAGATGTCCCCGAGGGCACGACCATTTGTTATGCAAAGCTGAAGTCATCCATCAAACAGGGATCCACCTGGAGTTAGCCTCTGCCAACTGTCAGAATCTGTCTTTCTACTGGGTCACATCCAAGCCACAGTCTGGAGGGCGATTTCTCAGAGAAGAATGCGACTTGGTGCCCTATTATCCTTCTTTAAGATGAATTTATCTCAAACTTTCCCCGGGTCTTCTGTTCCACAGGGATTACAGAGGCCTCAGGTTACTTACTTTGCACAAAGAGGAGAGAAAACGCGTTTGGGAAGCCTGTGTGACTTCTGGAGAAGGAGAGCAAAGCTGGGGAAGCTCACATTCGTATCTTGAAATGCATTTTCATATTCCATACGTTCGGAATTATTCATGGGACGTGGGAGGGACTCTGCTAGTCTGCAGGGCGAAGATGAGGCGTAGATTCTCTAGTTAAGGAGGCTGCTCGGCAAGGGCACGGTCCTGAAGCCTAGTCGATTCGTAATCCTGCCATAAGACCAGGCCCAGGGACTAGGCCTACCTTTTGGTTGTGGAAGTTGCAGTCCTGGGGACTGAACCCTGGGCCTTGTACTTGTTAGGGAGTCAGTCTACCACAGAGCTACATCCCTAGCCTCGGGGTTCACTGTTGGGAACTGGATACCTGTATGGAATGGCAATTTCACAGCTATGAGGAAGGGTAAACAAGGAAGTAAGGGTGCCACGCTGGCCTCGTTAGTCCAGAACAAGTCACTATATCCTTGCCACTCCAGCTGCGGACTTGTGACTTCCATGGAAGGCAGAGAAGTTTAACGACTAGGGTCGGGTGGCTTGTGCAGGGGAGATTCCCAGGCCACACGGGGGCAGTGTGAGGCCACTGGGAACAGAGCCAGAGGCCTTTGAGCTGTGACACAGATGGAAGGTGTCCAAGACAAAATGCTCTCTGTTCCATTTTTATAAGGAGAAAAGGCATTTGTTTTTTCACTCAGGGAAAGGCAGGCTGGCTGTTGTCACACCCACCCTCCCAAGTCTTCCTACAAAGTAAGGAGTGCTCAGCCATTGCTTTACTGACAAAAGCTTTGGGGAAACTCGTGGGTAACTCAGACATAGGAAGAAGGACAGCGGTGGGTGGAGGGGCCGGAGAGAGGCCCAGAAATCATTTCCCCTGACCATCCTCCCTCCCTGGAGCACCTGCAGGGCTCCCTAGCCTGATCCAGTATGATGTTCCTCTGTATTCCTGGGCTTTTATTTCACCTGTTATACATAGTCACCAGTTTTTCATTTTAATTAATTCATTTTTAAAAACTATGGTAAAATTCACATAACACAAAACGTACCATTTAAAAACGTACAGTTCATCATCTAAAAACATTTGCCTTGTTGGGAAATCATCCTCAACCTCATCTCTAGAATTTTTTTTTAATCATGGAAAACTGAAACTCTGGACTCTCAAAAATCGTAACTGCCCAATTCACTTCTCCCTAGCTACTAGCCACCTTGCTGCTTTCTGTCTGTATGAATTCAGCTTATTCAGAGTATCTCAAATATGAGAAGTCTTACTATGTTTGTCGTTTGGGTCTGAATTATTGCACTCGCACACAATGTTTTCAACGTTCATTTGTGCTGTGTCATTAGCCACTTTGCCACTGTATAGACATTTAGCACGCCTTGTAAGTGAAAGTAACACAGTGCAAACTAGGTAACTATATCCACCTATGTCAATCACATGCAAATTGAGATTTTGTGCCCAGTGTCCTGATATTTGGGTCGGAAGCCTGGAGCCGTGCCCCTGAGGCCACCTTGTTAGATATTTCAGAAGCTACACAATTTCCATAAGTCAGTGGGACAGTGGGAACTTTGTGTCTGCAGTCTCCGGAGGCTTTCTCCGAAATCACAGGCACCAGCGCTTCCAATGCAGCTATTTGCTCTTCTCTGTCCTGGATAAAGAATTTAAAACCCAGAAGAACAGCCCTCAAATACATTGCCTCTTCAAAGAGCAGAGCTGAAAGGCCTCATGGCAAATATCTAAAGCAAGTTCTGCTCATTTGTTTGGGTCTCCAATGGGATAATCTTCAAAAGAGGGAAAAAAAATCCTAGCCCTACTGAAAAAGACATAGATTTCAGCTGTCCCAGTTTACCGCTAGGATCCAGAGCTGGGGAGAAAACAGAAGGCAAGTTGCAGACCACCTTGTGCCCCTGGTGGGCAGCGGCTTTTGTGCTTAAGTGCTGTGCCACCAGCTTCAATTTGGGACTAGAAATAACCCGCGTCCTTTGCTGTACATGATAATGTTGGATTTTAATTATGTTTCAGGGAAATCATTAAAATGATCTATGTTCATTCATGAAAAGAAGTAGAAATAAATTCTACCGGGCAGAGGGGAAATCCATATCTCATTTAATGAATTATTGCTTTCTATTATCTGGCTCTTTCTGCGTAAGATGGGCGATGGAGGGGCAAGACGCTCTGGAGGACCTCAGCCTGTCTTGTGCTTTCACAGTGGCTCTACAGACTAACTGTGGTCAGGGCACGACCACCAGAGACTGGGTGTGGAGCTTGTCCGGGGCTCGGGCATCATGATTCCAACTCTGTTCATTCCTTCCAGTTCCTGCTGTTCTGGGATTTGGGTCTGTACTGCAGGAGGACCTTGGTGGGGCTGCATTTTCCCTTAAATTGCTTTCATAAATGGATGAAGAAAATACTGTGCTCTTTCCAAGCCCTGGACCCTTGAACTGTAAAATGAGTGCAAGTCACGTAGACTCTTCCATAAAATCACTCAGGGGTCTGCTTCACCCAGTCTGGGGAGTTGTGCAGGAACCTAAATTTTGAAAAGTGCTCCAGATGTTTTAAGACATCATTCTAGCACTGTGAAAGGCCACAAAGAAATACACTGTAAAAATCATTCATAGTTCTTCCACCTAGAGATGACCACTCTCACCATTCTGATGGATGTCAATTTAGTAGTGTGTGTGTGTGTGTGTGTGTGTGTGTGTGTACGCGCATGCATGTACATGATTTTATCATCTATCAAATTATTCAAATTGGATATTCTTTTTGATTAATTTTACATATGAATAATTTCCTATGCCATTAGCCTCTGTAAACACTTCTAATTACTTCATAGCAGCAAATTGTGTAGGTAATTTACTGATCTCTTTAATGTTGGTCATTTGAGTTATTTCTTCCGTTTTACTTTAAATACATTTTCAGCAAAAATCTGTGTATTGTTTCCAGTTATTTCCTCAAGACAGATTTGTAGAAAGAAAATTGCTTTTATTAACACTGTTCCCAGGAGAGAATCAAGCACTAATGTCCTCAGGCATTCATTCCATATGTACTCATGCCCTGTATAAGCTGTGTAGTGTTTCTGTGGTCAGTGCAGACCACGTGGGTGGTCCTCTGAGGCATAGCGAAGCCAAAAAATTCCCATCACTCACTGACATCGTGACCATTGTAACATCTTAGCACAATACATTTCTCATACGTTTGAGCTGCTTTGGGTGCCAGCCAACCTTCTGTATGGTGGATTGTGTAAGAGTATAACATACAATTATGTACCGTGCTTAATACTTTCTAGTAGTCACTGTCCCACTGGTGACCAACAATGCCTGCAACTTAAAGAGAATTTTGACTGGGCCCAGCACTCAGGGAGATTAAGGCAGGAGGATGCCGAGCTAGAATCCAGTCTGGGTGACTTAACAAGAGCTTGTTTCAAAATAAAAAATAAAAATAGCCTGAAAATGGAGCTGTGGGTATAGTTAAGTGGTTAAAGCTCTTGCTTAGCAAATGCAAGGCCTGAGTTTAATTCCCCAACATCACATACTGGGTGTGGTGGTGTGTGTCTGTAATCTCACCACTCAGGATACTGAGACAGGAGGATAGCCATGTGTTCGAGGCCAGCCTGGGCTACAGAGTGTGAGCTCAGGATCAGCCTGGACTACATATAGTGACCCTGTATTAAAAAAAAATAGATTGAGGATGTAGCTCAATGTGAAGGTACTAGACTTAATCCTCAGTACCACATACACAAAAAGAGAAGTTTATTTTGATTTCGTGGTTCCAGAAGGTTCAGCCTATGTTTGGCTGGCTTCAAGGCAGAAGTGTGGAAAGGACATGGCAGAGGACAGCTGCTCATCCGATGGTGTCAGGAGCAGAGAAAGAAGGGGGAGACTAGGGACGCAAATATACCCTCTCAGGTCACAGCCGGTGACCATCTCCAGCAGGCCCCACCACCTAACGCTGCATTCAGACATGAACTCATCAATGAATTCACCCATTGGTTAGTATAGTTCTCTCATGATCCATTGTTTTCCAGAAGCCCCATCTCTGAACAAATAAGGCTTTGGGGGGATATTTCAGGTCTTATTCTAAACCATGACCTATTTAATAATAAACAAGTATATTTCTGGTTTTAAGTATTTACTATGTCCATTTTTTTTTTAGACAAGGTCTTGCTCTATAGTTCAGGCTGGCCGTGAACTCTCTATGGAGCCCGGTTGGCCTCAAACACACAGCAGTCCTCCTACCTCAGCTTCCCATGTGCTAGGATCACAGGTGTGTACTATCATGGCTTCCACAGTGCTGGAGAATCGAACTGATTCGTGCTTTTTAGGCAAGCACTCTAATGGCTGAGCTATGCCTCCAGCTTTGTCCTACTTTTGATCACTATTTTAGAGGATATTCTTTCTGTTTCTTAAAAATTATTGTAAAACACTTAAACCCCAGCAGCCTTAAACATGCATGTATTATTCATCTCCTGATTACTTCAAGAGGACATGTTAAGTGATTGACGTACACCAGCTAGATGTGAGCAAATACACTCCATAGATATTGAGATGATGAAATCGCCCCGTGACTAACTTCTCAGAACATTCTCGTTTGTAAGTGACACATGACCATTATTATTTGCCACCTGTCTGCACCTAGCATACAGTATACTGGTCAATCACTGTCCTCAGAAGAACCAAGAAGACAGTCATTCAAATCAATTCTATGCTCCTTGGTTCAAATAAAGGACACTTGTAGAGAAAAGAAATATTTGTGATGCTTTTGACACAGATTACAAGTGGCTTTGAAAAGTAATTCCTTGAGTAAGTACTATTAGTACTAAGCATTTGGTTCTTGGTAATTCTTAATCATGTAGCTATGCTTTATTATATGCTAGATTATTTCTATTAACTGAATTATTTCTTCTTGAAAGAAATCCAGTATGATTATGAAGTAATAAGGGGAATTCTGACATGCAGTTTGCACTGTGGGTTTCATTGGTCATTGTCCACATTTGGGGCTTTGTATTTCTCACAATGTCTAGTAAAGTGCTTTGAATATAGTTCAATGAGTATTCTCTGAAGGAATTTGATTCCATTCTTTCTATAGAGGAAGGGGGAATAAAACAGTTGATAGGACTCCAAAATCAATTTAATTTTCTTCTTTTTTTTTTGGAACCTAGGAAGAGTCTACTACTAAGCTATATCCCCATCACTCCTCCCACATCACCCCCAGACTTTCTTCTTTTGTTTTTTTAGTTTGAGCCCAGATCTGGGTAAGTTACCCAGGCTGTCCATATGCTTGTGATCCTCCTGTCTCTAGTTCCTGAATATCTGGGACTGTAGTATATACCACCATGGCCTGGTAAAAATGATGTCTTACATTTAATTTTTCAGAAAGACAGTGAGAGAATGGATAAAATAAAACTGAGAGGTTCTAATTTTCTCATTTCCACTTATAATGAAATGTTGTATTAATAAATTCAGCATATTCTTGTTACATGTCTTTATGAATCTAACATTTTATCTGAGTCTATAAACATATAAAAGATGTAGAATAACATGTAAGTCGATGATTTGTTCATCTAAACTGAGTACACATAAGCCAAGAAATTAAGGGCATCATTGCCGGGGGTTGGTGTGCAGCAGACAGAAAATCCTACTCTTCCTCAAAAAGATGAAAACATAGTGTAGTTATTCTCTGTGACTCGGATTCTAATAAAACAATAACAACAGTAGCAACAAACAAGCTGGAGACCCTTCAACAGCTTTTGAATTGTCACTAATGTGCATCTTATCACACCAGGATGACTTGATAAAGAAGTTAGTCATTTATTTCCTCCCGTTGTAGCTGCCTTAATCTATGAAAAAAACCCCTTCAAACATATGATGAAAAAGAAAGCAAAAATATTGCAGCTTTACCTTTCAGAATTGATAATTATTTAATTGGAGCTAGGCTATTTGTGTACAGTTGAAAGTAGTGTTTGATCCTGGATTAGTTGTATCAAGTGTAATTGAAAAATATGCTGAATATGTTGAGTTGTTACATTTTAAGAAATGATTACAGTAAATCTACATTAGTCCTCCCCACATATTGCTCCTGCTTGCTTCAAGTACAGTTATTCCATCACTGTTGCCACTTTCAGAAGCAGTCCTCATTCATGAGTATCTTTAGTTGTGCATCTGTGGCTGCCTCAACATCCGGAATCAATCCAAATACTTCCTTTTCCTGGTCTTTTTGACTTTTGGGAAGAGTCAGAAACAAGTGGTGCCAGGTCCAGTGACTAAGGTAGATAAGGATACACTATAATATTTTTACTTGACAAAAATTGTCATAAATATTTGACCCATGAGGATCAAAGATACAGTGAATGCTTAATTTCTTTTTTTATTACAGCAAAAAAACTCATTGCCATTAATCCTCTCAAAACATTACCCCTTGATTTAAACACACTTATCCCATGATCCCATTTTTCTTGGCAACGTCTTTTACTGGAGTAAGGTATTTTTCTAAATTTAAATATCCGATGTATTTTTCAGTCACCCCTTGTCTTTGCTTTCCAGGGGCAAAGCACAAATACATGCTTTGTGGCTATAAGCGACAGTTCTGTTGTCCTCCTACCATGAACAACACTTCCTGACCCAGCAGAGATCCAGCCAGTCAGTACGTGTTTCTAAACACACACAAATTCAGTATAGTTTGAATGTGAATTTAAAATGTTTTTAAACATATAACTTGTGTGCATATTTCTTTTCAATGTTATTTTTAGATTAACTCATGTTGAAATATAGTTTTAATTAACTATTTAATGTTGAATAATTAGTCTATTTTCCACCTTACAGAACATTTTAAGTGTATTCAACTGATGGATGTGAAGGTTGTGTATAATTTTTCCTTACTACACAATTATAATTATTGGCAATTATAATAAATATTCTTATTTTATTGTAGCATTGGGGTTGATCCCAAGGCTTCATGTGTGCTAGGCAGATGCTCCACCACTGAGCTACATTTCCAGTCCTTTTTCCTTAATTTTGAGACAGGCTGGTCTTGAACTTGTGATCCTGCTGCCTCAGCCTCCTTTGTAGCTGGGATTACATGTGTGCACAACTGCATTCAGCTTTTTTGCATTATTTTCTGAAGTACATGTTTAAATGTTTTTTCAGGATATATGCCTAGAAAGGAAACTGCTGTGTTATGATTAGGTACACATTTCTGGCCTACTGGATACCATTAAATTATTCTCTCTGGAGGGGTACAAGAATACTTCTACAAAAATATCCTTGCTTCATTTTGCCAAATAATTGAGCCTCTTTCATATGGCTGTTTTTCATCTTTCATATCTTTCATAAGGTGATTTTGACTTTCTTTTTTGTGACTTGCTTGCTCACATCTTTTGTCTATTTTTGCTGGACAGCCTACCACAGGTCAGACTCTATGAGCCTTTGCTACTCAGGTGCCCATATAAAGTGCTGAGATGGTGCTTCATTCACTACTGTCTCTCTCTGGTGCCTGACACAATGTGTATCATAAAAGAAACTCCCATAGCGATCAACGTATGAGCCCGTCCTCATGCCCAAACTTATATCTGGGTATGTAATACCCAAGTCTCAAGTTACATTTTGATGACACTATTTTAAACTTAACCACGTGCTATTATACCCTTTGAGAATTAGGAGCAAAAGTCCAGCTAATGATAATTAATCTTTACTGGTAAGTGTATCCATGGATAGTGGGAGTTACAGGGAAAGGGAAGGTAGGGCATGGCCAAAAATGGGAGAGAAAGGGGTCATAATATATATGATATGATACATATGTGCACAAAATACTTAAGTTATGTATTGCATATATATATATATATATATATATATATATATATATATATATATATATACATATTAATAAAATGGTGGGAAAAAGTGCATCCATGGAAAAATGGAAACAAAGCAGGGTCAAGTGGCTTCTCTAGAGTCACCGTTAAGAGTGAGGATCATAGCTAAGACAGAAATCAGGTCTTGCAGATGGCGCCTTCATTTCCAAGGTCATGCAAAATTCCACAAAAGATGAAAAATCTGACTTACCTTGTAGCAATTTTCCAGTGTGTTTTCCCATTTCAACCTTGTAGAATAGCCCTCCAAGTTCTTTTGGTAGTAATTTTCGTCTTCCTTTTCCAACTTCTCCGTTGATTTTTTCAGTTTATTGAGGAGCTACAGCAAAACACCACTGTCACATATTTATGGACACATTGATGAAAGCCCTTGGTCATTCCATAAGAAAGTACATGTAATTCATATAGCTCTATGTCATTATAAGGACTTAACTATAGATGACAAAACCAAAGACCTTTTCTATTACAGATATAAAAGAATGTCAGATGTGTAAGAAAATCTGAGATCCTTTCAATGTGATACATAGGAAGAAATGAAGGGCTTAGATAGTGATTTGAAGTGATTTGCGGAGGGGACAAAATCAAATCCAGAAGGCAAAATGACAGTGCATTTGAGAATCTACAAGTGTAAATGACTCCAGCAGAAACCTGTTATCTACCAATAAACTTTATAGTCTCACAGAGTGATCTTTTAGGGGTTCCTGCATTCCTGATAAGGATAGGTAGAGACTCACAGAATCATAATGTTTAAAGCTTAATTTTAGAATAGACTTGGCTACCATCCTGTCTGACCATCTAGCCAGCAGTGGGAGCTTTGGAATCTGATATCCAGGATTCAAGTCCTGTTCTGGCTGCCCATCACCTCTACGAGCCACAGTTTTCCCATCTGCGTGATGGAGACCATGCAAACTGTCACTTCAGCGTACTGCCGAGGACTGAGGTAGGGAATGCATGGAAACATATCAGTGGTCCCAACCTCTCTGACACCAGGTACCAGTTTAAGTGGAGATCATTCTCCAAAGGAAGGGGTAAGGGTAGGTAATTATTTTTTTGACACAGGGTCTTGCTCTGTAGTCTCGGCTGGTCCTGAACTCTCTATGTAGTCCAGGATGGCTTTGAACTCACAGCAAACCTCCTGCTTCAGCTTCAGGTGTACGTCACCACAGTCAGCTTGTGTGTTGCTGGGGAATTGAACCCAGGACCGTTTGCTTGCTAGGCAAGTGTTTTAAATGCCCCTATCCCAGGAAGGGAAGGGCAATTGCTTCGTACGTAGTAGGTTGTTGGAGGACAGCTGCACGATGGCGAGCAGCAGCAGGAGCGTGGTGGGGAATGGCATTTGAACCTAATGGGAGCACACTGACGAGGCAGAGCTTTGCTCACCACTCACATCCTGTTTGCTGCTCATCTGTCCCCGCAGCCTGCTCATCCAAGGTCGTGGTCCGACACCAGTCTCTGGCTGAGGTGTTGGGGATCCCTGAATATATATTGCGCTGTCCAACACTTTTCTTGGCACTCGAACATTCCAACTATGGTTACTAGCAAAAAGGCTGCGAAATTTGCCTCATACCCGCTGTGAGTTAGGGACAACTGAGATTGGCAACTTTAATTACTAGCAGCAAGGCTGTGACACTTGCCTACTATTCGCCGAGTTAGGGACAGTGGGGCAGATGATCTCCTCTCTCCCTGCTTCCTTACAGCCAGCTGTCTCAGAGTCCCCCTTGTTAATCACCCAAATCTTCCATTCCAAGCGTTAAATTTTGCAGAAAATCGAAGTAATACAAACATCCTGCTGTAGCTGAAAATGATAATAGTATGCCCAGGTAGGTGATTTTGTATCTCTGATAAATGAGGAAGTTGGTTTTAAATGAATGATTTTTAAGCTTTAGTATGCCTAGGCATGACTCGGGGTGTTTCAATGTAACTGTCAGAGCCCCTGTGGCTATACTGCTCATTTGCTGTGCAGGAGCTGAAGAAATCTGAATCTTAACTCTCTTCTCAAAGGATTTTCAGAATTCTCAGGCAAATGGCCTTCAGATCACATTTTAAGAACAGCAATCTCCCCCTGATTTTAGCAGATTAGGAGTTTCAAGGACAGAAACAAAGGCTATTATGACATTCTTTATGTTTAAGAACATTTTGACTAATGTTACAATAAGGAAGAACAGTCATCCAAAATGCTAATGAATACCACTCACTTCATTTTCCCCACTGATCTGTAGGCTAGCCGCATAACTGTCCCTCCGCTTGGATGTACGATCCCCACAGGGCACAGATGGCTTTGCATTTCAAGTGCAATGAGCCACATCTATCTACCTACAGAAATATGAGCTAATAATATAATGAAAGGGCCAAAGAATGCCAGAGCTTTGATTTGCTAAGTCACTGTCTGCAGATTCCGGTGAGAATGCTGGGACACCAGCAGGGGGAATCTAAGGACAGTGATTTTGGGGATGGTCACCTTCATCAGCATTCGCGATAGTGCTTCTGACTACAAGTTTCTGCGCACCAAATATAGAGGAAATAGAGATGAACCTAGACCGGGGCAGGGGAAGGGTTATTTCAGAAAGCTTTATTAAAATTTTTCAAGATTGGTTCTTTTTCCTTCCTCTTCTCTTTCTCTTGGAAGAAGCATCTCATTCACTTATTCACCAAACATTAACTGGGTGACTACATTGAGTCATGGACAAGGCTTTGGGAAAGGAAAAGAGGTTGAAATGGGCTACTTGTGCAGGTAGGGATGTGCACGGACTACCACTGTCCTGTGTGTTGAATCCCATGAATCCTAGGATGGCAGAAGTGATGGCGGAAGTGACATCAAGAGAGGCAACTACATGAACATGACATTGAAGCTGTGAATTCACATGTCATGGGTGCTAAAAGAATATGATCCCTGTGTGAATAAACCTAATATGAAAGTAAGAATTGCTAAGGTGAAGTAACAATGTATGATAGAAAATGGAATGTATCTGCGGGAGATCAGGACACAGTTTGAGAGAGACAGTAGTGAAAGGTGATGACGAAGTGGTAGGCAGGGCCAAGATGCGTCTTAAAGTCCTCGTATGAGAGAGTGTACTATGCCAAGGTCACGGATAGCCTTTGAAGACTTTTGAAAGAAGAATAAAATAGGGCATGTTGGCACAGGCCTCTAAGTCTATCATTCAAAGAGGCTGAGGCAGCAGGTTCTCAAGTTCGAGTCCAATCTGGTCAACTGAGCAATCTGGTGAGGGCTTGTCAAAAAAAAAAAAAAATGCTGGGATGCTGGGGACATAGCTAAGCGTAAAGTCCTTGGGTTCAATTCCTGTACAAAAAATATGGTCAGATTCAAGTTTCAGAGAAGTCAAGTCGGCTGGTATTTTGGGGAATAAACAGAAAAGGCTGCACTGAAAGCAGAGACTGATTTGCTTGTTGTGGTATCCAGATGAGAGACTGTGTGGCAGGGGACAAGTGTAAGTCAAGATGCTCAAGAAATATTTGGCTGGAATGGGTAAGACACAGCAAGGGGTGATATTGAGGATCCAGAAAACAGAAATAAACAGCATCTTCAGGAGAGAGCAGCAGTGAGTCTGGTTTGGATGCTAAATTTCAGGTGCCAGAAGGCAATTTCATGACTAGACTGGACTGCAGATATCAATTTGAGTACTGTTAGCACAGATACGGTGGGTGAAGCCTCGGACTACCTGACATTGAGAGGATTTCTTAGGACACTGTAGACACCACTGTAAAGTAGGTAGAGAGATACAGCCAAGAGAGAAGACCTCGGGATCAGCAATGTATGTCAGGAAAAAAAAAAAAAAAAAGTCAAGTCCACAAAGGAGTCTAAGGAAAAATTTACAGAGAGGTAGAAGAAAACCTGGAATTGTAAGACGTTTCTGAAGTTACAGAGAGAGAGAAAGGGAGAGAGAGGGAGAGGAAGGAATATTCTAGAAGGGGAAAATAAACAGCTCTTTCAACACTGAGTCTCTGGAAAGTACCCACTGGCCTCCGCAACAAGGAAGACGTCTTGGATGGCGAGAACCGGAGTGGAGCTATGGGACTGCTGAATCAGGGCAGTTAGAGAAGTGAACAGGAGGTGTGTTAGTGGACACAGAACACAGACGGCCCCTTCAATAAACCCTGTTGTAGAAAGAAGGAGGCAGGACACTAGAGGAACAGGATTGGGGCCCTGAAAAGGTGCCTCCAGTTTTTCCTGTCTGTTCTTCCAAGATGTGGGTGCAGTAGCCTAATATGTTGAATCATCTTCTGAAATTCTAACCTCCCAGGAGCTGGGAAGTGATTAGGCTTTGAAAGCAGAAGCCTGGTGAATAGGATCTGTGCCCTATAAAATGAACCCCAAATATTTCCCTCACCATCTTCCTACTCAGGAGGATGTAGCCAGAGGATTGCAGCCTGCAGCCTGAGAGACACCTTTACCAGGTCCCCAACAACAGCTGGGGCTTCCAGCTGGCGGCCCAGTAAGAAATAAAGCAGCCTGCTGTGTAAACTCCGTAGGCAGTTAGTTAGAGCAGCCCACACGGACTAAGAGGGGGACGTGAGAAGGCTGGTGGGAAAGAATCATTGGCGAGGGTGGTTCCAAGATCCACGCGAGGCGACAGTGCGTAGAAAGTCCAGGAGAGGCGGGATGGCAGGTACCGTCCCCGTGCTGGGATGCAAATACTCCCCGGGAAGGGGGCAGGTGGCTGTGCTGCCTCTGTGAGGCAGGAAACGGAAGTCTCTGGGAGAGGGAGGATAAGGATGGGGCGCAAGAGAAGGGCGGTTTAGATCCGCTTCCGCTGAGAACAAGGGCTGCTGGGCAGCAACACAGGAGGGGTGGCTAGGCTGGCTGCAGGAGAGAGGGCTGTCACGTGGGTGAGAAGTGAAGGTGCTTCAGGTGTTTTGCTTTGGGATTAAAAACCAGCATTTTAGGATTAAAAGGCAACCACCAGATGAGGAACTGAAGATGGGAGGGGTCTGAGAAATAAGGTCAGGCGAAGGTCATAGTTGTGGGACACTGCAGGGGGCCGGGGAGGCTTTGGCCTTGACCTCCCAGCCAAGTTTCTAATGAGGAAACAAAGGAAATTCACCACTCAGCTATGCAAGCTTCTTTCTTTTGACATCAGTAAAGAAAGCTTCTAATGAAAGCTCAAAACGCATCCGACAGGTCCCAGTGCCCAGCACCTTGATGCCCTGTGGCCTGTTCTCCTTGGAAGCTGATCATTATTCAACACTCATCATGATTCTTTCAACCCGTGAAGACTGATGTGTGAAGAAACAGGAACCTTGTAGAATCGTGCTAACAATGAATTTAAGTTGTTCAACGTATAAGCTTTTTTTTTTAGAGAGAATGATGGAGCGCCTTCAATAACACACTTTTTTTTTTTTTTAAAGGATGGTTGGGGCTGCTGCCGCACTGGCTGCTTTTCCTTGGGAGACGCCATCGCTCGGAGAAGGTGTGAACATTTCATAGGTTCCCGAGCTGGGACAGGTATCACACGAGGTGTGTGACATAACCTATTGGGGCGTCTACAGAGAGAACTTGATTTCACTCCTGCATCCCCATAGTGTTTGTGTTCATGCTTGCCTAAGAACATAGATGTTAACCTCACTCCCAATACATGAATGCACACGGTGTCAGCTCATGGACAGCTGGCGGTTCCGAAGAGGTCTAGGGGGAGAGTGGGAATATGGAACACCTGAGTTCATTTCTCATCTCCATAAAATCACCATACCTGCAGCCTGTGCCTCTCCTCCGTGCTGCTAGTGATCGCTGCATGTTACTACTTGGAAATCTTTGCTCTCACCAGAAGTGAGTCTACACCCCCATCTTCTCCATTAGCTGCTGTAGGCCCTCTCAAAGGTCTTTATTTTGCATCCTGGGACATGTGGTTACTGACATGTGCTTGGGTCATGGGTTGGCAGGCTATTATCTAGCCTTAATTGAGTTCATACACACAAGACACTCTAATGCCTTAGAAGTCTTTCTCCCATGACCCTGGGAAAGTTACTATTAACTGTGAATAGAAGGAAGCCATTAAGCCTTCCGAGCTGACTCACCTCCTCCGGGTTGTATGCATGCCATTACTCAATTGCTTTTGCTCAGTTTTTTGCGAAAAAGCAAAAACTGCGTAAAAAATATGTGTGGAGCAAGAATGATCTAGAATCCTTCTCCTTCTCTGCCAGCCTAGAGCTCCACAGAGACCCAAGCCAGGGGAGTCACAGCAGTTCTCAGGGGCGCCCAGCCAAGAGCAGGAAGCCTGCTGGCCTCAGCCACTCGTGTCAACTTACTTTCTGCTTCTCCTTCTTGGTCATAGACTGCTTGGAGCTTTCTATCAGATGGAAAAGGGCTTCATGCTTCTTGGTACTCACCATTAATTTTTTCTTAGCCTACAGAAAAAAAATCATAAAAATGAGACAACAAAGGAAGAGGAACCAATATTAAGAGAACATCTCTCCTGTTTTAGAGCAGGTGTGTTCATGTACTGGCTTGAGTGATTACATATTTTTAGCTCCTTGTTCCTACCCTCACCTCAAAAATCTGTGTAAAATACCACAGCAGCGATTGCTTTGCCCTGAGAAGCACTGTGTGCTGTATTGTTACATTGGGTACTGGAGAGGGCTGCACATTCCCCCAAGTCACCAAAGGCCTATGAGCCTCCATAACGTTCGTTGTTGTAGAAAGCATAATGTTTTATCACAGCAAACATGGAAGGTTGTCTGTGCCATTCTTTGAAATCAAAGTGACAACAATTGAGGTTGTTTTAAAATGGTCTCTTGAAAGTTCAGTGAAGGCAGAAGCCTTGCTCTGTGATGTCCAGGCTCGGGAGTCATGATTCAGGGGATCATTTCTTATTCTACTCAGTTGAACTTGGCTGGAAAGTGATGGTCCAGAGACAGACAGTACATGCAAATAGATTTGGGGTTTAGTTGAATGCAGCCCAACCAGGAACTAGATTGATGGAAATATGGTTTTCAAGATTGTAAGCATTCTAAGAGAGGATAGCACAGGGGAAAAGCTGATGCAGATTTGAAGCCTCTATAAAAGGGACTTCAGGGAAGAAGCCCACAGCCCTTTTCCTCCACCTTCAGTCAGTCACGTGCCTGTTGAAAATTAAGCACGTGAGACAAGGGCACATGGTCCTTTAAGGCTTTGTATTTCTGTGTCCAAAATAGACTATATTTCATTACCAACACATTGAATCCCTTGAATTATAGCAGAGATAAAATTATTATAGCTCAAGAATTTTATGTACTCTAATTTCTCTGTCACTCTTTATAAAACACGAAATCGTTTTTACTTAGAAAAATGATTTGGAAGAAATTGGGAAAAAATACAAGATGGTTTCTGCTCCTGGAAGCAATTATAGCCCGCAAGCATTGTTTCTGGGTTTTGGTCCCTTGTATCAAATTCTCAGTGAAATATGTTCTAAGAAAATCAGTTATTAAAACTGAATCTTTCTAAAGAAGACCCAGAAAATCAAGAGTGAAAGTAAAAATAAGTGACTGGAAGCTTTTTTTCTGGGACCTTTACATATTTATTTTAAATGCTTAAATAATAAAGTAATCATGATAAAGGGAATTCTAAGGTGCTTCTTTTTGCCAGTGAACTACTAGGTATAGAGATTAATTTATGGCCTCAATGTCCTTGGTCTGTGGAGTCCTCAGTTTCATCAAAAGTTCCTGAAGCACTCTGAGATCACCTGTTTCTGAGGGCAACTCTGGTTACTTGGCACCAGTGACTGTTTACTTGTAAAGGTTCTCTTTGGGCACTACACTTCGGAGATTTTATAAAAGGAAAATTCCAAACTTGGGGGTTTTAAGTCCACTCCAAGGGGATTATTGCTTTATTTTTACAGTTTTTCTAGCTTTTTATCCTTCCTACTCAGAATGAACTCCTCCTATACCAGATTATTCTAGAATAACCTTCTGTACATATGGGTTCCATCTGCTATCTTTTCTGCTTAAGAACCTGTAACAGTACATGCTGTAGCTTCTCCTCCAGGATGTAATACCTATCCTGAGAATTTAACCACTATTTCCTACATTCATGTTATCTAGCTAGTTAAAATTCAAATTACCTGAAAACAAGGACCATGCCTAACATACACATGTGGACCATACACAGTTTGGAAGTGACATGTGTGTTTTCCTTGACATGTCACTACCTGCTCCTCACTGTGTTCTCTCACGAGTGAGGTCAAGGTCAGTAACAACTGTCTGCAAATGAAAAACCAAAACTCAGATGGTGTTTGTCACTTTCTCTCAGTTTCAAAGAGCAGGTGACCAATGGGGAGAAAATCAGTAGAAAGCAATGGTAAAGAGAAGTGATTTGGGAGTCAGAAATTTGTAAGAATTCTTGGTTCAGTTATTAACCAGTTTTGTCTTTTGGAGAAAATTAAATTGTCTGTGTCAATTTTTTCCTCAGTAAAGTGAGACAATGCAAAGTTATATGTCATATTGGGTCATTGTAACAATCAAATATATAGCAGGTGGCACATAATAAATCCTATGTAAGTGGTAGGCACAAATAATAATTATGTTTTGAGCCAAGCTCTCCTCTGATTTAGTTAAAAGATATACGTAATACATAGTAACTCATATGTGGAAACATTTTTTCCCTTTAGTTAATGCTTGAAAGTGCTAACACATAGTCACATTTGTGAAGTCAGTCCTTAGAACGGTGTTTATTCAGTGTTTGTGAAGACTTACCTTAATTTGCTGAGTCCAGTTGTTCATAACAAGATTTGCTGTCTTTTCAACCTCATTATCTAGCTATTGAAGAGGAAGACAGAAAAGATTTTTTTTTTGCTTTTGCTTAGTCATTAACATAGAGGAAATATTTGTCCCCTACCCCCCAAATTCATAGATTGAAACATATTATTTCAATGTGATGGCACTGGGGAACTTGAGAAGCAATTAGGTCATGAGGGAGCACCCTCATGCATGGCTTGGTGCCCTTACAAAAGAGGCCATAAGTACTCCCTTGCCCCTTTCGCCACATGAGGTCACAGTAAGTTAGTGACCCAGGCATCACATCTGCTGGAGTCTAGATCTTGGATTTCTCAACCTCTACAACTGTAAGGTATCAATTTCTGTCATTTTTAATCTACCCAGTTTGTGTTATTTTATGATGACCACCTAAATTAAGATAGTCACGGTGGTGGCTTATTAATTCTGTCACAGTCACTCTCACAATTTACTAGGATTTGAAAATTCTAGTGCAGACATTTCCTGAAGAAAGTAGCCAAACCATCTTATCTCTGTGTTAAGTGTTTCTTTCAGGATTTGGCAAAATAATGCTTTCTAATTTATAATGACATGAAAAGCACATGCATGTTGAAAACCATGCAGAGGAGGCCCTAATAGGTTGCTGGTCTTATGACATCCACTTCAACATCAACTCACGTGGCAAAAAATCACCCATCACCACCAGAGAAAACAGTCCTTGCAGTACTCATTTTATCCAATGTCCCCATTGCCTCTGATGTGGCTATCGCTGTCATTTCTAATAGATCAGAATCCTAATCACAATTATCATTTTTAAAACCAAGGGGCAGTAATAATGATGAAAGTGGGCCTAAGCATCCTCCCAGTGGAGATCAGGTACCAGTTAGGGCAGAAGCATTTTTTCCTGTTCGTAGACTCAATAAGTCAGCCAGTGTTCAGCTACCTTGAGGTGTGGCAGAGGCTATCCTTTTGCTTTTTCTCTGAAATGATTATATTTACAGTCCGTAGCTTTAGAGTCGCAGTTTGTAAGAATTGTATGGGGAATGACTTTATGCATTATGCCTCTTAACTCTATGGATATGGCTGGAATGTGGAAGAACTTCATTCTTAAAAATAGAATCTAATCTTTTCCCTTTTCTGAGAGAATGGGAGTGGGGTGGGGCAGGCAGCACAGGTTGGGGGCAGTGCCAAAAAGATTACAAATGGGAACAGCAGGAGTAGGGGAGTCATGACAACACCTGCCTAATTCACTGAGGCAAATGGTTACAGCCCCGAGACTAATTTTTGGTAAGTAGTCAGCAAATGTAATTTTCCCATTATTATGTGGTATGAAAAATAGTTTGCAATTAATGAAATAGGGGCTAGAGTTTGGTTTTATGATGCTGGTTTGCAGCGGCAGGTGATAATATTGCTTTCTAGCAATTCCCTGTGTTTCCACACATCCCCCAGCCTTAGGCAAAGCCTCTGTGCAGGTGAGCGATGCATGTAAATACACAAACTCTGATGCTACTTCCTGACAATGTAACAAATATGAATTTTACAATGCCTTTACTTCCTTTCCATTAGAACTTTCCAAAATCCCTTGTCCTCTTGATTTACAACAAGCCCTCAGGACCACCATGACTATCTTAGTTTAGGTGGTCATAATAAAATAACACAAACTGGATAGATTAAAAAAATGACAGGCTGATCCTGAACTCAGGATGTACCCCAGGCTGGTCTTGAACACAAGGTAATCCTCCTGCCTTAGACTCCTAAGTGCTAGGATTACAAGCGTGCGCCCCCATGCCTAACGTATATGGTGCTGGGGAATTGAACCCAGGGCCTTGAGCTTGATAGGGAACTGCTTTAACTGCTGCACTATTTCTTCAGCCCAGGAGCTGCTTCATTGAAATCTTCCCATTAGCACTGCCCATGTCCTTCTGGAGGACCCTGTCTTGGGGTTCAGTCACTCCTGACCTGCCCTTGCCCCGGAGTGGACAGTGACCCTGAACCACTCCTACCAGAGCCAGGCAGCACTCATTAACATGTATTGATGTTGTCCAGAAACACGGTCCAAAGTACGTACCAACCACGTGACAACACACACACACACACACACACACACACACACACACACACACACACACACACACACAAAGAAAAAGGAGCACAAATGAAACTGTCCTGGAGGGAGAGGCACACAGGAAGACTAGAGGTGCCCTGTAGAACCAACAGGGGCCACTACAGTAAACATTTGTATGTTTACATAATCTCAAACTGGTAAGTGTAGAAATGTATCTTTTAAGAAAGATTATTAAGATCGTCATTCTTATATTTACAAATGGAATAAATAAAATTGAAAGTATATATTAAAGCACAAAAAATGAATCAAAAGCAACCTATATTTTACTCTTCTTATGGTAATTCTTATTAACATTTTGTGAAGTTTTTTTTTTTTTTTGCTAACTACATTGTGAAAAAAATTCCCTGTACAATCAAATTCTTTCTTTCTTTCTTTCTTTCTTTCTTTCTTTCTTTCTTTCTTTCTTTCTTTTTTTGAGACAGGGTCTCACTGTGTGCTCCACGCTGGTTCTGAACTCACTGTATAGTCCAAGCTGGCTTTGAACACACAATAATCCTCCTGCCTCAGCCTCTCAAATGCTGGGATTACAGGTGTGCACCACCACACCCAGTTTGTGTGGTACTGCGGAATCGAACCCAGGGTTGTGAGCTTGCTAGCCAACCACTAAGTTATTTATCCAACCCACAATCAAATTATTGTACAAAAAGTTTTGTTGTTGTTGTTGTTGGTTTTTGTTTTTGTTTTTTGTTTTTTTGTGATGCTGTGCCCAGTGCAGCCAGCATGGGTCCTGGGCTTTGCACATGCAAGGCAACTGCTCTACTACTGCTATGTCTCTAGACATTCCCTAACAGGATTGACTTCATTATTTATTTGCTTATTTAGTTAATATCTATCTATCTATCTATCTACCTATCATCTATCTGTGTGGTACTGGGGATTGAACACAAGGCCTTTTCCCTTCTGTTTTTATTAATGTATACACAACACACAGTGCTGCTTTCGGCCCTCCCACACTCTTCCTAATCCCTCCTCACTCCCACTGTCACATCTATTTGGTTCTATAAAATGCCTGCATTCTGGATTTCTCATATTATAGCAACAGTGTGATACTTAACCTTTTGAGTTTGACTCACTTCACTAAACATTATGGTTTCAAGTTGCATCCTACAAAAGCTTCAAATCAATCTGCCTTTGTGGAAGACCAGTACTCCATTATGTGCACACTCCACATTTTTGTATTCATTGGTCTGTTGATCAGTAATTCTGTGTCTTTCAATTTTTAACTATTGTTGGTTGTGCATGTGTCTCTGTTATACTATGTTTGGCAAAGATACTCAGGAGTGGTGTTGCTGGATTGTATGGAATATTTATCTTGGGCTTTTGGAGAACTCTCGACACTGCTTTAGTGATGAAATCTACCCTCCATAGTCCCACTGGCAATGTAAAAGCTGAGCTTTATCCCCAGCCCCACTTTGATTTTTTTTTTTTAAAGAAGGTCTTGCTGAGTCACTAAGTTGTCCAGGCCATGCCCAAATTTATGATCCTTTTGTCTCAGCCTTCCAGAGTGCTGGGATTACAGATGTGGGCCAGCATGTCCAGCTATCATAATTTATTTTTGAATGACCAAGGAGTTGCTACTTTTTCCACGATTATAAGCCACACACAGGCAAGTGTCTTTGCATATAAATCTTGCATGTGTGCTTTTGTTTGTGGGATAAAATTCGAGCCCTGGCATCACTTTTAGGTGACCTTTTCCTCCATGGGCCACAGGCAGACATCCTGGCCTTTAACAAGAAAGAAAAGCGAAGCGTTGACTCACCGATTTTCTCTTCTTCTCTTGCATACTCAGGATTTGATGAGTTGGTTTTATTGCTTCCAACTCAATTGCTTTGCTAAGTTTTCTGGAAATAGGACATAAAGACACACAGTCATCGTCTTCGGGTTTATATCTCCTTTACAAACCACTCTCTGAGAAAACAAGATGGTGCTTTCTAGCGTATCTATTCAGTAAAAGTTTGAAGTAGAATATTCGTACCCCACCCTTGTGGGGTTGGAATATGGTCAGGGTGGGAACTGGGGACACTTACTGATGCAGGTCCGCGGTGGATTTCATGCCCTCTGAGGCCCAGGCCCAGGCGCTGCTCAGATAGCTGGAGGTAAGAACACAGGGCACAGGGATGAGTATTGATTTCCAGTCCCCTCTGACAGATACAGCATCACGCCCGACACACTCATGCAGCCGTCACACTCATTTCTCTAGCCTATTTCTCTTCTTCCACGAGATTAAATTTCACGGGCATATTTACTCGCACCTTCGTCATTACATACACTGCTTTCCCCCAGTCAGTTTCCATTTGGGTTTTCATCTTCCCTCTCATGTCGGTAGGAAACTGGGGCAATAAAGTAGCCAGCCTGGCATGTGGCAGCTCCCCCGAGGTGGTCTTACGGTGTCCTCATACTGAGTCTTGAGGAAGGTGAGTGACAGATGAGGCTCTGGCCATTTCCTTCTGGCTATACTTGGGGCTGAGGTCTGGCTGCTGGCTTGTAGGACAACAGCTCAGACCATCGGATCCCGTGAGTGGTAGCCAGTGAGCACAGGGGAAGCGTAGCCCCTGTCCCCGGAGGCACAGAGGGGTGTCCACGGAGGGCCATGTCATTTTCTCCCTCAGAAGAGCCCGGCTCTCAGCTGCTCATACAGAATGGAGAAGGTTGCCTTTTGAGGTCGGGACAGTGAGCCCAACTGTGACACTAAAGTTTAGGGACAGAGCCTGTGCTCATGTTCTTTCAGATTGAGAGAGAGAGAGGAGAGGTCTGCATCCTGCCCAAGTCAGAATGATGTGGAGGTCTTGCCCAATGGCTGGGTTTGCACCCTGCATTGGTGAATGGGAGAATTGGACCAAAGGACATCTGAAGGCAGACCCCGTACCAGCACAAGAGAGCACCTGCTGTGTGCTTTTAGGAGCAGAAACTCCAGAAAAGGCGAAACTGACATACAGCGGCAGGAAGTGGATTGGTGGTTGGTGGGGACTGGCGAGGGAAGGAGTGCATATGGGCCCAGGGAGGCTCTAAGTGTGATGAATGTGCCTGCCTTGCATGTACTAATAGCTTCTTAGAAAGAAAAAATTTTGACTTTGGTGGTGGTTACATGGCTTGTATATCTGTGGAAACTGTCAAGCCATATACTTAATATGGGTGTTTATTACTACATGCAAATTAAACCTCAATAAAGTTGTTGGTTGCAATGTTGAAAATTGAACTCAGGGCCTTTGCACTGAGGTACATTCCCAGCCCCTTTTTATTTTTTAGTTTGAGGCAAGGTCTTGCTAAATTGCCCAGGCTGGTCTTGAATCTATGATCCTCCTGCCTCAGCCTCCCAGAGTACTGGGATTACAGGCCTGTGTCATCTGGCGTATAGCTCTATGTGTTTGTGTGTGTGTGTGTGTGTGTGTGTGTGTGTGTGTGTGTGTGTTTTAAAGAATTCCAGGCATGTTATTGGAAAGAGTCTTTCACGTGCTCCACAGAGCTGCCAGCAGCAGGCCAGGCAACACGCAGCGCTAATCTCAGGGGGGCTTAGGTTGAATGGCAGCCTCCCCCAACCCAAGTTCCCTACGTTACCTTGGATGTGCTAGGCTCACAGGCCTGGGCCACCAAGCCTGGCCAACATTTATTATTGAATATTGCATTAATGCTTCCTAACAGAACATTCTGGACATGCCATCTGTCTTAGTTACTTTTTCATTGCGGTGACTCAATACCTGACACCCACAAACTTAGGAAAGGAAAGGTTTATTTTAGCTCACAGTCTCGAAGGTCACAGTCCATTCAGGGGTGGCCGGGAACAACCAAAGTACACGGCAGAGAGAGGTGGAGGCAGCTTCCCCAGACATCACAAACAGGAAGGCTGAGGCTAATTGAGACGAGTCCCAGTCCCAGGTGCAGCTTATGTATCCTTTCAGGTCTCCGCCCAGTAACCAGGTGTGGCCACTACACACCGTTAATTCTAACTTAACTGCAATCCACCCCTCCAGACCAGACCCCAATTCACCAACATCACATGGTTCCATTAAAATACTTGAGACTTTTGGGGGACGTTCCGGATCCTAACCGCAACACCAACTCTTCAGTAGCATCGTGCTGGGCGCTGAGGTGTGGCAGAGTGTGACACGCACCAGCCTACTTTTCTACCTCGTGTTCTTCCAGACGTAATTCAGGACTTAGGATCAAAGAAAACAAGGACATTGTAGCAGTCAGGATGGAGGGTCGACTTGATTAGCTTTGGCGTCTGTGGGGGAACTAACAGCGCACCCTGCCGGGTATGCCTGGCGGGAGTGTGGTGGGGTGGCCGTGGGGTCTACATCTGGTCCCTCGTTCCTTCCTCTGTGACACTGTGTCCCTGCTCTGCTTCGCGGGTACTGTGAACTGAGTCTCTTTGCTCTGCTCACCCTTCCACCATGCTTCTGTCTTGAAGCCAGCAGACCACGGACTGTCACCCCATGTGCCAAATTAAACCTCTTCTTTAAGTTGTATTGTATCCCACGGGAAATCTGGCTGATACAGCAGTAGTTAATCAAAGTGCTATCCTAGAAGTAAAAATAAACCTAAAAGTGAGAGCCATTTCAAAGCCATCATTTGCTCTCACAGGTGATGTCGAGGCAGGAGCAATTATTTGGGCTCCAGAAGCTTCCTTCCCCCATCTCTCCCTCTGCAGTAGCGTTGCTAGGCCAGGGCACATCTCCATGCATCAGTCAAGAGCCTCCATAGCAAAGTATCATTAATAGCCACCTTCAGAACAGCAAATCTCTCTCCCCAAAAAATCTACTTCATTCTTATTGCTGTTCAATATGGAAGACAATGTGAACAAACGCTTTTGTACCCGATGTGCTAAGCTCTCTATACATTATTGCATTTAACTACACCCCATGCACGTGTGCCCCCCCACATGGAGCATACATTATTACTCCATCAAATAAAGAAATCAAGCACAGAGAAGCCAAATTTCTTGTCAAATGTCACAGAGTAGCGATAACACAGAATTCATACTTCCTCATTCCAAGAACTTCTAACTTAACAACTCCACTTTCCAAGTTAATTTCTCACTATGAAGCCAATTATAACACAGACTTTGGAGTCACAAAGACCCAGGATGAACCCAACCTGCATGGTAGGTAGTGTTTCACAAGTTCTTCAAGCCTCAAGTTCTCTTCTATAAAGAGGAATTATAACAAGAACGCTGAAGGATTGTGAGGATTGAAAAGGAGTGTTACAAAATGTTTAGCACAGCGCCTGGCACACAGTGAGTGCCCAAGGCCTGGAAGCCCTGCTGGGCCATATGTACCTGCTGCCTGTATGAGAGAAGGCTGATGCTGGCCATATGCCACTTTTTACTATTTTTAGAAACGATTTGCCTTACCTCCATCATGATACTTACTTTTTCTTGGTTCCTTGTAAGGCTTTGCTCAGCTTGGTGGCCAGCTTCTGAAGTCCTTTGGCATAGGTCGTCTCCAGATTTGCCCTGCTAGCAAAAGGCTAGTTGTTAAATAAGATGTGCTGATCAGAAATCAGCGAACACTACACACACACACACACACACACACACACACACACACACACACACACACACACACACACACGGGACTTCGGCTGAAAATGTGATGCCTACATAAAGAAGAGAAGATTTATTTACTATATGGTTCCTCTTGTCCTTAGGCAAACTCTGAACGATACTGAAGAGGATTCTACACAAGGAGAGTCTTTCACTGAATCTTTTTTTCCTACTAGTGTTATGGGTTGAATTTTATCTGTAAAAAGATAGGAAGTCCTGACCCTCAGTGCCTGCAAATGTGACCTTCTGTGGAAATAGGATCCTTGTAGAGGGTGAGCCGGTTAAGGTGGGTACACCTAAATGTGGGGTTATAACGGGGAGAAATTTGGATACGGTGGCACATTTACAACCCCATAGCCCTGGAGATAACCGCCGACCCTAGGAGTGGGGAGAGCCACGACCCAGCTTTCCCTCACAGTCTTCAGAAGGAACCCAGCAGGCTGCCATCCTGACCTCAGACTTGTGGTCCCTGTCACCTGAGGACAGGACTTTTTTTTGTTCAAGCACCCCTCTCTGGATCACTTTGTTTTGACAGTGCTTGAAGACTGACCCAAGTAGCAAGGGACAGAGTTATCACTACTCAGATTAATTTGAACGTATGACAACTCATAAGTAGATGATAAATTATGCTTCAATAAACCAAGCACTAGCTTTGAGGATTTTTTGTTTCATTTTGTTTGTTTGCTTGTTTGCTTTTGTGGCGCTGAAGATGGAATGCAGAGTCTCATGCTTGCAGGGCACGTGATCTGCCCCTGAGCTGGGCTCCCAGCCTAGCAGTAGCTTTCGGATGAGGAGCTGGGCTCAGACTTCCGAGATGAACTTGCACTGCTTTCTATGCAGGATGAGACGCAGCAGGCGCCCTGGGCCCGCCCCGCAAAGGCCTCCTCCTGGGCTGTTGGGTTGTATTGAATCACTTTCTTGTTAAATCCCCTTTACCATGTCCTACTTATATGTCCATCTGTAGCGACAAGGAGAGCATATTTTTATTCATCTTGCTTTTGGCTGCAGGTAATGAAAATGTAGAAGATTCAGTTCCACTTCTATTTCCCTTCTTATTATGGATCATAAGAGGTTTTGTCATTTATTTTCAGTATTTTAGCTCTATTTTTATTGCATCTGTAAAACTATTTCTGACTTCATTTCATCTGGGAAACAATTCCAGGACTCTTCAGTAACTTAATACTAGCACATTTTCACATAAATTGGATTTAGTATTATAGACCAGATAAAGACAGACTATTTTCTTTTATAAGTAGAGTCCAGGGGTATTGATCTACTGATGCATTTCTATGCATTTTCTCTGTTAGTACAGCTATGCTTTGAGTTATTTTTACCACTTTTTTGAAAGAAAGTAGATCACGGTAAGATGTATGTGAAGGCCTAGGTACCAAAAAAGCGCATGCATTTGATATCAGAACTTGCCTGGGTTAAAGAAAAGGTTAAGACAAGTATTTTAAAGCACTGAAGCTGATCAATACATATCTCACTGTATTTAAAGCTAGATTTTTCTGCTCTGAGAATAGGCACTGACTGATGAAAGGAGAGAAGACAGAGGCGGCCGTTAGCGAGCCGGGCCTGCTGAGGAGCTCAGGTGCTCAGAGTCCCTGGAGAGCTCTACTCCGCCAGGTGGCTTCAGGAGGTTCACAAGGTTTAGTTTCGCACTCAGGAGGGCTCCGTGACTGCATAGCTGCTCCATGAGGCTCTGCACAATCCACCCCCTGGTCCCTTTCCAATTTCCCCTCCTACCAGTCACCTATGTGCATTCTGCCCCTGCTCAGGGACCAAGTGCCCTCCTGCCTCAGGGCTTTTGCACCTGCTGCAGCCTCTGTTGAACATGCTTTCTGTTGTATCTTCACGTGGTATTTTCCTTCCTGTCACCCCCCAAAGGCCACCTTGTCTAAACAAAGATCCTCGTCTCTATTCCCTTACAGCTCTAAGCTTAGTTAGCACTGCCATCTTGTATTATAATTTTTTAGCATACTTCTGTAAATGTCTGTAGGATGCACACAGCCCCACGAGGCTGAAGGATTGTGTTGTTCATTGCTAATTCCCTAAGCCGAGCACAGTCCTTGTTGTACCGTCGCTACTCCGTACGGGTAACGTGAGCGACTGATTGAGCACGTGAACCCAGGTCGGGGTTAGGGTTCTTCGCGCAGGTCTCTGTGTGCTCTCTTGGCTTGGCTTGTAGTGCGGTGGGGGGTGGGGGAGGGAGCTGTGTGACCACTGAGCTACATCCTAATCTTTTCTAACTGTTGTTTCTGAGACAGAGTCTCGTTACATTTCCCAGTCTGGACTCGAACTTGTAATCCTCCTAGCCCAGCCTCCTGAGGAGCTGGAATCGCCAGCATGGGCTACCGTGTCCAGTTTACAAGTCCGCTCTTGCCTTAGCCCTCTGGAAAACTGAACTCAGGAACTATTCAGATGCATCCCAGCTGGCTTGACCCGTGCCCGGGCAGTACACGGCTTCCGGGCGCTTAGAACAACTAGGCGCATACGCCCGCCCCTAGCCGCTGCGGCTCCCGCGGACTTTCCTTTCCCGTGTTCATTCCTCTGGAACACAGCGCCCAAAGATTGAAACCAGCGCGGGTGTACTTGCAAGCACAACGTGCTCTCCACATAACAAATTCTCATTGCTTTTAATTCTCCTAACATGACTAGTATTATGTACCAGAAAGGAACTAAACTATTCGGAGGATGTCAGGTACACACAGGTGGACAGTGAGGGGCAAGGACCCAGCTCTCAAGGCTGCGCAGTGAGGGGCCGCCTCACGGGGCTCCTGAGCTCCAGGGCCTCTCCCCAGAGCATCCTTGCTTTTGGAGGGTAAAGTAGAGGTGTCAAGGCTCCACCAAAGTAGAACCCCTAGGGACGCTGACATCACGAGTCATCAGCCTAACCTTTAGAGGCTGAATAACGGTGAACCCAGATGTTCTGAAGAACACAAGAGCGTCCTTTGTCTTGGCTGCAACTTATTGATGATTTCAAAGTTTTTTTTTTTTTTTTTTGAGTGGGGAATGTTGCAGTTTCCTCTCCTTTATTATGAATATGGATTTAAGATATGCAACAGTTATATTAAGCCTGGGAATTTCATGCACATACATATTGCATCAAATTCACATTCCCTCCCCCTCTTTCTAGCCCTATCCCCCTGCCTCTCAACATCTCCCCCATAAGACTCTATTGCTTATTTATCTTCTGGGCTTCTCATATTAGAGAAACCATGTGAGATTTGAGTCAACCACACAGAGCAGCCTGCAAGCATATAATCTTACATTTTAAGACCTGAAGGCCAGCCAAGAACTGTGCAAGTCAGAAGGAACCAAAACCCTGGGAGGAGAGATGGTAGCTGGGACCCATTTTCCCTCAGGTTTTAGGCCCTCACTTTTATCATGCCAGATGTTAATTGTTAACTTCCAACCTTGAGAAAATCTTTGGGATTGAAAGACACAGCCCAAGTGGCAAATGCAGAGAGCACTGTCATTTTTGTAAGTCAGAAGGCTCCGTCAACGGGAACCAGGACTGCCAAGTGATGTGCACACACACACACACACACACATACACACAGACGCAGACAGCATACTGTCTCACACATAAGGTGGTCAGTAGATATTTAAATTTAAAAAGAACTTATTATAATAAAAGGCACACTGCCAAGAACAATGAGATAGGGATGTTTGTGTTTGAGGTGGGGTGGGGGTTATTTTGACTACTTTGAGGGGGATTAATAGCAATCTGTCTTTTACTGTAATGAATTTATTTTGACATTCACTGTATTTTGTAGTCCCCTCGTGAGGGGTGTGTGTGTGTGTGTGTGTGTGTGTGTGTGTGTGTGTGTGTGTGTGTGCACGTGCCCGTTCAGGATGTCTGCTGAATAGAAATAAATGACCTTGGTGTTTTCCCAAGGCAGAGGCAGCTATGCACACCCCTGGTGACGTTGGTTTCTTCCAGCTCCTTGCAGGGAGCTATCTCATCATGGTTTCCAACCAGAAGGTATTGCAGGCAAAAGGGACTCCAGAGTGGCACTGCTAACTACAAATTCAGACTCTGAGCTTTCCTTCCCTCATAATGTAATAAAGAACAAGCTTGGAATCACACTGCACTTAATTTTCTAGTCTTTCCCGATTCTTCTCTTCCGTTCTACCACAACTATTTCTAACGCGAGTGACGGTTTCTTCTCCAAGCAACTGTGTTGGTACATGTGACCTATACGCATTTTGCTATTTCGAAAAGTAACTCTGGCTCAGAATATTCCAGTGAGTTTTTAAGATTCTGAACCAGGGAAATGACACTGCTTTTTAATCTCCTCACATTCTAGCTTCCTCTCAGCATGCAAGGCAGATCAATATATTTTCATTAGTAGTAATGAAGACCAACCCATAAGTCAAAAACCAATGTTTGACTTAGAATTTAAAATAAATTACTCCTTTTTTTTAAAAAAGAAGAAGCCATGAAAAATAAGTGGTTTCAGATTCAATATTTTAGATACAGCACAAGTTAAATTGTAAGAATAATGCAACTGACTATGTAATCAGTTTTAGAGGATTCAGTTCTAATCAGAGTTAGATAATTAATTAGTGGCTTAAAAAAAAAGCCCTGTAGTTTCTCTCCTGTGTCTACAAGGAATTGATTAAAACTGAGCCCAGATCTTCTCATGCTTGACAAAAACAGGTGACAAAGCCTTCCCTTCTGTATGAATTAAGAAGGAATTTCGGTGATCTCAAGCCCTTCGATTGTCCTATCATGCTGGGCTCCCATTCCTGGTGAGGACTAGTGACAGCTTCTCATTTGGGGATGAACCTGGCAACATTTTCCATTGGAGCTTCTCGGTTTGCCTTTGGAAGATAGTCACGAGCTTCTCCACGGTTTACTAGGGGTTGCCAGGGTGCAGGGCAGGAAGGATGGGAGAGGTTGGTGAGGGAGTGTAAGGCGACATAGAGACCAGCAATCCGTACTAGCGTTCTGCTGCACAGCACAGTGACTGCAGTTAATAATAGTGCATTGGATATGCAAAAAAAAAAAAAAAAAAGGCAGAGGAGAAGCTTTCCAACACTCTCACCACAAAGCTGTATGTACGAGGCAGTGAATATGCCCCCGATTACTCTGACTTGTTCATTATCTAGTATGTATTTGTATCAAATCATCACACGGCACCCCTAGACATGTATTGCAGTGATGTGTCAATTAAAAAGTGAGCAAAGCAGGCTCTCCGTGATAGAGGGCTTGCCTTGCATGATCGAGGCCAAGGGTCAGGGTTCAACCCTCAGCCCTGCAGCAACAAGTGCATCCATAAACAAAATGTTGTGAGCAATTTGAATGGGAGCTCTGTGATTCAAGTGGCTCCGTTCTCTGGCTAGCCAGTGTTGTTTTTGATGGGCTGCATTCTGGTTCCTGAGAATAGTATATGAGAAGGTAAAATGGGAGGGCTGAGACCTGGCTGGTCCCTCATGGATGTCCTGACTGAGTGTGCCACCAGGCCTCTATTCCTGCTGGCCTGGGAGCCTGGGTGCTACAACAGCTCCAGAACTTCAGAGCCTGCATGTCTGAGCATCCCTGGCTGAGCATGTCCGCATGTGTACACGAAGTAGAATAAGGCTAGTGCAGTGGGATTGCTGTGACTGGGAAGTCATGGAGGACTAAGTGGCCACGGATAGCTCTTGATGGCTACAGAGCCTGCATCTCTTGAAGGAGCTGAACCCAGACCCGTGGAGCATGTTGGAATTTCCATAGCAGTCCCCAGTCAGCCTGCCCCCTTGCAGGATCCTTATGTCCTTAGTATGGGTTAGGCTGGGTGAGAATCAAGCCATATAATCTTCCATATTCCTCTACGTCAGTTAGGGGTAGAGAAGAGCTTTGTGTGCCACGTCGGGTTGTGAGGATTGGAGACCAACTGCGACAGACACCTAGCACAGTGTCCATTCTATAGGATGTACCGGGTAAATGGTCTTTTCTGTGCTTTTGTTTTTTCTAGTATTCATTCAAAAAATTATGCTGGCCAAACCTGGCGGGGCAGGCCTACAATCTTAGCATTCTAAGAGGCCAAGGCAGGAGGATCGAGCCTCACCTGGGCTACTTAGTGACTTATTAAGACCCTTTTGTGAAATTATAAAATAAAAATGGGCCGTGGATGTAGCTCAGTGTGAAGGCTGTGGGCTTGAGCCCAAGTGCATGGATAATAATAGCAAATAATATATGACACACAGTTCCATGTTGGCTAATTGTCTTTGACATATCCACTTACTGCTTTTGAGGAATCTCCTAATGTGGATTTCCTTAAAGTTATGCATGTCTGTGGCACAGAGGAACTCAGAGATTAATGCATTCATTGGCTCTGTGAATATGTACTGAGCGCGCGCTCTCTGTCAAACCCTTGCTAATCATGGGGGACACAAAGGTTGTCCCGGAGCTGCGGAGAAAGAAAAGCATGCACAGGATAATCAGAAAGGAGTGGGCTACAGCAGGGAAGTACAAACTCCGCAGACAGAACTGGGGAGCTTTTTTGAGACAGGCTGGAATCAAAGAGGCCCTTCCTGTCTAGCTCGGCCTGGTGGTACAGCCTTGTAATCCCAGCTACTCAGGAGGCTGAGACAAGAGGATTGCAAACCAGCCTGGACAACTTAAAAGGAGTCTGTCTCAGAGAAGGGGCTGGGGCTGTAGCTCAGTGGAAAACGCTTGCCTAGCGTGTGTGAGGCCTTTGGGTCACTCTCCAGTTCTATAACATTCTTTTTTTCTTAAGTGTGATTTTTAAACATTTCTATATTGACAGTATCTGCAATACATTATGGATGAAACAAGCAGCCAATTACATTTTCTTTTCTTTCTTTTTAAAAAAATATCCACAGTAGTGATTCTTGCCATTTAAAATCCTGATTTTCGGCTTCCTTTCAGAGAAAACAATTGATTTTTCCATCATGTCTATTTAAAGCTTAGCTATGAGGGTGCAGAGAGCCAAATTCTCATAAACGGTTTGCGAGAATGTGCCTTTATCCCTCTCAATCTGATCTGTAATTGTACGGAAGGGAGCCTGAAGACTTTAGCGTTAGGAATTGTGGGCGCTGCTGTGTGCCTCTTGTCCAAATCTGAGTCGGTGGAGAGAGAGAGGGAGAGAGAGAAACACCAAAGTAACTAATTCGATAAAAGAAGCTAAGCGTGACCATGAATTGCAGGATATCCAGACAAAATGCTGTTTCGAGAACACTGTTGGCTCATCTCCAATTAGAACGAAGGCAAGCCGGCAGCTGCGGTTGGCAAGGAAACAGAATGTGGACTTTTGCATTGAGTCTGCGCTGCCTCTGGTCTCCAGGTGCTAACACAGGACTCTGCAGAGCCAGAACCACGTTCCAGCAGACTCCTGCGCAAGATGTCTGAAAATGTCGATTTCCAAGAACACTAGAGATCTTGCTCAGCAGTGTAGCTAGGATTATAATTTTAAAAACCCTTAATGATCTTATACATATTTATCAATTCAATCTACCAATATATACTAAGTACAAGCCACGTGACAGGCATTTCTAACTTAAAGAAGCCCGGAGCTTCTTCCTTTTCTCTTCCATTGTGCTGGCCACTGCACTTGCTTTCAGGATTTCTTATCACGATCCTCATTGGAAACATCTGCTGTATTATATATTCTAAGGAAATTGTTCTATTTATCTCATTGGATTTCCCATCACTTGCCTATAACTCAAGTAACAAATAGTTTCTTTTAAAGAACGTTGGCTTTCCATGCATTTAGCTAATACAAGAAAGGGTATCATTGATTTATACGTAAAAAGCTCATTTCTGGGGAGCTGGTGGGAAGCAGCCTTTTATCTTATGTATGACTAGGAAAGTCATTTCTAAATCCACAGGCCAGGGAGACTAAAGATCGCCGCAATAGTAGCAGTTGACTGAGTTATATGCTGAGTCAGGGAACTCACTATCCCCTCAGTCCTGTTGGAGAGAAATGACTGGTTCCTGGGAAATGAAGCAGCCTCTGACACATGAAAGTAGAGTCTAAAAACACACGATGTGCCACATGCTCATGCCTTAATGGAGTGTTGGTGGCTACTGGACAGCAATTTTTCCCCAAATAACATCTATCTCCTTTAATGTGGACAAACACCCCTCAGGTTAACTGCTGTTTCCCCCTTGCCCTCTCTCCTTTCTTCCTCCTTTTTTCTTGCATTGTGATGACCTAATGGGCATGTCTGTCACCAGGACAAACGCCTCCTCTGACTATGATCATTCAATAGTTGTGTGTAATGAAAACTGTAAGGTTTTTTTTTTTGTAAGTAAAATGTGTATATACCTTGGCAAAAAAACCCAAAAACCATCTGAGTAAGGAGAGGATTCTACCAGGTCACGCATGTGGGGATATTGCATAGGAACCGATAGAAAGTACGTCAAGAGTGGCAGCTTGGTTGGAAATGCTTTACTTTTACCAGGTTAGCTTTATAAAATGTTTAGGAAAGCATCAGTTGCATAAATGACCCAATATCTAGCATCATTTTTGTGGTTTGGTAAAACCAGTCTTTGCATTTACGCTTGCAGTTTTGACCCAGAAGTGAACCTGTAATTTTGCAGTTGCGTCCTAGATTTTCAAATTCTAAATTCTTCTTCCTGAGGAAGGAAACCATGAAGAGAGAGATCTTCAGGTGCCCAAGTGTTCCTTCCTTACTGGGCACGTCTGACCCTCTACAGTGAGCCGGTGGAGGGGTTTGCATATCAGTAGCTCCAAGGCAGGTGGTAACCCCAGAAAGCCACTTCAAAAGAGACTAAGGTAAGAACCAAAGACTCTGACGATGTGAAGGAAGTGAATGTGGGGATCTGGAGTCACCCGGACAAGGCAAAGCCAATGAGGCAATGTTCAAGCAGCGACTCTCCCCCAAATCTTTTCAGGACATCATTGAATCTGTTTAGCAGTGGGCGTTACCTCCTTCCCTGCCTTCTGTCGTCACACCTATCTACTGAGCACCGATTCAGAACTCTCAGATAAAAAATAATCAAGACCAGATGACCGCAACTCAGATGATGTGTGTAGCTACTCTAGGTATAGATTCTTCCCCACCTACCAAAGAGCGATGCCTTTTATTCTAAGTAATGGGTTAAAATTGTACAACAGTGAATGGCATTCATTTTAAATAATTTTCTTTAAGATGGATAAAAATATTTTCTTATGGAGGAAACACCTTTCCAGATGGATCCTCCCATTTTCTCTTCCAGGAAATCAAAGTATTTTGACTGTTAGAATAGAAATATCCTCATATTTAACTTTTTTCTGTTTGACTCCATTTGATTAAATTTTTTTTTCTTCCTACAGCCATTTGAACTTCCTTATCTTTCTTTGGCCTCCTTTACTGGTCTTAATAGAGCTAGTGTTCTGCTTTGGTCTTGTCCTACTAACACAGAATGAAATCCACCCCTGGTATCCTTTTCCTCATGAGACAGGTACACAATTTAAAATTTGGAATGGTTTACTTTAAAATAATAAACAATTTCTTCCTGAGAGGTGGTTATAATAGAGCTATCCAGTTGTGGGGAAAAGTCTGAAAGACCCCTGAGGAGCCAGATCAGGCCTTCTGTAATTTTAAACAGAGATTTTGTTGTTCCTTTCTTGACAGTTCAACGTGTTCATTTTAGCCCAGTGAATAGCTTCATCTGTGATCACACTGGCATTATGAGAAGATGGTACTGAAAATAGTGACATTCATCCAGCCGTGCACTCATCAGACATTTACCAAAGAAATCAAAAGACCGGGCTCCAAGAGCTCAACAGAGAGGAATGGGAAAGATTCAGACTAACAATATGACAAGTACAATAGTGATGTACACCTCAGGCACGACAGACAGCCCCAGGAGGGGTAATAAACCAAGTCTCAAAGATCAGAAGAGACTGGACTACACTGTCCTAAGCAGAACTCCTTCCTGTTGCTCCCTAATGTTTACAGTCCTCGACTGATCAATGCACAATAGAGGAGACTCATTCGTCAGACCAGCCTCTCAGGTACCGAAATACATCGCTGTGTTCTGCAAAGCAGAACAGCCTGGGATCACTCCTCTGGCCATATCGTATTACACGCTGCAACTGCACAGGAAGAACTGATTGCTGCGCACCGCGTTTTGTACCTCTGCTGAAGAATCGATGTGATCTGCTTGCAGAAATTCTCTCCATTTTGAGAAAGCTCCTTGAGGCTCTTGTAGGCCTTATTGTACTGGAAGGAAAGAGAGATGAACAAGAGTATCATAAATGCTTCTGAAAAATAGGACTCCTATAAATTCAACATGCTGTTATAATGACGACAGTCATTGCTGACGATGGTGCTGCCACAGGGATGCACACTTTACAGGTTAAATCTCTCCTGCCTGGGTGTGGGAAGTCCTGAAGAAGTCTTCAAAAGTAAAGCTGATACGGTTTTCCTCTGGGCCAAACGCAGATAATGCTACAGCCACGCAAACTCGAGTCCTGTTTCCTGCCATCATGCTATGCTTGTGGTTCCCAGGAAGGCCAGAGTATGTTCTGAAGGACGTCACATAACCTCCTTGCACCCCTTCCACCACCATACCAACTTCAAAGACGGATTTTTGAGCTTACGACGAACCATAAAACCATTAACGTGAGCATCTAGCCCTGTGAAGTGGCACTAGCTTCTAATCTCAGCACTGTGAGAGGATGAGGTGGGAAGATCCCAAGTTTGAGACCAGTCTGGGAAAATTAGGGACTCAGCAAGGCCTTGTCTCAAATAAGAAATAAAAAAAAAATGGGTTGAGATGTAGTTCAGTGTGAAGGTATGGGTTCAATCTCCAGGATTGCAATAAATAAATAGGTTTTTTTTTCTCTTAAAATAAAGCAATCATTTTCTGGCTGGCATATAAAAATGTAAATGGATAGCTTACTAATAAAATTTTGTCCTAGTTTCCTCTCTTTCTCATTTAACTGTAGTAGTGAGGCTGTTTAATAATAAGTTGAACATTTTGATTGCACCAAACCTTTACAAATGTATAAGTAAAGCTTCATAAATTTATTCACATATGAATTTAGCCAGCAAACACAAGATATTCAAATAGAAATTTTGTCCTTTGATTTAGAATCCACAATGTCATTCTGAACATTATATTTGTAAATGTAGACATTGATGACAGCTTTTTTTGTGACATTGGGGATTGAATATAAGGCCTTCACTTAGAGGTACATCCCAGCCTCTTTTGATTGTTTCCTTGAGATAGGTCTTTCTAAGTATCTAAGTTGCCCAGGCTGGGCTCCTGCTTCTGGACTCTTTTGCCTCAGCCTCCCAAAGTGCTTGCATTATGGGTCTGTGCCACTGAGCCTAGCTGATGATGATAGATTTTGACTGCCCAAACAGAGACAGCAATGATAGTTGATTTTACAGCTTTTCTACACAGACCAGCTGAATTTGACCACAAAACATCCCAAACATTCATCGCTACAGACTGCAGAGCATTTTTCAAAAATAAGATTTTCGTATAAGAGACCCCAATTGTGTGTGGGTTGAGTGCCAGGCTGTGGCTCTTTGCTTGTACAATGAACCAACCTCTTTTAGGGCTCATCTGGATAAATCAGCATTTAGTGGTGCACCATACTGATAAGGGAAAAAGAAGGAAACTTGCCATCACTGAGTGCCTCTGTTGCAACAGACATAGTCACACACAGGGCCATCCGAGGGGTCCAGAAGCCTGCCATCATAGTGTAGGCCAGCACAGGGTCAGACAGGATGTGGGACCACAGATTCGTCCAGTCTTGACTTGCTCCTGTCTGCCTTCAGTCCCTGATCTTCATTCTTTGGTCTTCATCATTGTTCCTTGAACAACGGAGGTCCACAGCAGACTCGCTGGCTGCCCTGCAGTCCTGGATGGATGTTCTACTTTGCGGCTGAGCAGCCATCAGACACTCCAGCTCTTGCACGTGCAGGCAGCCATCTTGGACTATGTCTATCCTCGGTTTTGTAAGCCTTCCAAATAGATCCTTTTTGTTATAATTTCTGTGAATTCTGCCTTTTAAAAGAACTCAAACTAACACAGACTTCAAGAAATGTTCTGATCTAGTTTTCACCATTGTGGATGGAACAAGCCCACACAGTATAATAGATATGAAGTCCTGTTATCTATATACAGTAGTTAAACAACTTTACCCTAACGACTGAAAGCAATGATAGGATTTGGAAGACACACAGCACAGGTTGAACATCTTTAGTTTAAAAATCCGAAATAGGAAACATTTTGAAATCTAAAATGTTTTGAGTACTGACCACACCTGATCTCACGTGATGAATCTCAGTCAAAACACAGGTAAAGTGAAACTATTGTGTGAAACTGTCCTCAGCCTGTGTGCATAAGGTGTGTGTGAGATACAGAAGAATTTCCCGTGTAGCCTGGGTCCTATTCCCAAGACACTTCATTATGCATGTGCAAATATTCCAAAATTAGAAATAACCCCAAATCCAAAAACACTTTTAGCCTCACATTTTGGGTAAGAAATATGTAGCCTTTAGTAGCAAATAAATTATAAAACTGCCCAGGGCACAAGAAGAGTGGTGAGCACGAGAAACTTCTGCAGGGAAATTAACTCCGATAGCAGAGTTTGTGAACTCATGCTACTGCAGGTACTAGGCAGGCACCTCAATGGCTGTAAGGAAGGTAAGGGTTTTGAACTGGAGACCCTTTCTGAGCAGTTGCCAGAACCCTTCTGAGGTCCATCACTGCCCCGTGAGAATATGACCCAGGAGAGACAGATCTTTCAGTTTGTTCAAAAAAGCTGCAGTATAAGCAAAATATACCTGTGGTAAGGTGACTCAGAGAGTCATGAGAGGAAACCATGAATTGGCAACCAAGCCTTCTGATTTTTATTTCCAAGGAAACTAATGTGCCCAGGATGAATGATAAGATACTGTGAAAGCGTCCTTCCATCCATTCCAGGAATTCTGGGAAAGACTTGGTGTATATTAAGGTCATGAGAAGTCCTGCAGGAAAGACACTTGGTCAACTACTTCGTTTACTTGTACGTGACCTAAGCATTTTTCACTAAATTCTTCACTAAGCTTTTTGTTTTCTTCCCTACTACCTAAGAGCATTCCAATAGCCACACCTGAGTGCTTGGAGGGAAAACGCTGGCAGGTAGCCCTGGAGTAGTCATTTCTCAGCTTCCTGTACACACACGCGCTGTGTGACTAAAGGTTGCTCAAGGAGACGTGGGAGAAAGCTTTGGGCGGGGTTTCCATGAAGTTTCCTCCTTTTTCTTTTCTGCCTTCTGGACTTGGAATTATGAGGAATTAGTATTGAGATTGATCACTACAAGCTAAGGTCACAGAGCAGGAACAGCAAGAACCCGGGTCCCCGAAGGCTGTGGAGCCCAACCCACAAACCTTCAACTCTCTGTCTTTAAATATATTTTGTGTTTGAGAGAACTACAGTGATGTTATTTAAGACATTTTTTATGGGTTTTCTATTAAGCAGATCAATGTAGTTCTAATTAAGACACAGTCTTAACTTTTTGTTCTAAATTCTGAAACATTTTTATGTTTCATAAAATAATGACATAGAAAGTAATAGTGCACAGTATGTATTGAGTTATAAAAATACTAACACTTCTGTTCTCTGAAAACTTACTCTTTTTTCGTAATTTCTTTGGTTATTTTTGAACATTCTTAATCCAATTATATAAATATTTGTCTAATTGTAATCTCTTTTAAATATCCATGTTGTAGCCTAATGGGAATTTTATTACAAAAATAAATCAATTTGGGGAAATAGGCATCTTATGATATTCAGACTTCTCATGAAAAGAACATTGTCTTTTTATTTGCTCAAATCTTAGTTCATGTTCTATAAACTTTTATGGCTTTCTTTACAGGTCTTGTGGCTTTCTTATTTAATTTATTTACAAATATCTCCCAGCCTTGAGCTTTATTCTTCTTGCTTTGAGGTTCTGGGGATCAAACGCAGCGACTTGTGTATGTTAGGCGTGTGCATCACCATGGAGGATACTGATTTTTATGCATTGTTGTATCTGTTTCACTGTCTCACGCATAGCAAATCACAAAGACCAAACAAAAATTATCAGGGAATCACAAGCAAGGGAGAAAAATTCGGATGCATCTTGCAGAGTGAGTATTTCTGCTCTCAAACACTCTTACACTCTTGAAGACTGGGGCTGAGGCCACCAGTTGAGACATTTTCTATGTGAATAGGCTATGGAAACTTCTGCATGTGCCAAATTTATCAATATGTCAAAATTCCTAAGACACACATACCGTCCTCCAGGGGACTAGTGTTGGGTAGAGAGACCATTCTGAAATTTCATAAATCAGTGATTCAAAACTCAGTTGCCTTCAGTCACAACGGAGAAGCCCGGGCAAAGCAAAGCATGCCTGTCTCCCTAAAGGCATTCAAGATTCACTTCATGAGAAGAGCTACTCTAACAAAATGAGGTCTATGGCTTCCATGAAGCTCTGCCAGGTCTGCATTTTGGAAGATTATATGTCATTTAAAAGACTAGTACTTCCTTTTACTTTCATATAATGGTGCACACATGAAATGCTTGTATTGAAACAGTGAGGTAAGTGGACAAAGTTGCTCCAAGTAGAGGACTGGACTGTGGCTCTGTTCCCTCAACCAGCCTGACAACTCAAAGAGCTGCAGGAATTTGTGTCTCTGAGCCACCTGGAATCCTGTCTATGAACTACTAGGTGCTCAGGCACACACAGCTCAGGAAATCTTTCAATGCATGACTTTGTTAATTCAGTGATCAGATAAGAGAGGGATGTTCTGCTTATAAAAACAATGGAGAGAATCTTCACCTTTGACCTTATATACAACATGCTGGAAAGTCCCCGGCAAAAGACTGATTCAGATTGAGATAAGGGCAGCATTAATAAATAAGCGAGTTGCCAAAAATATTTCTGTTACCCCAGCATAATTTTTTAAACATAGAAACAACAGTTCTAGACCTTTTATCATGCACCATCTACTCAGACTTAAAAACAGAAACTGTGAAAAACAAACCGGCACAAATGCCAAAGCAGCCCCTGGAGACTATATAGTTCAGTTTGTGTGTGTGTGTGTGTGTGTGTGTGTGTGTGTGTGTGTGTGTATTTATGCCTATGTGTAATCAGAAAATCTTGAACCACATCTTTAGCTTTGACTCCCCTGCTTATATTTTCTCTCTCCTTACCCAAATACTTCCCTCCAGAGAGAAAGTTGAAGGGCTTCAAGTAAGCACAATTTGGGAACCACTGAAATGCAATCTCTTTATTTAAGATTAAGACCCAAAGAGGTGAAGATAGCTATCTTCGTCACTTTCTTGCAATTAGATACGAAAGCCAACACCCACAATGTTAAGAGCGATAGGTATATTTTAGCTCACATTGTTACAGGAATCAGTTTGTTCGCAGTAAGCCAGTCCAAGGGAGAAAAGGGAATGGCATAAGAAGCAAAGAGTGAAGGGAAAAGCCAGCAAGGAAGACCTCCCGTTCAGCTCACATCCCTGTTGACCCACCCCCAGCCTTTCCCTACCTCCCCACAGCTCACAGAATCATCAGTGGATTAATTCACTAAATGAGTACAATCCTCCATGATCAAATTGTCTTACCTACACGTGGGACTTTTGAGGGCGATATCTCAGATTTAAACCATAACATTCTACCCCTTGCCTCCAAAAGATTCATGCTCATCTCATTATGAAAAATGCAGTTAGTCCATCTCCAAGAGTCACGAAAGACTTAACAGTTCCAGTGCTACTAAAACGTCCAAGTACAAAGTCTCATCAGAGACTCAAGTCAAACTCTTAGCTGTGAGCCACTATAAAAATAAGAGAGGAATGTTAAGTAATTTTAACATAAAATGGCACAGGGTGAACATTCTCATTGCAAAATGGAGAAATAAGAGGATAGAAAGAAATGGGAGCAAAGCAAGGCTGAATCCCAACAAAGCAAACATTAAATCCTATAATTCCACATCCAGCATCCAGGGCAAGTCATGGTAAGATATTAACTTCAAAAGGTGTGGTCCCAACCCTGTGACCTCTCCCTTTGGCTGGCACCACTAATTGCTGGTGGCTTCCCTCGTCAACAGACAATCCATCCTCCTGGCACCTTCAAATTTTGAAGGTCTCCATTGCACCTTTGGCTTTACTCTCATAGTTTCGTGTACTGGCCCCTGGAGACACATTGCCCGGCCTTCGTAGCCTTCCTCTTAATTCTGGGTGGAAGAGTCCATGACCTCAAAGCTCTTAAATTCTACATGCCTATAAAATGAGCACCATGTGGATAATGTCAAGGTCTCCTGCCAGCTCAAGCAGTAGCCAGGCCCTCTTGGGCCATGGCCACAGCTGCTTACAAGTGTCTTGATGGCTAAATTTGGGGAAGTACTTTCCTAGGTGGTCCTCCAGATATACTGGCCTACTTGTGATCTCTGGTGGTCTCTTCTCAAAGCAAAAGTTTACATTTTTGCATCTTGGAGCCTGTGATGGGTGAGGTCTTGCTGATTCCCGAGATGCTCTTGGGATAGCTTTCCTATTGTCCTGATGCAAAAATATTGGCTTCTTTTTAGTGCCAACTTTTCAGCAACCCAACTATGCTCTCCTTCAGTCCGACTTTGTAGGTCACCAAATGTAATATATTTTGGTTCTGCCATCTTCTCTGGTTCTTGGTGGAGAGCTGTCTAATAGCACTGAGCACTAGCCATTTCACATCTGAACATGGTGCTGCCTTGAAATTTCCTTCACCAGATTAATTAGTCCGCCACTCTCGATCTCAGTCTCAGGACTTGGGCGAAATGCAGACACACATTTTGCCAGAGTATAGCACACATGACCTCTAGTCCGCCTGCCAATAAAGTCTTGTTTCCCATCCAAAACCTCTTGAACCTAGCCTTCAGATCTGCTTTGCTACCACCAGCAGTCTGGCTTTCTGACTTGTGACCAGAATTTCATTTCTCCTTCAGCCTGGCTTATAATATTTTAGGTCTTCCCCAGCTGGCATTTCCAAACCTTCACAACCTCTTCCTGCAAACCAACTCTGAAAATTCTTAAATCTCCTTGTCCAAGACAGTCACAGCAATGACCCCACTTTTCTGGTGCTGAATTCTGTCTTAGTCATTTTCTTGTCACTGGACACAATAGCTGTCATCTACAACTTAAAGGAGGAGAGATCTATTTTAGCTCACAGTTTTAGAGGTCTCGGTCTCTGCCTAGTAGGCTGATCGAAGACAAAAAAAAGGCAATAGTAGCAGGGCATGAGAGAGACAGGTGCTTCTCCTATGGCAGCCCACGAGCTGAGAGTGAAAGGAACAGCCAGTGACAGAGAAATACTGTCAGCGGCCCCTCCCTCCATCCTGCCCACCTACCAGCAGCACATGAAATCATCAATGGCTTAATCTACTGATGGACACAACTGTCCCATGATCCAGCCAGCTTGAAAACACACAAGACTTTGGGAAGATGTAACAGATTTAAACCATAACAATGACCTCATTAGATAGGGACAGAACCATGATTAGAAATGTTAGGCAAGCAAGTCAGTTACAGAGACCAGCAGAACCAGGTACTTTTCTAAATGGCTAACCAGTATAATCACCTGAAGTTGACTCAGAGTGCTAGTAACCTCTTGTGAGGAGTACAGTACACTTGGCTTTTTCCTGTGTGTGCGTGCGTGTGTGTGTGTGTGTGTGTGTGTGTGTGTGTGTGTGTGTGTGTGTGTGTGTGTTTTGGAATAGTCTTACTATCTCAGGCTGGCCTTGAGCTTGCTATGTAGCCAAGCTGGCCTCTAACTTTCTGCCTTCTTGTTTTGACCTTCTGGGTGCTATATGCCACTATGTCCAGCTAAAATGCTTCTTAATGCCATCCTCATCAAAAGAAAGGAAAATTTTGGTGTTGTTTTCCTATTCATTTAGCTTTTAAATATTCCATTCCCACCAAATTTTTATTCCAAGAAATAACCTAAATATCACTTTTTAGATCTCTATGTAAATTAATATAAACATGGAGCACTTTCCTGGGACCACTAATTGTAGAGGAAAAAAATGGAGGTTTTTCTCTTACAAAGAGATTTCAGGTTGGACTTCTCTGTGCTCGTAAAAATTTTTTTCCTTAACACAAACAAGTGGTCTATACAGTTATTCCGTAGTCAGCATTAGGAAAGTGTTTCTGCTCAATTTTTCTTGTTTAAATATTGCCAATACAAAAAAACCCCATAGTAATCTAAGTAGTCAGTACATAAAATAATATGACCAATGACTTAGAAACAATTTTTAAAAGGCTTACATCAAAGTTGGCCTACCTACTCTTTCTGACTTTCCACAGTTTGAATGATTAAGAAGGCTAAATTCAGTTGTTCTAGAAAGATATTTTCATTCTATATGCTAGTATAAAAAATTTAAATAATAGTGATGCTCATAAGTTAAATGAACCATGATAACCTGCCTAAATTAAATTAAGTTTCTTCTCCTTGCCTTGCCTATGTTAGGTACAATGTTAACAATTTTATATCAATTTTGATTAGATATTTTAGAGCAGTATTTCTCTAAGTAAGAAGTTATTTTTATTTGCTAGTCATCCTCATAATATGTGGAATTCCTATGGCAGGCTATTCTGGATTATGAGATGTATTAAAGAACAGTCTACTTCACTTTCTCTCCCTCTTATTTTACAAATGAGAAAGAGTGAGCTACAAATTGGGGAGTGGCACATTTCCTGCATCTCATTGATGCACACCGAGGATGCTGTGAGCCACAAGACGAACACTCCGGTCTCCACCTGTCTTCTCTATCTCTGCAGGTTCTGGTCATATCTCAGAAAGCCTCAAGAGCCATGAACCAGTGTATGTCATTTTTTGAGCTAGGGCTAGCCACATCTGGTGAAACGGGCTGACATGCCAAGGTAGATAGCAGGTTGGTATCTGTGCCATGTTCCCAAATTCATGTTCCCAAAGCCTGGTGATGTTTTAAGAGTAGGACCCAAAAGGGAAGGGTTGACTGTGTGGAGATCGAAGTCTTTGGTTCTATAGGTTCAAACCTGGTCACTGCACAGGTGTGGAAAAACCTAAATGTTGGCCATAGCTCTTTCCTTGCCATTGGTTTCTATGTTGGTGTTTAATAGAAAGGAGTAACTTTTTCTCTTTTTTTCTTCCTTCTTTCCTTCCTTCCTCTCTCTCTCTCTCTCTCTCTTTCTTTGCTTTCTTTCTTATTTTTTCATGATTGAGTTATTTCTTTAGGGGCTAATTTGATCCTATGGATTCAAGAATAATTTTCCATGGCATATTTCTAGGCTTAGAAGCTAAGTTCACAGGCATCAAGGCCCAGGGACAATTTTTTTTTTTAACTTTTCAAAACCAGAAGTTTTTTTTAAAAATCTTCTTTTTAAGTTTGACACTGTCAAGAATAGTTAAAAACTCTACACAATCTTAGGCAACCTTTGTAGTGCTCTGGTGACAATAATTTGAAAATAGGTGCTGATCCAGCTTTTTGAATTTAAAAGGCCAGTAGTTGTCAACAGTATTCTCAGTGAAGCACTCCTAAAGAAAAATTCTAAAACCTCTTTGTACCAGAATCTGTTTTAGTAGTTTGGTAAAAACTCATTTTGTAATCAGAAAGATATTTTAAAATTTATGAAATAAAATAACACATGATCCCAAGAAAATTAACTGTATTATGTGTTTATAAAAGCCTAATTTTAAAATTTGATTTTATACACATATGTTTTTAAGTTAACACACTAAACACCAGGTCTTTAGAATTATGAAAATTTCTGCATGAGACTGAGAATAAATATTCCTAGGTACTTGGAATAATACTAATGTGTAAAAATACATGTGGTTTTTACTGGCTGCACAGTCGCAGACATTGTTAGTAATATTGAGCTTTTTTTGCCTATGTTCAGAAATAAAAGAAACTCTAAATTTCAGTAAGAAGTTAGTACAGTAGTGATGTTTTCCCGTGTAAGTTCATGTAACCCACTGAGGCCCACAGATTAGCGTAGACCAAGGTAATAACAATAGCTAAGCTAAGAAAATGAGTTGAGCTCTGTGCAACCCAGGGACTCATGGGATAAGACATTTTGCAAGTGGCTAAAACGCTGGGTTCTTTTATAACTACTTCAGCATTTTCTGAAGCATCATTTACGGTTTGTTTCCTTGTTTCATTGTGTTCCCAAACAGCAGCCTCATGTTTCAGAGCATTGTTCCCCAGTACATAGTGAGGCTGTACCGGAAATCAACTTGAATACTTGATGGAGATGAAACAATTACAAATAAATAAATATTCTTTGACTGTAGAGGGTTTAAAAACCTAGGCAGGAGGGATATCCGCCTCCTCTTGGCTCCCAGACGCATTACTGGCAACAGGCCCATGAATTTCAGCATTGTGGACAAGGACAAGAGTCTGTGGGACAATGATTCAGAGTAAAACAAGGAACTGTTCAGCACCCCAGGGAGTGGGGCTTGCAGCTGACACAGAGAGAAGGTATGGTTGTGTCAGGGCTGCTTCAAAGAAAACATTTCTCCCGAGTTCTGACCTAAAGACAAACTTCGCTGCCCACAAAAAGAAAGAATGTTAGGTCTTCTGATCCTTCCTCTCTGTCCCTCTCTCTTTCCCTCTCACTCCACCCCTCTCTGTCTCTCAGCATTGACTTCCTTCTTTGGGGACTGCGAATGCCAAGATTTTGCTTGCTTTAACTTTATCCCTATCCCACCCTACTCCCCTGTGCAGTACAAAAACGTCATTAGGAATAGATGTTGAGTCAAGGATTTAACAACTTACCAAGAAAGCAAATTCAAGGAGAGAAAAACAAATGAACAACAAGCAAATAAATAAATAGAAGACTCCCTTTCTATTACTGGTATTTACAAATAAAGAGAAAACTGATATTGAGGTTATTAAAGAAGTTTGATCCTTAAGGTCTATATAAACCTATATACTGTTAGAATTTGTTTTTTACATTAACCACAACATATTTTCCCCATTTTATTAACAAGTATATATACGATAACATATTATTTGTTGTGTTTAAAAAGTAAAATTAGGCCCAGCTGGTTACTTCATTGTCATTATTAAGTTTTAGCTATATATATGGGTTTAAGTCATTTGGATCACCTAATGCTTTAACTCACTTTGTGGAATAGTAGCTGTAATTTCATCTTTTCTAATCTTGTGTTTTCCTTAGCCTTTGAATAAACCAAAAGGGAACCAATAATCCTCTGTTGATCTTTGTTTTTACGGCTTTATAAATCTTATTTACCTGCTCTCTCTCTTGAGTTATTTTTTAAGTAAACTATGTGAAGTATGACTACAATACCCTGCTTCTGAGGTCATCAATTTTTAGCTTTTTGGTTTCTTTTTTTTTTTTTTGAGACAAGATACTAACAATTCTCAATGATTTTATCTTTGCTATAAATAGATACTTCACACATTTAGCTGCTTCTTTTTTCCTAAGTCATAGCTCCCCAAATGGTGCTAATAACCTCATAATGTCTTTGGATTTTTAGCCAAACTTTCATTTTTGGTAGGACTTCTAGGATTGGAACAAAAAAGCTGGTCAACCAGTCCATGGTCCACTCCTCCCCACCCCCACCCCCCCGCCCCCCCGGATGGAGTGATGTCTCTTCTTCCTCTCACAGGACTCAGGACCCTTGATTCTAAGCAATATGGGGTAAAAAAACACAAAGATAAGCCTCCCTGACTTCATTCTTGAAGTCAAAAATCGGCTGCAGAAACGTCTGTTTTTGTATTATCTCCACACACGATAGTGGTAGCTTCGGTGTGTGTCTTAAGCCTGTTTCCACACAGCCACCATCTGGATCCAAATGTGACATCATATATACCCTCAAACTTTCTCCATGAATGCAAGAATAAAAGACAGTCATGACTGTCACTTCTTAGAAAGGTCTCTGTTTCACATCAAGTGAAAGGAAAACCACAGATACTTGTACCACAGCCAGTATCCAAACATGTTTGTTTTCTGAGTGGCTCACATTTCTAAAGTGAAATAGATTAGTGTATAAGCCTCCCCCGCCCCCACAATCACACAACCCACACTGAACTACTCACCGAACAATCTGTCAGTGGGTTTCTCATGTCGAAACGTTTTCAGGTTTGTTCTTTTACCTACGCTCCAGCATTCTGGACATTGCAATCAAGGCTGGGTGTGTCCTGGACTTCCGGGATTCAAAGAGCCCAGAGTACGTCAGTCCTTGTCAAACACACCAAGGAGGAAGTCCCAGCCCTGGACTTTCATCCAGTTTGTTTCCTGAAAAAGCAAAGAATGGCTCTGGGTCAAAAGAGCCAGTGTGAGATGGTGGGAATGACATCTGCAATGTTCACAGGGCAGGTTACCGAGTCCAAGAGCTGGGAAACTCCTCCATAATCCCGGGTCCAGTATAATGGTAGCCAATTCATATTTCCTCAGCTCCCTGTAGCAATCATGTTTTTTATTTTCTACATTTTGTGCTGCTTTGGCATTTGGGAGTCTTGTAGAGCCAGGAAGGAAGTGCCTCTCTCAAGATTAGTTAATGCCTAGACATCAAGCAAACGAACTTGCTTGTAAGCGTGACTTTGATATGTGAACCAGGCTATCCAGTGACCCAATGCCCCTCACACACCAAACCAATATTTCCTTGGAGTTTCCTAACCTAGGGACTAGGGAGACAGCTACAACTGTAGGATGTCCAGAAAGGGCTGTCAGAAAACAAGACATACATTAACCGCCGGCCTGGCCAACTTAAGTCTTACTCTCAGCACAAGACCAAGAGACTAAGCTATCAGTTTAAGGCCATTTTTACTTATTTTTGTCCTCCTTTTTCATCACTCAAGAGGAATAACAGAACTAGAAATTAGCCCTTAGCAACTTCTTTCTATATTGCTTTCTCTGCATCCGTGGTCCAGTTGTCAATCCTTCGATGTCCAGGTAACGGCCTACTGACCTTTGACAGCCATTTGCAAAGCTTTGGGCAGTTTCGTCCTGACTCAGAGGCAGGGAAGGGCAGGCTCCAGTCAGAAAGCAGCTCCATGCATGTGGCCTATGAACTATCACAGCATGAAATCATTTGATTTGTGCCTGCCTTGCTGGTTCAACCTGCATTCATCTGCCCCTATTCGGAAGCTCCTAGGAATAACACAGAAGAGGGAGTGGACAGTGAGAGTGGTGGACTTCATTGTAGCCAGACTGTGAAGCAGGAACCATACTTCACACCCTAAGGACAGCCTCTGTTTTGTTTTTTCAAGAAGAATTTTATCATTGGAGATTACAACATTGGGCAGCTATCAAGAGGATGGAATTGGACAAGGCATCTCAATAGAATTAAAGTAGTTTAGGCAGATCAATAGGTTAATAGGGCTGGAAGGCATCCCTGCCCTCAGCAAGTCTTAGATAAACTTGGCTGCACCCTGATTTCCAGGTCCTGGGGCAGCTCACGTCTCCTCTACGATTCCCACCCCATTTTTCCTGCTGCTCTTGGTCTCTATTTTGTCCCAACTCAGGTAAAAATAGAAAGTTTGCCTCTGTTTCTGGTTTCTGTAAAAACATCATCTCACTAAGCTTACTGCAAGCTTTTTTGTTCAACTACAGATCAATGAGGCAACCTGCATTCTGCTCATCAGCAGAAATCTCTCAGAGGCTCTTTTTTTATGTCTATGAACACCGGCTAGGTTAAAATACCTCCACCTTGCTATCGTGTCCCTCTCAGAGTGTTTGAGGGCAGCGGGGTATCCTGGCTGAATCCAGACTCACAGTGAGAGTCTGGCTCTTCATTCAGCCCCTCATAGGGGTGCTTGAATCTACAAAAAGAGGGAAACATTTATCTCTGTCAGGATAGCACTGTAGAACAACACAAGATCCAGTGGCTTCAAATCACAGAGAATCTATTCATCTACAAATTGGTGGCTTAGCTGATTGTTCTTTGGCTCTTCCCTGGACTCGCTCTCGCAAAACCAGGACGTTGGCACAGCTCTGCCATCCAGGGTGGGCGGGGCAACTTTCTGAGCTCTGCTAGGCAGGTGGCTGACAGTGGGCAAGGGCAATTTTTCATCGTGTGGTAGCCTAGCTCCAACATTCGCAGAGTGTGGCACAAGAGCCCAGAGATGGAGAGCAAGTGTTCAAGTTCTCCTGAGCACTTAGGTGAGGTGCTGACGACTCAGAAATGACACACAGACTGCAATCACTCAGACGAAAACTACCACAGGCCAGTCGAGATCCACAGGCGTGAAGTACAATATCCCACTGCAAAAGCCATCTCTAGAACAGAGGTGGAGAACTTCGGTGCTGTGGGCTTCATGTCCATAAAATCATTTGGTCCAGCCTGACCCATGGTAACTATCACATTAGGTGTGAGTTATTTAGATAACAATTACATGTTTTACTAAGTTCAGGGGGCAAATTTTTGAATAGATAATTTTTTATGGCCCAAAAATGATGTCATAAATATCCAATGGCCCTTGGCATAACAAGTGTTCCTTACCCCTGCTCCAGAGGATATCTCAGCTTATCAAGGTGAGTGAGTCATCTTGATAAGGAGGCCCAACACAACAAGGAGTGTCCTGAGCATATGAGAATCCTCCCAGCCCCTGAGTACCACGAACAGCCTAAAGGGACTTTGGGAAGGGGAGGTGGAGCTTCAATGTGAGACAGAAAACAACGAACCTTATGGCTTTAGAATTCATGTCAGCATAACCTCCTTCAACTCACAGATTGGTGAGCACTATAGGTAGAAGGAATCTTCTCCTCAGAGAAGTTATACCATTCCTTTTTTCTGACAAAAAAAAAAAAAAAAAAATAGAACCCAAGCATCTGTTAAGCTCTCTGTCCACAACATTATCTCTGTCCATATGTTTCTAATCCACACATATTCCCTGGCATCTTTGCATACCAGGCCTCCAGTTTCACTTACTGCTTAACCCCTCAGATCCTAATCTTCCAATTTCCTTCCATTCATTGCATAGCATTGCCCTTCCTGGCAGGGCCTCTGTGGACAGAAAGCCTGCAATGGGTTCTCTTTGCATCCACCCTGGAAGTGACTCCACTGGACTCCACCTAAACACATTTGTGTTGCTGCCAGGGGAACTGACAATATTACTATATCATTATTAATTACTCAGAAAACAAATATTTGGTGTTGGTAAGTTAGTAAGAAGCAGGAGCCCAAATGTAACAGAGGGTAGAAAAAATTCAAATTTATCTTAAATGTACCTTAGCAAAATGTGTCAGCTTTCTGTCACTATGACAAAATACCTGAAAAAAAAAAAAACAACTTAAAGACAGAAGGTTATTTGGCTCATGGTTTCAGAAATGTCAGTCCACATTTGGCTTGCTCTGTTGTTTTTAGGCCTGGGCGAGGCAGAAAGAAACACCACAGTGGAGGAAAGTGGCAGAAGAAAAACTGCTCAGCTTCATGGTGGCGGTTGGAAAGTAGAGAGAGAGAGAGAAAGAGAGAGGGGGGAATGAAAAGGTGTGCTGGAAAAGAGCAAATCAGTCCTCAAGGTCACGTACCATAAGCCACTCCCTTCAGCTAGGCCCAATGGCCTAAGTTTCTATCATTTCTCAGTAATGCTATCAGATTTAGAAGCCACCAATGGATTAATCGATTGGAGTTGGAGCCTTCTGATCCAATTGTTTTACAAATCTTCCCCTCTGATGTTGCACTGGGTGCTTTCAATACATGAACCTTTGAAGGACATTACATATCTAAACCATATCTAAATTTTTAAAGTAGCCAAAACATGCAAAATATTGAAAACAGCATAGACATCTTCAATAAGAACCTAATTGACTAGCTTATGGTCATAAGAACTCATCTTTAGAAGATTTACCATGTGTTAGGGACTTACCAAATGTCATGTGTTTTATAAATACGAAGTTTTTAAATAATCAGCAATTCTTTTGAATAATACATATTATTTGATCTTCATACTACATGTAAGGAATACCTATTTTCCTATACATTATTCGAATTTTTCTTTTTTTGGCATAGTACTTCATTGTATAAATATACTACATTGTCTTATCCATGCATTTGTTGATGGACATATTGGCTGATTCCAAGATTTGGCTATTATAAGTTGTGCTGCTCTAAGTGGTGGTATGTACTCATGTATGATGACCTTGACTCTTGGGAATATCCCTAGAAGAGGTATAACTGGATCAAATGAGATACCTGTTTTCAGTTTTTTGAGGACTCTCCATACTTCCTTCCATAGGGCTGGACCAGTTTACAGTCCTTCCAGCAATGTACAGCTGTTCCCTTTCTCCCACAGCCTCACCAGAATTTGTTGTTTTTTGAGTTCTTGATACCAAGCGTTCTTATTGGAGTTAGCTGGAACCTCCATGTTGTTTTGATTTGCATTTTATTTGTAGAAAAATCGATATACTTTGAGACCATTATGCTTAACAAAATGAATCAGACACAGAAGGTTAAATATCACATAGTTTCTCTAATATGAGAAAACCAAACCCTAAGAAAGTAAAAGAGAGATGGAAGAAAGTAAGAAGTTTGTGGAGAGGAAAAGAGTATGGTAGGAGGCGAGGGTCGGAAAGGAAAAAGGAAAGCAAAAATGATCAAGACATGATATGTAAATATACCAATTTTTCAATTAAATTCCAAATGAAAAAAATATATGGAAGGAGTTTGATACTCAGGGTGGTCAAGTGACTTCCCACAGTCACACAAGTTACCCTACCGGAGTGTCCTCACTGGATCCATCTGACTCTAGTGCTTCCTTGTCTAAGTATTGTGCTGTCTTGTCAGTCCATTCATATGATCAGATGCGGGGCAGGCAAACGATGGGCATATACATAAAATGTTTAATTATATTTACTTGGAAACAGACTGTGAAAGGATGAATCTGACTCTAGTTTGATGCCTATATAAGAAAAAAAGATCTAGGCACAATAGGCTGTTCAGACAACAGCACCTTTCTGAAGGTTGGGATCATAGGCGACTGAGCAGGCCACCGATGACTCATACCAGATTTCTGTATGATGTGAATACATGAAATGGCTATATATTTCTTTGAAAATTAAAAGAGTTAGAAGATAACAATTATGTTCACCTTAACTCTTTGTTTGTTTGGTTTATTTTTTATTGTTTTTCAGTACAGGGTCTCACTTTGTGGCCCAGTTTTGACCTAAACTTGCGATCCTTCTGCCTCCTTCTCCTAAGTGGCAGAGATTACAAGCAAAAGCCACTTTGCCCTCCTTGTTTAATTTCTAACAAAGGAGAGTGGCGGGTGAAATGCTGACTGCATGTCTTGGCATTTGATGCCTCCAGGGTTTTTGTGGGTCCCTCTATTTTTCCATTGGCCTATTACATGTTTGTTTTTGTCCAAAGCTCAGTGTGTCTCATGTGCCCCCAGTGGAGGACATTCTTACCTTGTACGACTCTTGACCATTACACTTACCTCTTTTTATTTATTTACCCCATGGGCTGAAATTATTAGTGTAATGATCTGCCTCCCACATTACTCAATGAGATCCTTACAGCCAAGTGCCTGAAGCAAGGTACAGGTTCACTAAACATTTGCTTTTACTTGATTGAATTAAGCACTGAGGACAGTGACCTCGTTAGCTAGTTTCTCTTCACAGACAGGCAGGGAATGTTGCTTATGGGTAGATCTTGTATCCTCAGCTATCAGGAAGTTGGTTCAGAACTCAGAAGTGGAAGATGAATGTGACCTTCTGGGCAGGAACTCTAAAATGGGAAGTGGCTCAAATGCACTCGGGAGGCTCTGACACTGATTTAAAGTGGCCTTGACAAGCAGGAAACCGAGAAGGACTCAGCCAGAATCCCAAGGGGCCACTTAGAGAACTTTCTTGGAGATTTGTTGGTTAAAAATATATAAACAGATGAGAGGAAGAGAGTCTCAAGACCAAGAATAATATCAGAGAGCCCTAACATTGGCAATAAGTTTGGGAAAGCTGCGGTAGGAAATGAGCTGAGTTCTGAGAATTTTTCCAAGAGGAGCTTAGCTGTCGCTGGCTGCTTCCGCAGAGACATGCACTTACAGGGACAGCCCAAGGCTTCACTGCAGGCAGCTGGCCTGCTCTTGCTCATGGCATAGTAAGCAAGATCGCTCCAGCAGCTTCTGGTACCAGGGAGGTGGGGGGTGGGGGGACGGAGTTGGGGGCTGAGAGGGTGGCTGGCCTTGAGGGGGCCACATGTCTCAAAGAAGCTTCCTCCCGGGACTAGCCCCAAATGGGTGGTGAGTCCTGACACATCTTCCCAAGGCGAGCTGCTGCTTCTGAATCTTACATGATCCCTGGCCTTGGCCTGCTGAGGCTGACAGGACCATGGTCTACTCCCCTTTCAGACCCACGAGAGCCACAGACAACGTGTGCTGTATGTGACGTCACCTCTGACAGTCACGAGTAAGTGGAGAAGTGATCGCATTCTGACTAAATTACTTTTTATGTTTAGTCTCTGGTTGCTGCAGTGATTAGTTTTCTTAATTTTCACATTTCTCCAAAGCTGAAAGAAGCATTTCTGAATTTTTTGCCTGAATGCATATATTTAAAATTAAGCAAACAAAACTTTTTTTTAAAAAAGCACTTTACTGAAAGCCTGAGGACAGAAAATAAAATCCATCTAATGTAGAAGTGTAAACAAGTATTTCCAACTTTAGCGAAAATAGCTGGGGCACGCACTGGTATTGTGTGTGACTATTAATAGCTAGGCTGATATAAAGCACCTAAGGCAATTTTGATTTTCTAATTACATTGTGGCTTTTAAAAATAGTGCAAAATCAAGCTTTGCATCTCTCATCACTTCATAAAAATCACCTAATTTTAAAATCTGAGCCAAATGGTCATAATTTATATATATATATATATATATATATATATATATATATAATATATAGCCTGTATACAGTGCACAGGACTTAATATTTGTTATGCATGCTCAAGTCTCATATTAATTTAAAAACTCCAGGTGTTAATGGAGAAAAAAGATGAAATCAAATGGATTAATTTACATAAAACAAATTAGAGTAAATTCACTTTCCCCCCATAAGCCCCAGGAAATAAAAACTAATGGATAACTAATTAACAGTCAAGTCCTACAGCTGGGATCTATGGCTTTGACTTTTTTCTAAGCTCAGCTATGGTCAGTCTTATAGATCTCAATAAAATGTACGTCAGAATGTTTTCATCTTCAGGATGAAGGTATGAGTTCGGCATTTTTGCATATGCAAATAAAGAGTCACTCACAGGATTTACTTGCCTTTTCTACTTTGATCTCCCCCTGTCGTTTATAAATCACTGGCTTGTAGTTATTTCCTATAAACCGTTGCCTGGATTTGCGTATAGAATCTTACGGAAATGCAAACGCCCTCAAGACAAATATTCATTGTGGTTCCTTGTCCAGCAAGAACTTTATTCTTCATCCTGTTTCCTTTCGTACATTTGGAATGTTATATGTCACACTTTCACTACCTTGTCGAAAAACAGAAACGCATGGTTTCTGAAGCCATTGCACTGGCGAGGGACTGTGGCGCACGATATATAAAGTCACGGAGAACTCGGGGACAGCAGTTCTGTGTCTTGTCTTCCACGTTGTCTCCTTACTCACACGATTTAGCCCTTTGTTTGGCTTCTCTCACAATTCTCCTGAGAGGATTCACAATACTTGTGACATTCTTTGCCTTTCAATTTGCCCCGTGTAGGATTTTATACAATTGGTAACTCGTTGATGTGTGTTTGTTCGCTGGCTTCTTCAGTGACCTCTTATGAAACGTCCTCTTCGTTCCGGTCACTATGAGAGACGCAAAAGTGAACAAGCGCCAGTTTCTTCTTCTTCTTCTTCTTTGTTTTTTTTTTTTTTTTTGAGAAACTGACAAAGAATGTTGGTGTCACATTATGATAGATTACATAAAAGGACTGATTGATGAGTGTGTGTGTGTGTGTGTGTGTGTGTGTGTGTGTGCCTGCGTGTGTGTGTCTGTGATGTGTTTTGTTGTATTATGGATTGTACCCAGATTTTTCTTATTGATCCCCAGCCCTTTACTGAAAATTACAAAAAAATTGAGATAGAATCTTGCTTCGAAGCTAAAATGCCCAGGCTGGGCTTGAGCTACTTCTGCTTTAGCCTTAGAGAGTGCTGGGATTATAGGCCCAAGGCTTCACACCACACCATAAAGGATTTCTTTACAGTGCCTGATTGAAGGTGAAGAAAATGATAGATGATAGTAGTAAGAGAGAGGGACACTTGCTGATGGTTGAACTGTATATATTAATTGTGGGTGTAACATAGAGAACGTGCTGATGTCACCAGGACGTTATAAGAACACTGAGCACATGACTTGCAAAGGATTTGTCTGTCTGCCTGTCTTTTCTGGGAAATCTGGGTGGCATATTTTAGCTTTGACCCAAAGGTAACTGGAGCACTATAGATATTTCCATATTCAGGATCTTAAGCAGATTTGGGATGTTTAGATTTGCATTTTAATTGATCTTCTGACAGTGCTAAAAACAGAGACTAAAAACTGTATTGAGTTGAACAAGAAAACTGGGGTCTGTTACCAAGAACCGGAAGAAAAATGGTAAGGCCTTAATAAACAAGGAGAGAAACAGAGACAGTTTTAACATGGAATCAATCGGTAAGGCTTGGTGTTGCAAGGCAAGATTCCAGAGGACACCACTCAGGACACTTGAAAGCCTAAAGGAAAGTCTTCATTAGCCAGCTGGTGACTGCACACAGGACTGCAGCCCCAGCCTCAGATTTTAGAGTCTTTTAGGCCTGAAAACCACATCCCGGTAGACACAGTCAAACAGATTTTTGGCAGCAGTAAGCAGGTGACAGAAGCAGAGAACAAAGCCAGGTAGCACACGTCATTTCTTCCCCTAGTAACTGGAGCTTAGCCCAGGACTTTTCACCTTGGCAGGTATGTAAGCTACATGTAGTGTTACAGGGATGGGAATGGCTACCACAATATGGCGTTAGTCTGGTCAAGCTGCATGTCACATGCCTCACGGGTTTTATGGGCATGGGTCAAATCATGGACTAATCACGGGGTAAGTGGTTGTATTGTCCCCTTAGTACCAAAAATTTTACTGAGGTAACCCTTTGCCTTATATAGGGAAGCAAGCAGTTAAGTAGACAGAGCCCTACAATTTTGCACAGGAGCAAAAGGACCACTGGACCTGCTAGAGTTTTCAACAGGGTTGTCAGCCTGGGGAGACCAGGAGAATGCAGATTGGTACCAGCTCTTGAATTTTTGTGGGCTTATTTTTTTTTTTTTTTTGAGATTATTTCTAACCAGAGACAGCTTTTCTAATTATGCCTGACTGGTTGGCATAGAAACAGCAGGCTTTTCCTAGGGCTAGGCAGAGGCCTCCCTGCTTCATGAACAGGAGGTCTATTCTTCTCTGGTTTCAGAGCACTACGTTTACTAGTGAGTCTATCTGTAGCTCTAATTTGAAGATCGAGCTTTTAATATGTCCTAGGTCCCTATCTATTTGGGTGCTTAGGTTTTTTAATTTTTACCTCCTATTATTAGTATAGGCATTTTCATTGCAGCAGAGCCCTCAATCCCTGATTTTATTAATAATAGAATGAGGAGGAGGGCTGACCTGGGTTGACAAATTATTTTCAACTCCTGGAACAGGTGAGCCTTGGTCTCTTCTCTGTTGTGGATAGGGACCTGGGGCAGAACATATGCTAGGACATGTAGGACGTGCTCCTCCAATCAAAATAGGTCAGAAATGGTACGTTTGGTTAGGTTGTTGGTGCGGGCAAGCCAGGAAGTGTCTGGGGCTTTGAATTCAGCTGTTTATCTACACCTGTGTTTTTCTAAACAATATTTTTACAGGACTCTGAATAAGGAGAGCTTTTTAAGGGGTTCCCTGGGGACATCAGGCAGGTGGATTTTTCCTGTACATCCCCCAGGTAAGTTTTGGTAGGTTTCATTTGCAATTTTCTGGTTTGGAGGAAGAATTCATCATTTACTTTAGACCAATCCCAATATAGAAAGGAGGCCTTGGGTTTGGCTGGTAATGGGTAGGATTGGGTCAAGGTAGTGAGGGGTGAGAGGAATCCAGAATGAAAGCCTAGCTTCTGGTATTTTCCTTAAACCTTTGTCCCCTGTGGCCTCCATGGAAGGCACCAAGTAGCATGGGCTTTAAATGGGGACTTCAAAAGCTGGTTACCATCTACTGCAGTATGCTAATTGGGGAGATAATTCCTTGACCTCTTGAAGTAAAATGGAAGTAACAATTATTTACAATAATTAAGTATTCAACAAACGCTGGTTGCTATTGCTACTATTATAATTAGCATTTTTTTTCCACAAGAAAGTAAGATAAAAATAGTCTCAAAGTTACTGACAAACTGAAGTTTGAGCACAAGGAATTTTTTTCTTCTTTCCTGACAAAGTTGCTAACCAAATGTTCTACCACCCTCTAATATTTTCGTGTACATTTCCTACAAATAAGGATGTTCTCCAACGAAGCCGCAGTATAACCATCCAAGACAGGAAATCAAAATGATGTATTGCCGTTATCTAATCCTCAGTTCCACCAATTGTCCTGTTCACATTCTCCGTAGCAACAGGATCCTGTTCAGGGTCACACTCGGCATTCAGTCATTGTGTCTCATTAGTCTCCCTCACGCTTGGGTCTTTTCCTGACTCTCAGGGCATTGACTTACAGATTATCAGTTGGTCTAAGAGGTGTAGCTCCTTGATAGAGCACTTGCCTACCATGCATGAATCGCGGTTCAATTCCCAGTGCTGGAAAGAATTATAACCAGCTAATATTTTATACAAAGTCCTTTCATTTAATTCAGGTTTATTTATGTTTGCTCATGATAAGATTATGGTTATACACCTTTGACAGAAATATCACAGAAACAATGCCCTAGTCTCATTGCATCAATTTAAGTAACCCCTGGTGGTTTTTGTCTCCTTAATGGATGGGGGGTATTTACTCGATGGAATCTGCCAGGCTTGGCTACTCTGACCTTGGCAGTTAGTAACTATATTTTTGGCGGGAATGTGTTTTACATCCGGACAAATGCCTTGTTCTTTTGCAAGCATTCAATTTATTAGTTCATATCACAGTAACTCGTACTTTTTCATTTTATTCAACGCTTTACAATCTGCCACTACTATTAATTTGATGCCCAAAACATCCTCCATCTGGCCAACAAGAGCCAGTCAGAGACACAGAAGCTTAAATGTCACACGGACTCTAACATGAGAAGCCAATGTACAAACAAGCAAAATAGCGGGATGTGAATGATGGTAGGATCCGGTTTTGTCAGGGTGGGGGATGCGGGCAGTGAGAGGGTTAGAAGGAAGGACAAGTGACGGAGATGGGGCAGGTGTCCACACTAGTTCCTCAAGTGAAATGTCATTATTATGGATTGCAAATAGATACTAATAAAAATACTTTGGGGAAAAATAAAAGTAGCAAAGAGAAGTAAGAATTAGGAAAGAACTACTTATGTAGTTTAACACTATATATAATTTTCTAAGATTATATTTTTTGCACTTCAAGTTTTAGCCCTAATTTTTAAATTGCTTTTAAAAACCCTCTATTTGAAAACAATGAAAATAAAGTTGTTACAAAAAAAATTTGCTCTTTCTCTGTGCAGTTCGTCCCTTTCCAGCCCCACGAGCTGCTCCATATCCAGACAGCGTTTTCAGCCCAGCTTCATTCAGTTACTGCCTCAAGGTTCCTGGGTCCTTTTGGTGAAAAATGGATTTAGGAAGTTATTTCACAACCAAGGCCCAGACCCTGGAGGACTCACGGATTCCAGGCCTTGTTGTGGACAGGGAGAACATTTCGACCAGTTTTTTTCCCCCTATATTTATAACTCTCTTTTCCAGATGTGAGAAACTGACTCCCATTCCTCTTAATGCGTTGGATCAGTCCCCCTGTGCGCACCTGTGCCCCGTGGCTGCCACTCTGCCCTCCAGGCTCTGACCCCGTGCTACTTGCCCCCTGCAGAGGTGGCCTCCTCATCCGGGCTAGCTCTGATCCCCTGGGACCCTCCCCCATTGTGTGGACATCCTCCCCATCCGCTTGGGGCGTGCGTCTTCATCCTGTGCCATCCCACTGAGCACACACCTCCGGACTCCCACTCTGCCCCCTACACCACACTCGCGGTCACTGCAATTCTGTTACCTGACACAATAGATCTGCTCTGCCTCCTCTGAGGCACTGGGGCTGAAAAGTCCAGGAAGAGACAGAAACTAGAGGAAAAGAGGAAAGGAGAAAGAGAATATCCACACTCTTAGTATCAATTATTTTTCTACCGTTAATTGCAATGCTGAGAGTAGAACCCAGGGCCCCATGCATGCGGGCTAGTGTTCTGCCACTGAGCCACTTTCTCAGCCCTTAGCTCTTTCTTATCATTGCTTCCTTGGCTGGATTTTTGTGTCTATATTCATTAAGGAGATTGGCCTATAGCCTTTTTCCTAATTAATTCTTTGTCTAATTTTGGCACGGGGTAACGCCACCTTTCAGAAATAAGTTTGGCAATGTTTATTCTCTTTCGATTTCGTGGAACAGTTTGAGAAGTACCGGTGATATCTCTTCTCTGAAGTTTCGGTAGAATTCTGCAGTGGATCCCTCCAGTCCTGGACTTCTCTTTTTCTAGTAGAGACTTTATTACTGCCTCAATTCCCATGCTTGTTCTGAGTCTGCCAGGGTTTTTGTGTCTTTTTGGTTCAGCTCTCGCGCCTTGTATGTGTCTAGAAAGGCCTGAGGGGTGTACCAGCGACTTCATCCCACTTCCTGTGGTGCGAAGTAGAGAAGGATTGCACAGACGCAAAAGCAGTGATGGAATCTTCAAACTGCAGAATCAGATTGTTCTTTGGCCGCTTGGTTCCTCCAGAGAGATGCTCTGGAAATTGCTCTCATCCATCAAGTCACAGCCTATTAGGTGTCCGTGAACTCCACAGAGAAAGGTGGGTGCTAGCGACGATGAAAAATGTCTCCCTTCATTCGGGAAGCTCGCCCTCCTCCCTAGGGCTCCCCGGTGGTGGCTGGTGACCAAGCTCCCGCCTTTCCCTCTGTTTCCTGCCCCTCACGTGGTGAGTGGCTTTCCTCCACATCAGACTCTTCTACCTTTGTCAGCCCATCATGTGTGGACTGAGGCTTCTCGACCCGTGAGCTAAATGAACCTCTCCTCCTGAACGTTGTGGATGTCACATATGACGTCCAGGCGTGGGAAAGTGACTAGGATGACCGTGTTGCCCTCTTCGTGTTGTTGTCATTTCTCCTGAAGCAAGTGCGGGGGCGATGGAAGCAGAGTCAGGGGTGGAGATCACATGGGCCTCAACTGCATGTGGCAGCTTCAGCCGTGCAAGGGGCCAGGACAGGACTGAGTGGCCCTGTGGCTTCTGGGGAGAAAGGATTCCAGTGCTAGATTGTCCCCCGTTTACAGGAAGAGCTTGTGGCTTCCTAAGGGAGTATACTTTTATAGTTTAGTTTTTTTCTGCCTCAGAGAAATTTCAGCGGGCTGAATTTATTAGAGTAACTTATGCTTGGAATTAGGTTGCTGTTGGGGGTAACTATAACGTTTATAAATATTTTAATAAGGTGTTTGTTTTATTTTATAATATGGGGGATGGTAGTGGTGTCTGGTTGAATTTCTAGGCTCTTTCTATATATTTCGAGATACTACGTGACATAAGCCCAGAGGAGAAGGGCAGCTCGGGAAAGACAGAGTTTCTTGGCAAAGGCCAAGAAAGGAAAGTAGTCTAACGATGTGGGCCCAGGCTGAGAGAACGCATTGCCAGCCAAGCTCTTCTGACTAGTGCGTGCAGGGAGAGGCAGCTGTGTGCCCAGCTTTGAGTAGTTGATCCTAAGTGCTTCTTTTATAATTTGGAAAACTGAGTATAGTCTGATACATTCAAAGTGATACCTCTATAAATCACATTTCCCAGAATGCAGTGCTCCATAAAACAGAACACAGAAGTTTTTAAGCCCCAATCTTAAAGAGATACTATAGTACAATATATCACAAGATAACATCGCACTACTTTCTCAGCAATCATAGTGATCTGGGGATTTAACAAGGCTGTAAGAAGTGACTGGAAGGATGTGAACCCTGACGTAACCCCACCCAGGAAGGGGTGATGTCTTCCCAGCACGAGCTGGTCAGCACTTACAGTAAAGGACACTTACACTGTACTCTTAATACTTATCTTTATTATGAAAGTATTTCCAAAGTAAAATGATCCTCGTATTAATGATTGCTTCCAGAGATCAAGAATGAATCATTATATTTTCATATAAAAATCAGCAGAACACAATTTAACAGTACATGAGATAATTCTAATTGGCTAATGGTACATCATTCCATTTGACAGAGATGCCCAAGTACTGAGTTGTTCCAGAAAACAAGTGAGGTTTGTCACCTATCCTACTTCCCACTGAAAGTTGAAAAAAAAAATCAAATCCACAAACGACCCACCACCCCTTCCATGGCAAAACAGCTGCAAGGGTGAACGACGGGGCAAAGGGCGCTGACGGAGACCATGAGCCGAGAGGCTTCCGGAACTCTGGGGAGCCGAACTTGGAAGGTGTTTTCCATGTTTAAGTTAATGAAGTTCCAGACTCATCACGGAACTGCTCCTACTACAGAACTGTATTTTTTTAAGCTAACCCTTTCAAATTCTTGATTTTTAAAGAATAAGTTTTATAACAAGTGTTGATTACTGTAGACAAAAAGGAAGAAAGAAAAAAAATCAGTGTGAAATCTTGAAATCTAGATTTTCCACCAAATGCAGAAATCCTACTAATAGCTGTTACTCCCTGGTTTCCAGACCACACAATATACACCAACACAGGAAGCTACACTTTCATGGACATTGTGTTAAGGAACATCACACACTCAGGCATAGTATTACTTTCTTTCAGAAAAACAGGCCAGGCAGAGGAGGAGGTGTGGCACACAGCAGATCCCAAGGCTACTGAGAAATTGAAAGCAGAAAGGAGAGAACCTCATAGCTCACTGCGTAGAAGATTCTAGAAGACAGAAGAATGTGAGCGATGGAGATAAGCAAGCGATCCTTGGATAGTTAGCCATCATTTCCTGGCAAATTCTGAGAATGATGGGTGTTAGGAAGACTACATGCCACCTGCCTGCAGAATCTTAAACTTCCTCTGGCTTTTTGTGTGTATATGTGTGTGTGTGTGTGGTGGGGGTAGGATTCTGGGTGCTCATGTCATAAGGTATGCCTTTCAAAGGCTTCAGGTGGAACTCAAGTTGGGAATATGTGGAAAAGACTAAGGTTCTTCTTTGGGTGTCTGTAGATCTCATTAACAATACTGAAGATGTTTTACGTTCTCCAATATATTTTTTTCCCCATGAAAATCAACATGAGGCATGTTACCTAGGAGGGTTTATGAAAGGAGACTAAAAGTGGACCAGGTTCCCCAGCGTCCATTGAGCGCCCCCTAGGGGTGGGAGGGTGCTGTGTAAACAAAGGCAAACCCACAGGGCCCTTCTCTGGCCTACTACTATGAGGAGCTAAATTGCAGCAGGCTTAAGTGCCAATTTCTGTGTGGCAATTTAATAATGGCACCCTTCCCACTCACCTAGTGAAACCTAAACTGATTCTGGAGGCAGTAATATCTTTAAGGAAAAGTCTTGCTCCATTTTCTTTCAGATGTGCTTGTGATTACTGACCTGTTTGGATGATTATTCCTTCCACGGATGGCATGCTAAGTGCAAATGCAAGCACTAGAGATCCCTGTGCTTTATTTTTCCATTCAAGTTACTTAATCAGAAAGTGCCACAAGAATACTTTCTCATTAGGTTGACTTTGATCTGATTTGATCTTTTTCTTATTTGTATATTAAAAACATTTCTGGGCTGTTCCTATTTATCTACAAACAAGAAACCTGCCAAATAAAACAGGTAAGCTAGTTAAAACTTTAACACCTTAAATATCACATGAAATGCAGACATTTAATCTTTTATTTCCAAAACAAATTTCTCGAAATTTCTCTGGATCTGAAGGTATCATCACACATTGATACATGGGAACTTTTAACAACTTTTGAATTATTTGCACGATTTTTATACTTCAAATTAAGGAAAATACTCAAATCTGTAGGCAACTTTGGCATTAAATTTTCCAATACAGGGACAAAAATACCACTGTAAAATCATGAATGGGCTGGAGATAAACACGTGTTTGTAAATTTCTCTCTGAAGAGATTTTAGCAAAGAGTCAGAGAAGCTGAAATGAAGACTCACAATCTACTTAACCCAAATAACAGTGAGATTTAAGTACAAACTGGAGGTTCATATTGTTTCTACCTAAGATGAAGACATTCAGTTTGCTCAGATTCAAACTCTATCATAAATACAGTCACGTATCACTTAACTACAGGGACACATTCTGAGAAATGTGCCATTAATCAATTTTATTGCATGACTTTCATAAAATATACTTACACAAAGAGCCTACTACACACCCAGGCTAAATTATAATCTCATTGACTCAGATGTAATTATGTAGTGCATGACTCTTTTTAGAGTAGAAAAGTTTGGCAGAACTACACACTTTGAGGTTAGCCTACCACTTTGACCAAAGATCTGATCTACTCGGCTTCCTGCCTACTTCTTCTACTGCGTTTTTGTTAAATGCTATGATAGTACAGGATGGTAACTCAGGACATCGTCTGGCCAGCCCACCAGGAGCAGAATGTTAATATAACCCTGGGTAAAGTAGATACTGTTTGTATTTTCACAACACCTGAATAATCAAAAATACTGATAGCTGTTGCTTCTCTGCTTTCAACATCTATTGTACTGAATTTGGAAATGTAAACTGTATTTGGTTTCTATATGACCCCAAGAGCTGTATGCCTTGAGCTGTTCCATACATGTAACTCTATGGCTGAAAGGCTGAAAGGGATCCACAACTCTCAGCTGTGCGGGCAGCAAGAGCAGAAGATGAGGGAAGCATCTAGTGTACACGGTGGATGATTTTTATGATGAGAATGTGGATACAGATAAATCAATGCAGTTTTAGTTTTATCAGTTTCTGGAGAAACATACATATACACACAGAGTTCACACACTTTTACATCATTTACTGACCCAAGGCCAAATTCTACTTGATTTCCTACTTTTTCCCCCACTAAGAGATCTAGAAAAGCTATAACATTGGAGATTAAAACATCATATTTTCTAGAGTCCTTTCTACATACCCCTTGGTACCCTAGGAAGATCTTCATGTAACTGAAGGAAGATTGTGTCACCACAGGCTAAGTTAATTAATGAGAAACAACACTTCCACTAACCTATAGCTGAATTTACAAACTGCACCCCTTTAAGCTACGGCCTGGTACAGGTCGAGGATAAGATATCTCATGTAGTTTTCTCTCTGAGACTTTATCAGGCCACAGTGGGAGAGCAGTAGACAGACACAGATTATTCTATACCACAAAAACGTTTAAAAATCCATTTTAATTAGCCAAAGAGAACTCTATCTTAAGACACAAAATGAAATATTCATAATATTATAGACACAGAGAGGCCTGTGTCAATGCCATGAATCAGAAAGACTGAATGCTCCCAGCCCTCCTCCTCAGTTACGTCTGAGGCAAACAAAATTGTTTAGATTTGCTTTGCAAAGAACAAGTAATCAATTTCATTTACTGTACCTCTTCTAAATCTTTAATTTACAAGCTGATCTTCTTGAAGTTATTTTTCTGTGCTAAAGGTCACATGGCCCACACTGGGACACAGTGTGGTTCCTGAGTTCATTTGCCCCAGCAGGAGGACTTTCCCAGACACTGCGGTGAGGCGAATATGGTCCATGCATTAGTTCATTAAGCAAGCTTTCACCTTTTCGAAAATTTCAGCTACAATACACTTGTTATTCATTTTTATCTATCTGCATTTGAATAGATGTTCTGATGACGAACAGCACCTTTGTGGCTCATGGCTGGTCTCACAAACCCAACTATCTACAAATTATATTCTTAGATCTATGTGCCGTTTTGTGAAAAAAAAAAAGTAACAAGATTCTATAAGGACAATCAGCCGCACTGTTTTCTCCATAAACAAGCAGACATATTTCTGAGCTTATTCAATTTATGGACCACACCAGAAACATTCGATTTTGTAAGTGAGAGGGAAAATCCAACACTAGAGTGAGAAGTTTCTCCTTGGAAATATTTACTTTTAAACTATCAGCTCACAAGTTACACAGTATGGGCACAAAGATTTACTTCATTTCCCCCCCAAAACTCAAGTTAAGTGGGACTGGTTCTGAGAAGGCCAGACATGCGCGCACCAGTGTTTTTTACTTTGGATTCTTATTTTAGATGATGTTCTTTTCAATATGCAAAATAAGGAGATGTCATCCCATTTTATTCTTACTAAAAATCAGGAAAGAGAGAGAAATCTTTGGCTTATGTGCATGGCACCTGTAGCCATACATAACAACACTGTCGTGTAGGAGGCTGACAGAGACTTACTCTTAAGGAATTTTTCCTCACTGCTGACACTATCATCGCCTAATAGAATTCTTGTTGTTCTTCTGGAAAGAGCTGTATTTGAATCGGAATTCCTGGAGATCACACACAAGGGTTCAAAGAGGCAACTAACAGGATGTACAAGTGCAAAGCTGCTCAGTTTCCAGGGGCAAGAAAGTCCTAGTGGGTTACAGTTAAAGAGAAAAGCAATGGGCAAAACTCTTTCTCCTACTGGCTTTATTTTGCTCAGCAAAATGAAAACACCAAGTCAAACACCTGGTAGGGCTATTTCTTGAAATCCAGGTGCAATAAAGTGCTTTGCACTTGAGGTCATCTTTGTCAGCTCTTGAAGATTCCTATTTCTGTCCAAACATTCATTAATTTTCTTTTTAATAACATGACAGAAGAGTGTGCTAATTATAGGGTAGTGGCAAAACTTAGCTGAAATCAGTTATTCTCTTTGTTCCTAAACAAGGAACAAATTCCAAATATTAAGAGAGATTCCTTTGTTTATAACGAAAAGTTGTTTTCCATTAGAGTCGCAGCATTGGTTTCATCACAGAGAAGGAAAACGTTCCACAACCTCCAGGCTGATCCCCAGCTAACGGTCAGTCTCAGTGAACAAACCTGGACCGTGTGCACGAGCAATGAACGTCTGCTCAAGAGCAGTTGCCCACATTCAACAAGCTCCCCAGCTGCGTCACCCTCTTTAATTGGAACTGCCACCTGACCATGAAGAGCGACAATTCAACGACCCAACTGATCCCGTTTAAACTTCACGCTGGGAGAACGGTCACTGAGACTGTACACGCGACTCCAAAACGGACACGGTAACGCAAAGACAGCAAGCCTGTGGAGCTGAGCAAGGATCTTGTGCTGGGTTTTTCAGGCTCTGAGCTGATGCCCAGAGCACTCTGGACTACAGCAAGACGTAGGGGCAGCAGCCGGCGGGACCCCTCCTTCCCTGTCACCAACCCGGAGGGTCAGAGGGGAGAGGAAACTCTCTTTCGTCCACAGATTTACAAACAAATACAAAAAAAATAAATAATATCCTAAGACAGTACAAATGCAAATACTGTTCCCTGTGTCAATTACATACAGCATGCCTACATATAGAGAAGGGTGTTTCTTCTTCATTCACAGACAGGACACATGGCAGTGCACTATTCAAAATGCTCTGATAATCCTAACATTTGTTTCTGGTGCTGAGATATTATGAAAGGAACTGCATTTGCGATTTATTAAATACTTCCAGGAACAAGTAGTTCACTTTGTTCGGGACTATAGTTTTGAGAATCAATCATCCATGGAGCAAGGGCCAGTCAGGAGATACCCATTGGTACCGCTGGTCCCGTTGGTGGTTGTTGCGGTGTGGGGGCTCTTCCCTGGAGGTTCTGAGTCCTCCTCATCTGAGCTAGACTCAACATCGCTTCGGTCATCCTTGGATACCTGTGGAACACAAGAACGTGAACATAGCTAGCTATCAAGGAGCTATCAAGGTAGGCATGCTTAGAAGCACATGCAATCCTACAGGAAGGCCACTGACCCAAATGTTAAAAAAATCAAAGATAATAAGGACACGGTGACGGCAATAAGTTTCTCTGAACTGGAGAGATACAATTTAGGTGGCCAAATTAGTTATGAAGGAGTGCAGGTGGATTTAGGCAACATAGGGCTGGTCTTGCTGATCTCTTTAAAGTATCTTTTGATATTAAGAACGTATTAGTCTATAAACTCCCACTCTTACCCAACAGTGGCATACCACTCTATTAGAATGGCATTAAATTATTCTCCAATGACCACGTCCTCCTTGAACACTATTAAAAATTAACTTTCAGCTACACTAATGGAGATCTAGCTCAGGTCATTAGAAAATCATTATTTGGATTTGTAGTTTTATGTCATATTGTAACAACTAATGGCATTAGGAATCATTTTGAGACTCTTTTTTGATTGTTTGTTTGTTTTGTTTTTGAGACAGGGTCTCCCTCTGTAGTCCAGGTTTGTCCTGAACTCACTGCGTAGTTCAGGCTAGTCTTGGGCTCAGGGCAATCCTCTGCCTTGGCCTCTACTGGGCTGGGATTACAGGCATGCACCACCATACCTGGCTTATGTGGCGTTGGGGAATTGAACTCAGGGCTTTGTACTTGGTAGGCAAGCGCTCTAACTGCTGTGCCATTTCTCCAATCCTCCATTTTGGGAATCTTTTGGAAGTCTAGCTTAAATTACTTCTAGGGGAAAATTCCTAATGTGCCAATATCTTCAACTCTCTACTTGGTCTCAATAAATGAGTAATAAGGATATCAGAAAAATACACCAGGATATAAATCTATATGTTATTATAAAAGATGAAAATATTCTACTACTGAGCATGGAAGTAACTTTAGGGAAAATTAAGAGATTATTCTATTATTTTGAATATTAAAACATTTTGAATTTTCTACTTTATGTCTAAAATTACGGTCAGCATTTTCACCCAAGCAGAGTGTAGGATCAGTAACTGAGCACGGTTAACTTAATTTTTAAGAGAGGCGCCTACAGGGACCTGTTGGTCTAGCATCAGAGAAACTTTTTCAACGTGGAGCCCTGTGGTTCTCTCAGGACTGGGTTGGGAGATTGGCAGTCTCTTGCACATACTTCAGAAGGGATTTTTCACATCGTCACTTCTCCATGCCTACTTACACCAACTTGAGAATCCTGGAATTCACCCCTTGGGAAGCCACTGTTATTCTGTGAGAACATCACCTTGCTCAGGGGGGTGGGACAGGAAGAAGTACCAGCTGAGAGCTGCTAATCCATCTCCAATGGGTGTTAGCAAAAATATCACACCAATAAACATCACTTAATGCCCTCTGGGATGGAACGGAATTCACATTCCAAAAAAACCCTTAAGGGCTGAGACCCCCAGCACGACTGGATGATAAGGATATTTTAACTTAAACAAACTTGGGTCACAAAGACAGCATTATGGTAAATTTCTACTACATTTATAAGCCTGTTAGTCATACACTAAGCTGCTAGCAGAAAACTCCAGTGGCAGAAAGTGATTTATTTATACTCGCATGCATAGTATGATTATTTTAAATTGCATCTGGAAAAATCTATACTGAAGTTACTTTCAAAGAAAGGATAATTCAGAATATCTCAAAAATAACCCACAGGAAAATAACCAATGTTTAAAAAATGAAAGAAAGATCCTAATGCTTTAGGTGGGAGCAACAACGGTAGTTCAGAAACTCCAAAGCCTTTTATGTAGAAGGAAATTAGTGACCATCTCCTTTTAAAGATGAAAGAGGAGCGTTAGAGGAAACATAGTGTGTCTGCTGGGAACAGCAAAGCAACAAGGACACAAACAATTTAGTCCACATATCCATATGTATCTTTAGTAATTATCATATTGTATTGTGCATTGATTTAATTTGTATCCAAATGAGGATAAGAGAGTTTTTTAATAAAGAAATATACTCACTGTAAACTGTAAGAGGTTACAGAAAAAAGAAAAACACAACACTTTTAAAGCAAAGCGTTGGCCAGCATATTTGGTATTTGTGAGGGGCTAATTCTAGCTTTATAGCATGTGACCAGATATGCCCACTTGCCCTTCGGAAGGGGCCAGTTCTGCGGTCCTGGGGAGGTCATGCGGATCAGTATTGCTCTGTGTTTTACGCAAAATAGGCAAACAACGGATGGTCAGGCCTCCGCCCTGCGCTGAGCGCACCTTCTTGCTACTCCCCAACTAGTTTTGCGTCTTCTATTTGACTTTGGTCTATTTCTGTCTTTTAGCCAATATGTTAAACACCTATGGAAGAAGTTCTTCTCCTTCTCCATTGGATTGGGGAAAATTTAGCAGACTGTCCACCCACATGAGCGGGCTCTGACGGAGCTGTTCCTCCTCTTCTGCAGCTAACAGTCAGCAGAACAGATGAGACCGAACGATATGCATGAGACAAAAGCACCGGAGTGCCCCTCCAACAGGCACGTGACACCAGGATGGGGAGAGAGAGTATGAGACACTTACATGTAAAGGGTTCCACTTCCCAGCCTTCCAGGGGGGCAGGAGGGAGAGAACAAACAACGAAGTAAGAAAATACGGTAGAGAATGATCTGGAAAAGTCAGGGCTCCATGCATAGGGGCTGCAGCTCAGAAAGCCTTGCTGGGGTTCGCCTCCCACTTCCACTTTCAACCAAAGAGACTTCACCTGATTTTGCTACTAAAGTATTTATTCTTCAAATTGAGAAATAGGTTTATTTAAACGGGCATGTTATAGCAAAAAAAAAAAAATCTTTCCATAAAGAGAGAATGTTATTAAATTTATGCTCCATATTGATGTACTTAGAGAAAGACTGTGGGTGGCACAGAGAAGTAAAGAACACAATAATACATTCTCATCTTTAAATTTAAGCTACAAATGTGGATCATTGGGCGTTATCATCAATAGGTAATCTTACAACTTTAAAAATGAACTAAAGTAAGAGAAAAATTCCATTTGTTTCTAAGTTGTTTTGTCCAGCTTTAAAGAAATTTAATCAATTTTGATGAAATTTGAAATAATAGTTGCTTCAGAGAAAGCAGAGAACCTCTAAATTTCAGGGCCGTACTGAAAAAAAAAAACAAATTTTAGCTTACCTTGCCTTTTGAAACAGCCTTGCAAGCTGTTTTTACAATCAAGTAAGACCAGAAGCAGTTCAACCCTTGTATTAGCAAAAGCAGTAGGTTAAAAACCCACCAGGAAGGGTAAGGTCCAACAATCTCCCAACTCTCAAATAACGTGGTATTTAACACCCTGAAAAGAAGAAGGAGAAGGCAATTATGGAACTCAGTATTTCACTTTGCTTCCAAGGGAACTCTAGTTCCTGCACAGGAACACGGGCTCAACAACCTCCTCAGATGCTTTGTCCCGGGAAGGACGGCCAGTGCCCAAAGTATGACTCCGGCGGCACAACTGGCACGGTCACGTAGTGTAGCAACTCCCACCCCCCCCCACCATTTTATTGATATGTACAAGTGCAAAATTTAAGGTTTACAATGAAGTTGAGCATTTTGTGCACCTTCATATCTTGTCAAGGTGACAAGGACTTTCCCTCTCTCCTTTTGCCCCTTCCCCTAGCCACCCCTCCCTCTCTCCCTTCCACACTACCACCCTGTTTCACTTTGTTTTTCGTTTTAAGTTCCACGATATAGTTGTGATCTGGGTCTTTCATATCAGGGAGACCATTTGATGTTTCACCTTCGGCTTCTGACTCACTTCACTGAGCATGATGTTCTCAAGTTTCTTCCATTTGCCTTCAAAAGCCTCCACGCTGTTGGACTTTATAGATGCATAGTATTCCATTGTGTGTAAATACCACAGTTTGTGTATCCACTGGTCTGTTGATGGGTACTTTGGTGACTTCTATATTTTAGCTATTGTTAGTTGTGCTGCTATGAACATGGGTATACATATATCTCTATTATATATTGTTTTGACCTCTTTTGGAAATATTCCCAGGAGGGGTGTCGCTGGATCAAAGGGGATATTTATTTTTAGTCTTTTGAGAGATCTCCATACTGCTTTCCAGAGTGGTTGTATGAATTTACACTCCCACCAGCAGTGTAGGAGGGTTCCTTTCTCCCCACAGCCTCGCCAGCACTGATTACTATTTGACTTGTTGATATAGGCCATTCTCTCTGGGGTGAGATGGTATCTTAGCGTTGTTTTGATTTGCATTTCTCTTATGGCTAGAGACGTTGAACATCTTTTCAAGTATCTATTGGCCACTTGTACTTTTTCATGAGTGAACTGCCTCTTCATTTCATTTGCCCACAGCAATTTATTTTTAATTGTGGTAAAATTCCATATAACACAAACTTTGTCATCTTAAACATTTCGGACTAGGCAGGTCGATGGCATTAAGTGTACCTGCATGTTGAGTAGTCTTCATGATGCTCATCTTCTAAATGCTTCACCTTGCAAATCTGCAGCTCAGCCTCATACTAACTCTCCATCCTCTCTGCCCCCAGCGACTACCATTCTCCTTTCTGCATCAGTGAGATTGGCTTCTCTAGGCACCATGAACGAGAGGACTGATTCAATGGCTGTCTTTTCCATAACATCCCAGAGCTGCACCATGCTACAGTGAGCAGCACAATTTCTCTCATTTCTAGGACTGAGCTGTATATAAACGACACGTTTCTTGTTTATTCGCCCATCTGTCAGTAGACACCTGGGTTGCTACTGCCTGTTGGCATGGCAAATAATGCTGCTAAGAGTACGGGTGCTCAGATAACTCCTCCAGTGCACACGCTGAGGGTGGACCGCAGAAGTGGAATTACTGTTTTGTTTCATTTTTCTTTAACATTCAGCATCATTTCTTCCATTAATTTTCATTTTTCTTGGATGTGATTCAATATCTAACTACTTGTTAAGAGGCTTACATGGACTGTGAAGTTGCTTTGGCTTCTCAGTAAGTGAGAAGAATGCCACTCGGTGACATTAGGATGTAGAAAAAGGATTAACTGCAGAAATACTGGTTAGGTGCAAACCACAAGCCTTCCACAATGGGAATTATTCATGAGCCCTATTGGGGGGTCAGTAGAGAGCCCTTAATTTTAAGTTATTTTCACTCTCTGGGAAACATTAACAACTGAAAGAAATCATTTTGAAGTAATGCCTTAAAATGAGTATTTGAAGACTTTTAAAATAACAAATATTATTAGTGCATAATGAATGTATTTAGTTTTATGAGTATGTGCTAAAGTTCAGAGAAATTATTTGAAGCAACTGGCTCTCTATAATCCACCATCAGAACCAGAGTGCAGCAGCTGTGTGGCGCACGTCACGAGAAGGCTGGGTCTAAAGTTTCGCTCTAGTCTCTGCCTATGTCTGCTACCCAGTTCTTGGAAGCCACCTCCTGTCTTCTGGACCCACACTGCTACCACAGAGCAACATGGGGACGTACATAGTTTTGGAATCACTCTTACTTCCCTGCTTTCCTCCTTGGCTGACCATAGTGCTAGTCTGGAGATCAAAGGAGGCTCGCAAAACTCACCCAAGTATATTTCCACCACTTGCTAATGTAGCAGCTTTGTAAGCCTGACTGATTCTATGGGACAGCACTCAGTGATTAAGAAGGCCACATAGGAAACTCCCTGAATGTAATATGTGGATTATATAAGAGCACAAGACATTATATTTTAATGAAAGAAACAGTGTAATGAGTGCTTTGAGAGAGGTTAAGCAAAGTACTTTATGAGTTAACAAAAAGGAAAAAAATACTTGGGATAAGACCAAAAGGGAGATGAAAAACAGGCATAATTAGGCTTCCCACCTCAATTTCAGCAATCCCACTTATGGATCAGAATAACAGTGCTTGTCTTAAGTCCTGCCATACTAACACTATCTCTAAAGAACAATGCAGGGTCAGCGTACGGGCCAAAGTCCTAATGGAGTTAAATTTGACAATTCACTAAAAGTGTAACACTGCATGACCTGATTAGCATTTACTCTGTGGAAGGGGGGCCAACATTAGGATATCTATTACTATACTGCATCACATATACAGGTCGAATTGATATGAACCTAGTTATTTTAATAGCACCAAAGGCAATTTGTAATGTTCATTTCTCCATCACAGATGTTTAAAAACTAGAACTCAAAGGACTTACCATGCCAGTCAACCCTCTCAAATCAGCATGTTAAACCAGAGTTGCTTCCTGTACTACCAAGAGCAAACCACCGGCAGGCAGTCTTGTTATGTAACACTATTACAGAAGTTCTGGCCATCGAATATGGCAGAAAAGTGAAGACTTAATTGCAAATACTAGACATAAAATATCTATAAATATGTACAAAATAGAAAACAATAAAATAACCCACAAAGCAGCTCTCATTCTTTTCCAGAAATTAACCAGTCATTCAAAACAAAACATGTTTCAAGAGTTTCTAATCATGGTGGAAAATACTTGGCACCATCTTAAATCCATGAAACACATACAATGTAGAGAAAAATATAAATATTCAGAATTAATCAAAGCTATTATACTATTATAATAGGACTTTCATGGAGAGTTAAGGAATTTTGTATTATTTTCTCTACATTCTTCTACCTTCTAAATTTAAGACAAGTAATTAGAAAAAAAGTAGCTTCCTTGTGGAAGGGATTTTATTAGGATATGCCTCTATTGCTATCTTTCTTTCTTTCCTTCCTTCCTTCCTTCTGAGACAGGGTCTCGCTGTGGGGCCCAGGCTGGCCTTAGACTCAGGACAATCTGCATGCCTCAGTCTCCCAAGTGCTGGGATTACAGGCATGTGCCATCATGCCCAGTTTTATGTGGTGCTGGGGAATTGAACTCAGGGCCTTGCTCTTGCAAGGCAAGTGCTTTAACCACTGTGTCATTCCTTCAGTCCCCATTTCTTCTAAAGTGAACATTTTCAACTCCAGTTTGTGGCCCGACAACAAGTCCAGCTTAGGCTTACTCCCTAGTCGTGCAGTAGGACCAACAGCCCCTAAACTTTTTTGTCTGTACACCTTGAAAAATATCTGGAAGTAACACATGCACAAGACATGTTGTTGAACGACTGTATATTTATATATCAAATACACAGGCAAGGCCAAGGAAGGCCTCAAGTAACAACAACACTTTTATTTCAAAGCCAGCTCTGCTTCTTGACACATACACTATACATTTTGATAGGAAGAAAAATTTGGTTCTATCTGAACAGAAATGGGGTCTTGCATAAATAGCAACAATGATTACATTATGCTGTGCATTATGAAGTGTCTTGCCTGGATTATAGGTTGAGACTTTTTTGCATGATTGTGACCGGGAATAACACTGCTGCTTGGTATAATGTAAATGGGGCATCAGAGCAGCAGCTGGCCACACAGTATTCATGCTAATTTCTGAAAAGCTGCATCTGAATTCATCAGCTCTGCCACGACAAGCAGTGGTACCTCGTGAGATGCCACTCAAAAATAATGGGATTTCTTCGGAAATCGATTTGGCTCCCTGCAGAAATGCCTGGGAAAACACAATCAGCACACCAGGGAGGAGTTTGATAAGAAAAACAAAGTATTAGGAATTTCCACTGGCAAAAGAGATAACGTTATGATGCCGGGACTCTGAAAAACAGCAAATCCAGAAGGTTTCTCGTGAAGACTCTTGCCCCCTCCCCTCTTTTTTTTTTTTTTTTGGACAAATTATTAAAATGGCGACTATAGGATTTTGTTTGTTTGGAGAGGTTAGGGCTAGGAACATGGACTTCAACGATGCTGTTATGAATCCACTGTGACAGAGCTCAGCACAGCAGTTATCTCTGAGGGAGGAGTGACCCAGGAAGGGGATCATCGGCTTCGGGATTTCAAGAAACACCCATGCCTTGATCTGGGTAATGATTACCGGGGGCTGATTCATGTGTACACATGTACAAACATAAACGTGTGTCAAGCTGTATCCTGACGGTTTGTGAAATACACTCTATGTGTGAACCATACGTCAATAACGTAAGATGAAGAGATCGCGCTGTAGGCCAGGAAAACAAACTCATATACTGACAACAGGCAACTTGTGGCTGACGCACTGGAGGTCTCCCTCCCATAATAACTTGTATTCAACACATTGCATCTAGAAAAATTAATTTTTCTTTCTCAAATAATGATTATTCTACAGCATCAAAGTTCTATTATTGCTTAATTCAGGGGTGGGGAGTGTGAAGGCAGAAGGGGCCAGCAAAGAGCCTTTTTCTTCCTTGTTACTGGTAGACTGCCTCTCACCACTAGATGGCACACCACGCACGCACGTAACAAGCTCACACGGGTCTGTTCTGCCAGAAACACTTGCCAAAGGGGAGCTCAAGAAAGAAGAAAGGAAATCTCCAAGTCACACCCTCCCTTGTGAAAATCTCACCAAACAATGGAATAGAGACTGGTCTGAGTCTTTTTTCTCCCTGCATGACTCTTGGTAAAAATGGCTGCCTGCAGGCCAAGCGGAGCTCCAGCGACTGGCCCAGTGGTGCGCAGGGCCATTGCCTGACCTTCAATAGCTCAGCAGCCTGGGTAGGTTGGATGCTCAGTGAATCCCAAGAACTTAATTTGGTTGTGCCCTGTAGTTAGTTTTTCTCATTCTTATCTTTCACGGAGTCTTCATTATGAATTTGATTATTGAACAAATATCGCACAAGATACATCGGGAGGAGAAGCACATCTCTGTAGAAAAGTCTGCAGCCTTTTTTCTTAAGCTAGGAGAACACAGAGCAGCCTCACCTGAGGAGGCTATTGAAGGCTGAACTCGCTTTCACACTAAGCGTCAATGTGACTTAAAGCCTTCTGCCCTCTCTTTACGCACTGGGATTCTGGAGGGCTCATGTCACAGCACAGGGCAAAAAGACCGCCAATGTACCTCCCTCGCTCATAAGAGCTGGCTCCAATGCTCCATTTTTCCATTTTGATTGTGACTTCTAAGTGACATGCTATTATTAACATGTAAAGCAAGCGAATATTCTCCTTTTCAACAGTATCCATTGTACTTCTAAAACACTCCAGTGACATACATGTGGGAGCCCGTATTACAGATGGTCCAGGAGATCTTAATGTGTCAATGAGTTATGGTTATTTTAGGGAGTGGGTGGGGTGGAGACCAAACACAAGGCCTCACACAGGGCCTCATCATGGCTGGCAAGTGCTCTAATTCTGAGCAACAAACCTAGCTCTGGTTGGATTTTTTTCTGAGACTACAGCCCCCTCATTGGACAAGCAACCACAAGCTTTGCCTCTACCCTTCTCCCATCGGTCCCTACCAAAGAACTCTCTCTGAGCCTGGGTTGCACATTTTTGGGATGATCTGTACAAAACTCACAACAATAATTAGGCCCACATCAAATATCCAAAGAGCCAGGATTTGTTCTTTAGGACGCAGAGTCAGAGCCTCATTCTGAGGATGCAAGTGAGGAAACCTTGAAAACCAAAACGCTCTTTGTGGTCAACATGAAGTGATGTTTCTGCAGAGCTTTGGAAGAGCCTTGCTGTTACTTTCCCAGAAGGATCACCATATTAACTTCATGATGAGCGTTTCTCTGGCATACATGTGCATCTGGGCTACATGAAACGTAAACAAGAAGCACATTCCACCTAAAGATTACCAATATTCACTAGCATGCTTTGCGCATCATAAAGTAGATGCTGACAGAAATGGATTTAATACTATGTTGAACACAAACCGCGGGCATGTAAAATCTGATAGTGAGGTGATTAATTCACTATTACAGAAATTCTTCTTTGTGCTGGTTTTTCTAATAAGAGCACCAGGCCTGAACTACACTTTGGTCATGGGTTGGACAGTCAAGACTGCTACAAAGATGAAAGCAAATTGTAATTTCTTCCCTTTTAACAAGACAACTCAACTCACAGCTTGGTCTTTTGTCCAATTCTGTCATACAAGTAGCAAGCTCCTTATTTGGGGTGGACAGTTTCTGGGTAGCTTGCAGGTTGAGTATCTACCTTGAGTGACAATTTCATGGGCTGGGGGCATAGTTCAAGCACTTGCCTACAAGGCTTTCCGTTCAATTCCCCAGCATAACGAAAGCTGGGCATTATGGTTACTCCTGTTATCCCAGCACTTAGGAGACTGAGGCAGGAGGATTACTATGAGTTTTAGGTCAATGTGGGCTACACCTAACATAGTGAGTTCTGGACCAGCCTGTACTACAGAGGGAGACCCTGTCTCAAAAAAGAAAAATAAAAAAAAAATTAAAAAAGAAAGAAAGAAAAGAAAACAAAGAAAAGAAGACAGTTTTTTTTTTTTGAAAATAGTCTGCAGCAAACATACAATTTACTTATCTTTGATAGGAATACAATTTATCTGTGATAGGAATCTCAACCTGAACACGGGTAAGCTACCTCTTTCATTTAGAAATGGACATGTCCAGAGTCAAATAAGTATGCACTATTTTATTTTTCTTAGTCCAGCTAGACTTAGGAATTTGTCCATTATCACAGGAAATTTGTGACTGGTGACTTCCTGGCTAGAACAGGGTTTTCCTCACTGTCACCAGCCGTCTTTTGGTGCCCAGCTGCCGACCGCCTACGTTCCTAACTTCTCCACTGCCGGACCTCCTTTCCAGGATCTCCATGTCCTAGCTCCTGGCCAGTGCTGCCCGTTTCAGGACGGGTCCCGGTATCCTGCCCTCCCTCTGCTGACTTTTCTCCTCCGTTGCCCAGGTGTGGGTAAAACCACTTTTGCTAGGTTCCCTCTGACTTCTTTATTGAGTAGCTACTATGTGTTAGGCAAAGTGCCAAATGCACCGCTCAAATCCTTCTATTTGTCCTTTCAACATCCCCATGGGATTGCCATGAAGTCTTAGTCCTGCTGCTGGTTAATGACTGGTGAAAACTAACTGGCTTGGGCTTCGCATGTTAACTCATTCAATCCAGCCCCGGGGAGCAATTCGGTTTTCCCTTCCACAGTATACACTGCTGTTATTCTTTCTCCAGATGAGAACAGGGACTGTAAATAACATTCCCAAGATGAGGCCGAGGAAGAAGGAAGCTGGGATTTGAACCCCCTGCCTACTGGACAAGCACTCAGGAACCCACAACTGCTCCGCCTCCTGGACCCAGCGCTCCTAACCTTTTCTTGGCTCTTTGCTTCTTCCTTATGTCATCACGCCACGACAGAGAGTGTACAGATACTTCTGCTGCTGAGCCTATGTGCAGGGCTTTCCTCTGAGCCTGTCATTCCCTGCTGCTAGGTCTTGTGACCTCGTATCTCATGGGCTCACGGTCTGGCTTCTGATAGCCACGTTACAGGGTTTTAATGTTTATAATGGTCCATTTGGGCTTATGTAACTGGTTTTGGTTTCTCCACTTTGGTCCAACCACATTGGACCCTCAAGTCCGAACAGAATCATCACAATTGCTGGCAACCATACAAGGCCATTCACTACTACTGTATGGGTACTACCTAAAATACAGAATCAAAGATCTTCTGAATTCAGCTCAGAAGAGAGGAGTGCTAGCCCGAGACCTACTGGCTTTGTGTGTCTCTTTGGAAGGGCTAAGGCATATGCACTTCTCTAAATATCTTTAAATTCAAGCAAATGTTGGATAAGGGTGGCTCCTGCTGGGCAGGGGAACCTAAGAGAGACTCTGGCCTAGGAGTTTAAACCCCTCCTCTCATTCTTACAAAGCACAATGGGAAAACACACTTTTGCACGTTTCTTCCTTGAAAGACTACTTCTTGCTTCTGTCCACTGCAGGTCCTCTCCTAGCAGGCATAAGGGCACAGCAAGCTCTCCTGTGCCCAAGATGCCACGGGTTTCCTTGCCATTTTTTTCTCACAGTACTTTAATTTTATTTTTTTAGATTATATATTCAGTAAAAGTGACAGAGCAATTTGGCACTCTTGTTGTGAGATTCTTTGCTTTCGCTTTGAAGTTCCACAGTTAAGTAATTGACTTAAAGCAGGAAACCTTACTCATTCTTAGAATGCACTGAACTCACCCTGAGGGACACTGCTGGCTTCTGACTGTCTAGTTCCAAAGGTCTTGTTATCTGGTAGATCTACAGTGTCACTCTCTGGACAGAGCTGCTGTAGTCACAGCTTCTTGTTAATACCTTCTATTTTCATTATTATTCAGGAAATTAGGAGGGCTGGGTCCATTTGCATTTTCTCATTAACGATTCAAATAGATCTTTCATGTGGGAAAGGCTCTGAGGCCAGAAGAACCTGCAGGGTGGTGGGCATGTGGCTGTTCTTTGATGACGCCTAGGTCCCTTCACCTAGTGTGCACTAACCGGCTGTTAGGTTCAAAAGGTACATGAGAGAGCACTGTGCTCCTGCCTGACTTCTGTTCTCCTCTTTCTTATCTTTTCAGCTCTGAGGCTCCAATTTATGGATCTTTCTGGTCTTTAATCTCTATTTTTACAGTCTTCCCAGGGGTTGATGGGTGGCTTTCCACTCTGTTAGCAAGCTCCCATTTAGCTGGGCAACATGGCAATGCCTGTAATCCCAGCACTCCTGAGGCAGGAGGATTGCAGTGAGTTCCAGGTCAGCCTGGGCTACATAGTGAGGTCAGGTCAGCTTGGAATAGAGTGAGATTCTGCTTCAAAAGAATAAAATAAATTCCCATTTGCTGTATGCTCCATGCTCTAGTTTCCCTGCCCTGACACTGACCTTCCTCCTCCTTCCACTTGAGGGTAGGAAGGGCGGAAGCAGTTGAGCCAGAAACAAGAGGACAGTCTCTTCCTCATTCCTATCTGGGCTGGATGCCCTTGATCCTGTAGGTAGCTCTGTGGGGTGGGGGATGGGATCTGGCAGGTAACGTTTCTAAACATGCATGGATCCTACTGAAAGTTGGTTTCTTTCTTTCTTCCTCTCATCTCTTTCTGCTTCCGTTTAAATATTTTCAAGCGTCAATCTTTCAATTTTATCTTAAAGACATGTTTCTGAAAATGTTGAAGGTGCGGCTACAAAGAGAAAATATATCATAAGCCTACAGTCTTGAGGGTTACTCTGTACCTCATTATCTCTATTACCATCGGTCAGCAAGAGCGACACAGTAAACGTGTTTCTAACAAAGGACTGCCTCCCCCAGAGTACATCAGAGTGATGAGACTGAATTGTAAGATGCTCAAAATAAAGGCAAAACAAGCACCCTCTCAAAATTAAAAAAAATACAGAAAAGTAACTGTAGAAATTTAAGTAAGAAAAAATGCTCTTGTAGACGTTATAAGTTTAAACGAAAAATAACAGGCAATTATATGCAGTGAATAACAAGGCAATTGATCAACAAAAAACATAGCATTCTGGTTAAAAAAACAATTGAAATAATGTTAACTGTTAGAAAAATTGCTGCAAGATATAATGGATGTGTTTGGGAGTGCGGGTGGGCAGTGAGCTCACTCAAGAAAGAGCTGACAGAATCGAGTATTATTTTTGAACTAGAAGTTAAAACACCCCAGCTCTAGGCTCAGTTCTTGCATTTGCCAGAACTATAACTTTGTCTTTCTTTTTTTCAGAGCCTGAGTTTCTTCATCTACAAAACGAAGGCCTAAGATAAGATGATTACTACAGACTTCTCAAACTCTAACATAAATAGCCTATGAATTCCTATGGCTTCAGATTTACCTAGAATTTCACTTCTATGGTTTTTTTCCTTCTTCACACAAAGGACACTCCATACATGCAGATGAATTCTTCTTAAGTGAGTCATAGTCTCTTTGCAGTTAGTCGAACAACTTTAAGGGAATGAGAGGAAGGTCTTTGCTTTGTATTCTACTTCTAGATAGAGAAATAAAAGTAAGAAAGTAGAAAACCAGGAGGAAAAGCATAAACACGTTTAGGAAGAAACCAGTGAAGGGTAGAAGGGCTTGAGAAATATAGAGCAAAGCACTGTTTCCCTCTCGCTATGGAGCACACTGGGACACTGTGTAGAACCCCGGCTTTGGGCAGCAGGACACCTAAACCAGATGCAGCAGCTACCAGTACTCCGCATGCGCCAGCCACGGGACCAACCACCTCTTCATACCTGTCAGTAGCCCCCATATGTAACTCAGCAGTCACCAACACAGCGCCAGGCCAGGCCAGGCCAGGCCAGGCCGAGCTGGGTAGTGGAAGTGAGTCTGTGGTGCTCTCTAATTCCTGTTCAACCCAACAAAGCTGGAAATTATCAGGAAAAGATTTTTACAATGTTATCCTCTTTACCTCACTGTGTACTCACTTGAGATGTGGGCTAATAACACGATGCCTCTGGGCAAATTCTTGTGTCACATTCAATTAATATTCTTAATAGCCAGGCCTGGTGATACAAGCCTGTAATCCCCTGGGCAACTCAGTGACTTGCCAAGACTATGTCTCAAAACCAAAAATAAAGATGGGGTGGGGATGTAGCTCGGTGTGAAAGCCCTGGGCTTGATTTCAGGACCACACACACAAAAAAAGATCCCCCCTCATGATTAATATCTTGAATGAATAATAAAAAGACACTTTCTAATATTAAGGAGCCTCCTGAGTCATTCCTAGCATGGTGGTGTAACTGTGTCCTGGACAGGGATTTTAAGACTAGGTATCTAGCCTCAGAGTTAACAAACCAAAGTAGGAGAACCTGATAAGCATACTATTAGGGCAGAATGCCTTAAATACAATAGGCCTTCCAAGCAGAAGGGGAACAACGGTGCTATGGGCTAAAGAAGTGGAGGAACCATAGAGTTGCCCCAGCAGCGTAAGGCAGTGGTCACAGAAGGAAAGTGGGATGGTGTCACGTTGTGGAGGGTTCTTCTTGCTGGCAAGAGACATCCCAGATGCCTTGGGAAAGGGGAGGTGGGCAGGGTGCAGGATTAAGGCCTTGGTAAATTGTGGTATTTATATACAATGGAATACTACTCATCTATAAAGAAAGACAGGTTGTAGGTAAATGGAGGCAACTTGAGACCATCATGCTTAGCGAAGTGAGTCAGAAGCAGAAGGTGAAACATCGAATGGTCTCCCTGATACGAGAAACTCAGACCACAATCATTTCATAGAACTTAGTTTCTGTCAGGAGCCAGAGGAATGTGGGGATGCAGCACAGAAAGGCGCTGTACTTAGTGAGTTTGAATATATTTTAGGCCTGTGGATGTTCTTTTTTTTTTTTTTTTACCATTATTAAGTTGAATTGTAGCACAAACACTTAGACGTGCAACCCGTAGGTTTGCACTTGTGTTCCTGCCCTGCACCCTTCCACGCCACAGCTAGAAGTCATGGTTAACTGATAAACATACAGGAAACTATGAAGTCTGTACAAATCTTGTCTGCAGAGATGCAGCAAAATTAGCTTTTAATTAGGGAAATGCTTCTCATTGTAAAACTAATTTCCTCTCATCTAAAGAAGTCAGCAGCCTGGTTTGTCCCTGCTCACCTGTGTGCCACAAGCTCAGTGAGGCTCCACAGGCCAGTGGCCTCCCAACTGCCTTCGCTGGAACCACCTGGGACCTCCACGGAATGTGCTTGGAACCCGTCTCCAGAGATTAAAATTCAATTAATCTCAATATAGTACTAGAATTCTTAAACAACCTGCAAATGATTCGGTAACGTAGGTAAGTTTGAGAATTGCCTTTGTATGGAGGCTTTTCTCCTGTTCGTTCTCTACTTCCTGTTAGCACTCATTTAAAAAAAAAAACCTACAATCTTGAATAGCGACTTGGAATAACTTTTTATTGGCTCAATCCTACTCTGAGCAGATACACGGTGAATATGGGTAATGTGTGTCCTCGAGTCTCATTTACCAGGGAAAGGCCACTGTTTAAACTTTGTGCTCCTCCCCTCTTTAATGGGGACAACAGTGTCTCAAAAGTGTCCAACAGTTCCAGTGTGTACAAACAGCCCCAGCTCAGAGCCACTGAAGACCGACCCACTCTTTCCAATTTTTTCCTCACCTTCCTTTACCCAGAGACACTCAAAACTATGCCTCACCTCCCAGGATTTTGCAGGAACTGCCCTTTGAAGGAAGGGTCTGATGTGTAATTTTGTAAACCGATTCAGAACATATTAAATCTTGACCCAGTAGGGGAAGCATCTACAGGATCAGACCATGAAGATTTATGTAAGGAAAGATGGCAGTGCCCATCTCTGCCATGTAATGCACATCAAAAATGATCCTTAACCACCAAATAATGTAAGAAGTGCCCTAAACTTTATAAGGCTGGGGTGCCAAGTCAATTTTCATTCAAATACAAAAATATTTTAAAATGTCAGTGATTCACACGTTGGTTCCTAAGCACATGCTTAAATGGCCTATGCTGAATACCCAGGGGTATGATGGGCCACTTACCATCTCACTTCTCAAACTGGGTTAGGGCGGGTCCCCAAACAGCGTGAGGCTCTGGGGCTAACTGGAATATTTAATCCAAGTGAAAAAAATTAGTATGCCCACACAGGAGCCAAACAAGCAACCAAATAGGCTATTTATGTGGGTGTTCAGAGCAGAGGGCAGTGGCCCTACAGTCCTGTGTCGCTGAGGGGTGAGGAAGGATCATCGGTCACTGAACATAGAACCAAACCCACATACCTTCCAGGGCTCTGAGGCCCCTGTTCTGTTCCTTGTCTACCTTCCTCATTTCAGCACCTACTTCTGTCTCTTGTTTACCAATCCGCTTTTCTGCTCCTGGACGAGACTGAGGTCATCCCCTCTGATGGTGTCGGCAGGCAACAGAGGTTTCCTCTCCTTGGTCCTTTAATGTGCGTCTATTTCATTTCAGATATTAGTCCAGGATCTCACCGCCACAGCTGTAAAGCGTAAGTTCTGAGAGGGCGATAACTGTGCGTATTGGACATGCATTTGGTCTGCCAAGTCCCTTCTGCAGCCTTAATAGAACACAAGGGCTGATAATGAGGGATAGTTGGTCACTTTCCATCCCAAGCCAAGGGACAGCAGGTGAGGACAACACTTCAGCGGTCCACAGGGTGGGACAGGTATAGACCAAGCTGGGCTGCTCCTCACACTTCCTTCGCATTCTCTATACCCATGGGCATAATTTTTCAGTGCATCATGCCAAGCTAATTGTCTCTAGCCTGTTTACTGCCAAGACTTTAGCGTTAGTGGAAGCATTAGACACGCAACAGAAAGAAGAATGAGAACATTAGGCTCCCGAAAATAAAGTTACTAGAATGATAGGCAATAAAGAAGATGAAACCTCACATGGAGGCATTACAAAGTGACTTCAGAAGTCACTTTAAGGCAAACCTCAAAACAGGCAGAACTGAAGCAAATTCTTATACCGACAAAATGCTAACACTGTGCATTTTTATCATTATCCACTCTGATTACTTTTCCTCTGCAGAGTAAGGCTAATGACAGTTGAGTCAAAGCTCAAAAATCTTTCCCCTTAATACCACGACTGAAGTTGGGCCATCAGCAGCTTCAGAGCTGCCAACAGTGTGTTCATCCACTGAAATGAATCTGGCACTGAAATTGATGTTTTCACATGGCAAACACGCAGCTCCGTGGCTCTCATGTTATTCCATGTTCATTGCCTCAGTGCTCAGAATGTGGTTGTTGCTGCTCTCCAAGTGCAGAGCAGTAACATCCATGGATGCCACCATGTTTTTGAAGCCTGCCTACCTGTGACCCTGATACAAATGTTTTCCTACTATGAACTTTGGTCTCATTACCACCACACTCAATCACATGGTTAAAATTATGCTTAGGATTCTCTCAATTGCCTTTCTGATTAATGTGTGTGTTTGTGTGTGTGTGTGTGCACATATGCCAATGTGTGTGCTCCAAGTCCACATATTTATGGACTGGCACCACCTCCTGTGTGTGTATAAGGCACCTCCAAACCACACTCTCGTTTACCCCAGATCTTATTTCTACTCCCAGCCACATCACTACCACTATCATTTCTGCCAGGCCTGTTACTAATTACCATGACTTCGCAGATACATCATTGCTTTCATCCCTAAGTTTTGCGGCAAGTCACCTGAGCCAGAGTTAGTAGATAATTAACTCACTTATACAGAGGAAGTGAGAGAGCCAGCTTGTGCACGCATGTTGTATTTATCCAGAGCCCGTTCTATCAGACACCCCCTCCTCAACTCAGTTAGCAGCTTCGGCCCTCTTCAAGTCACTCAGGTGAAAATCACGGCTGGCTACTGCCTCTCACTCCTTTCATGACCATATGGCTAATCTCTTACATTCCATCTTCTCTTGTCTACTACTATCCTAATCTAAGCCACCATTGTGTCCTACCTAGGAGGTCTCTGTACCACATTTTGAGTCAACCCATTAAACCTTAATTCAAAGTGACTATAAGCAAAAAGACAACGGGAGTAACAAAAATAGGAGATACTTATCCAGATAAGCCAATGTATTTTTAAAAAATTAGACAACAAGATCAATTTCAGGATAATTAATTTTCAAGATAACCAAGACTCATTCTTCAGGTGGCAATTTCAAGGTCAATCCTTGACTCTGAAAGTAGCTGGATTCTAGCAGCCATTGCTGTGTCTGCATGATAGTCACCACACTGCAGAGAGGTGACCGATGTCTGTTTTCCCGTGCTGAAAGCTTAATCAGGGCAAGGCATAAATGTCTGCCTTAAGTCCCTGGTCTCAGTTGCCTAGTAGAGTGTTGGGCAAATGGTTCATTTTTGCATATTTGTAGGATAAACAGAATTTTCCCATAGTTGGAAATATTCTCTAATTCTGCAGACAATACATATCATGTAAAAATTTTATGCTATAAAAATTAAGAACATAAAGGCATTTCTTTTCCATGTATCTTCAACAAAAGGTTAATATTTACTGTCACCTATTGAGAAAATTTGTGTAAAGTGCTATTAAACAATATGCACGGCACGAAAATTTGTGAACTTTTTCACTAGACACTAAACATGCATAAATTCTGGAATAAAAGCATTCATTTTTCACTTGCTTTATTCTGCCATGTTGAAGTTTTCGAAATCACTTCCCAGTAGGCCTGGAGAGCATAAGGCACCTACATTCCCCCAAAGATCTGTTTCTCTCGCCTTCCCCCTTCCTCTTTATACTACGCGAGGCGTAAGAATTCCTTACATCTCCTAACATTTTAATTGAGGATTCAACAACTATTTTTGCCTATCAAACCTAAAATTAATGAGATAAAATGAAAAACAATAATTTAGAGAATGTGAGAGAACCCATCTGCCATTGCTCTGCAGTCACTCGAGACGGGGGACACAAATCTTCTGTATTTTTGTCACTTCTTCATTCTTACTTTCTTCCCACGATGAGGCCATTTTATTAAACAAGATAAACTTAGGAATTTTTATGGAACATCTTATTATCCTCCTATGGCCTAATTTTAGAACTTCTTTTACAATATAACCCCAACCCTGACCAGGACTCTGCTCCACGCCAGATCTCAGACTCTTCTCTCTGCCTTTGTTGATGGTATTACCTGAGCGCTGTCTGCCTTGCTTCCTGCTTCATGCCTACTTACTCGACTTTTTACAAGTCCCGGCTCAAATAGGGTTCCTCCGTTAAACTGTCCGTGTCTCCCTGTTCAGAATTAATGAAGACTTCTGCAGCACCCCGACTGCCATAGCTGCTGCCTCTGCCTCTTCTCCTGGCCATGGCTGTGGAATAAAGAAGGCTGTGCACTGTCAGAACCGGAATGCAAAGGGCTCGTGCTCACTTTGTCTCCCTAATGCTTAGCTCTGAGCCCCAGTGAGCCCTGCAGCAGTTACATCTAATAGAGAAAAATGAACATCGTGCCTGGGGCTGCGGCCTGAAACCCAGCAGCACTCTCAGAGGTAGATGCAGGAGGATTGCACTTCCAGCCCAGCTTAGGCAACTGTGTGATTTAGGAAGACCCTATGTCAAAATAAAAAAATTAAGAAAAACAGTCTAGGGATACAGCTCACAGTGAAAGCCCTAGGTTGGATCCTTAGTACTGGGGAAGAAGAAAAGAAATTAAATTTTCTTTGAAAAATAACCTAGGAAGGCATCTGTGGTGCACGTCCCGAGTTCTGATGCTCCTTCAAAGCCCACTTCTTACTAGACTGTTTAATTAATGCAAATTCCATTCAATAGTTCCTATAGGAAATCCTAGCCTAACAATTTATCATTTGAGTCTCTCTCCCTGTATGTAACACACAACTAACTTCCACATCCAGGGTTTTCATTATGATCACTGAAAATTTCACATATGCCCCAAACAGAAAGAACGTGTAGATAGGTTCTCCCCATATGTGCACGCTCTGTACCACCTTCATCAGTGACTCACTAACAGTCTGCATGTTGTCCCTTCTGCCTCCCTCCCTTCCCCTGCCCACCTTGGAATTAACTCAGTCTCATCCCTGACACTGTACCGCTTAATCTGTACACATTAAATCATGCCATCATCACACCTAAAGACACCAACAATCATTTCCATCTACCTGTTGGCTCATTCAGATCTTGTGGCAGGAATACAGTTCACATTGAATACTTCCCCCCATAAACAGCTCAGAGGCTAATTCCAAGGCACACACACACGCTGGCTGACTGTTACCACTTTTAAGTCAGAGGAAAGCTTATTTCTGTTTTTGGAAAGGAGTTGTTTATTTCATTCCCTTATTCACATATGAAGTACACAATGAAATCAATTGTACCTCTACCACTATATCAAGCTCACCAGCCACTCTTCCTTTTGAACCCTGCCACGGGCTACAGATATGGATAATTTTAGGCAGAATTTCCACCGTATCTCTGAACAACTGGTTTTAGAAATTGCAAGTACTTATTCATTTATAATCTCATTTCTTCCTTAATGAATTTCCTACGAATAGTAGCATTAAAGAATTGAAAAAGGTGGTACTTTTTAAACACACACACACACACACACACACACACGCACACACACACAAATGCTGTATTTTAAAAAAGACGGATGCAGAAGATTTTTTTTCTTTGCACATTAACGTAAAGGACATTTACGAGATGAAGTGTCTTTCAGTGAGCCAATATTGAATTTTCCATTGTTGGCACTCAGCCTCTCCCGGGAGGTACTTAATTGAATCATTCTTGAAAGGTTTCCATTGTGTTTTTTTCTCAGACCTTCTCATGGATTGCAGGCGCACTGACAGTGAGCACAGCTCTAATGGAAGATGCTGTCATCCCATTCCTCAGCCTGCTCTGTCACAATGCTCAAGCCTCCGAGGAGGCTGGCATACTCTCAGGTCAAGAGGAGGTCAAGGTAGAAAGACGCTCTTCACAGCGAACACAGAAACAGTGGTAGAGAGAAAGGCACAGTGTGGCCATCAATTAATACCCTCAGCACACATTTTAGATACATTTTCCTAAGCAGATTCAGATCCACGTATTTTCCTGACAAGGCCCAGAGGACAGGTAGCGTAACAGAATTCTGTCATGATTTCTGAGAGCCAGGCAGGATGAGAGCATAGGGGACTGAGCAGGAAGGGCAGCACACCTGTCACCTCCCACGCCAGTGTCCTTTTCACACACATCATCTGAACCTGCTACTTATCAGGAGAGAACCTTTGCCTCTCACCAGCCACTGAAGGCAGCTAAGAATTCTTAATTTTCCCTGTTCAAATTTGAATGGTCAGACTTTGACCTAAGCCTTATCCTACAAAGAATCCTCCTATACCTAAGTACCCTCCATTACCCATGTCTCCTAGCATCCTCACCTACACATGGGCTTTACAGCCCTCAACATACATTCACGAGCATTGCTACTTCATACCCACAAAAACCCTGCCAAGAAAGGATTTATTAATTTACTTGGTTACAGTGGATGTAACAAAGGTAGAAGAGAGATGTGACTAGTAAATTTAACAAACTGAGTAAATCTGTATCAAAATTAAAACATAAATAGGATTCTTAATTCCTAAACCAATATTATTTCTTCATAATCTTATTTAAAGGCCTGTTTTGTTAAACAGTCAGCCTCCATACCACTCAGAAGTTGAATTAGTCGCATGACTTCAATTGAATTAGTTGCTATTTACCTATGCCTCTTAGGGGATGGTGTTCAAAGTGATAATTGACATTAAGTTACATCGATACTAATATGTATGAATCAGGCTAGTGGAGTCAAAGGTCTTCTGTTAACTGAATAACTAAAAGGCTGTGATATTGAACTGAGGAGAGGAGAGACAGAAATCAGTTTTGTCCCCAACTAAAGAACATACACTCAGTAAAGAACTGTTTTATTTGAGACCATTGTGTTGAAATGCTTTGATTTGTGGGTGACTGGATCTTAATTTTTTAAAACTAAGACAGTCTTTTATTTTTAATTTTAAAAGATCGTTCTACCTTATGGTTAAGAAGTTGAAATTCTACAGCATCATTTGCCAGGATAGTGATTATATACGTGGGAGAGTTTTTAAAAAAATCAACAATAAATGTCTTGCACTGTGAAAATAGCAGCTTGACTCCCACGTTCACTTCATAGCTGGAGGCGTGAAGTGAAATGGCCCTTTTGAATTGTTACCGAAATGTGCGTCAGATGCGTGTAGATACATCACTAAATATAAACCTAATTGCCTTTTACATTTTTGTCCTACTGCTAAGCAACTTCTAAGCCAGAGTGTTTGATATAGGAGTCCTGTTATCTTCACTGATCTTCAGAATAAAATTAAGATTATAAGAAATTAAAGCAGCATATGTTCCCAAAACACAACCTAGTTAACCCTGTTGACTATGTATGGATGGCTGGACATCTCTGTACTAATGTGTGTGAGTCTTTTGTTGATTTGCTCCCTGGAACCACACAGTATTCATCTTCTCTTTGTAGTGCACAAGCTGTCCCAAGAGCACCGACCACTCAGATCTCCCTTCAAGAGATACTTCACTTAGCCACAAGGAACTTGGGGAGCCAACAGCTTGCAGTAGAAGTGTCCCTGGTGCCTGCCCATACTTGAGCTGAGTCACAGCCTTCCTGGGCACCTCTTAACTGATCACTCTATTTCTTTCTTCTATATGCTGTTCACTTTTAAAACAAGAAGTCTTTGTCCACTACCTAGTCTTGCTCGCCACCCAATTCCCACAAATCCCTTGTAGACATTACTTTACAAAAATGTCTTACTGGAAGGTCACCAACCTCTGGGAATCGCTTCACCACACCATCCAGACACTTCAAAACTGGAAGGCTCCTGGCTCTTCCTTCATTTCTCCCATTTTACAGATGAAACAAGAACACACACAACCACATGACCCCTGAGGATCCAGTTTGCTTTGATTCCTTTTGAACTATTAGCAGATACTCTCTTTTTCTGAACATCAACTAAAATATGTCAAGCATTGTTCATTTGTTTTTATTCTGCCCAATTCAAAAAGAAGGCCTGGATAAACAATGCCAGACATGAGGAAAGACTGCCACCACTCGTATCTGCTTCAGTCCAGAGTCCTGGTGAGGTATTTGTGGTCACCCTCCTTGACCAGCCACGTTCCACTTTCCTTTCAGGATTTTCAGAAGCTCCTGTTCTGACTGGAAAGCTGATTACAGATGGCATCTCGTCTTTCTCCTCAGCTGGAGTTGCTTATACTTTAGAAAAACTGTCTTTAGATATTGTTTTACTGTAAGACACTCACTTGGTTAAATGACGATGCCACTGACTGACATGTCTTACTGGCAATTTTTTTCCCTTTCTCCAGTAGGAAAGTGTACCACTTATTACTGCCCAGGAACTCTCATATGGAGAACCAATACCAAGTGGTCACTATGTATCAGAAAGGGACAGAGTGCTAACTAGAAGAAAAATGGACCTCTTCTCTGTCTTTTCTTTGGGAGAGAGAGACTCACGTGACCTGGAAATGTACAAGGTTGTTCTTCAAGGTTCTCCAGACCTGGGTGCAGGGAGGCACCCACCACCCCAGATCTAAACAACAGGAGGGTTTTGAGCCCATTTGCAGCATCAAGACTGCTGGCACCAGCAAACTACAGCTTTAACAAAACTGTCCATTTTCATGTCAGTGTAGTAGAACTGGTTTAGTTGAAATCTCAAGGCTGGTAAGACCTGTATTTATGTGACAAATATCATATCCCATTTTGTTCATTTTACAGCGGGAAGCAATCAGTAGCCTCATCGTGTTTTAATTTCTAAAAACAGAAGCCCCTGGAACTGACGGAAGCAGCTGGCGTGCCATTTATTTGATGTCAATAAAAGAAAAACTTCATCTCACTGTGTGATTTTTATTTATATATAAATATAGTTATATGATATATATCAAATGCATATGCATTTACTCACCCATCCATCCATCTGTGTCATATACATACAACAGAACACCTTTTCATTGCACCTCTTTGTGGGAAAAAGTAGGTTGGAAGATAAAAAATAAACAATGATCCTAGATATGCATAAAGTTATTTTCAGAATAAGCAAACCTTTCATCATCATTCCCAAATCTTTGAAGGGAAAGAGGTTAAGTCAAAAAAAAGAGAGAACTGTTACAAGTCAGTGTGTCAGACTGGGCCACCCAAAGGCCTGTTCCTTACACCCTCCACCTGGAAGACAGCTTGACATGATATAATACAATAGATAATTGGAGGGGAATTAGGTGTGATGTGTGTCTTCAGGAGAATAGAGAAGATAAATACACCTGACCGAAGCATTCAGAGTATTTCTTCCTGATGTGAGGAGAAAACAAGAGAAGGTGAGTTTTATCTCACTAGATTGAAACAAGTGAACTGAGTAAACGTCTGGTAGGACACCTTTCTCAAAGGGAATTCCAATTCAAGATGTAGCGTAACGCATGCAGACACACGACAAGCCAGATCAGCACCAAGTGGTGTACTAAGTCCTGGTCTCATCAAGGAAGAAGGAGTTGGGTCCCACCCAGTCTTGCTGACACAGACTCCCGGGTGGGGAAAGGCAACAGGGCAGCAAATGACTACCACACAACACCCGTACATCTTTAGGAAGATGCCGTCTGGCTGTTCTGGGGAGCACAGAACTTAGACATTTGAATACATTTTGAATGGGGCTGTGGGGGAGGGGAGACAATTTGAAATAAATAAAATCATCTGGCAAGAAAGAATGAGAAGGGCTGAGCCTCATGAATGATTCATTACTTACAGAGATGTCTATGCTTTGCTTCTTCCGTACCCCTTCCTGTTAGCTTTTACCTGTATTTCTGAAGCACCTGTCTCGGTTCTGGGAGATACTGTAGACTTACTGCCAGAGAAGGGTGCTGGCCTTTCTTTTCTTGCAAAGTGCTGACTTTGCCATCTGCGTGAAGGGGCTCATCCACAAAGAACGACTCCTTCAGCGCTTCCCACACCTCCTGACTCAACAGGCTGCGCTCCAAGGCTACTTCCAAGCCAACTTCACATCTTCGTTACAAGAGATGAAGCATCTTTATATTCCCATGGAATGAAAGCAAGGAAAATGTGGTGAACTACGATCTTGATTAATGGAAATACTATTTCTAATTTAGTGATAGCTATAGATATTTCCATATTTTTTCCTGCACCTCCAAAGTGCTTAATAATAAGGTCATTGACGAATATTTTACTATTACTGGCTACTTCAGAATCACTTTCTGCTTCATCACTAGTTATGATGCAGAGCACAAGAGATGTGGCGAGGAGGAGGCGATAAGGTGGGAACAGATGTGGCCCAGCCACTTCTGGATGGTGTTTTGGGAATCAGTCCTACTTATTTTCTTATTTGACTGGCCTACACTTTGGGGCAGTAAAATCACCAGTAGCAATTCTGTTTCATTTGGTACATTTGTTGTATTTATTTTTAAGATAACCTAAAACTCTTAATTAAAATAGTACATGTTTATCACTCAAAATTTAAAGATGTTTAGAACTGTTTCAATATGACCATTCTAATATGGCTACTAACAAGTGGATTGCAGTTACAATTCTCCCTTATTTTCTTTCTTTCTTTTCTTTCCTTTTTTTGTGGTCTGGGTGTTGAACCTAGGACCTCTTGCATGCTAGTAACTGCTCTATTACTGAGCTACATTCCTAGCCTGGAATAATTTCTTGTAACAGGTCTCCCATAGTCTTTTTTGAACAACTTTTAAAATATATTTCAGGGCTGGAGGATAGCACAGTGGTTAGTGTCTTGCCTAGCAAGTGCAAGGCTCTGATTTCAACTCCCCAGCACTACATAAGCTGGGTGTGGTAGTGCATTCCTGTAATCCCAGCACTAGGGAGGCTGAGGCAGGAGGATTGCTATGAGGTTGAAGCCAACCTGGGCTACATAGTGAGCACAGGATCAGCCTGTATACAGAGTGAGACCTTGCTTCAAAAAAAAAAAAAAAAATTAAAATAATATTCCAGTGAGTGCTTGTGATGGTTTGGATCTGGAATGTCTCCCAAAAGCCTCATGCATTTGGACGTTGTGGATTATGGTATGAGATGGATTACAGGTGTGTGATGAATTAGGGGCATGTGGTAGATTATGGGCAAGTGGCACATTACTGGGTGTGTGACCTGGAAGAGGTAGATCAATGAGGCTTAACTTAAAAGGGGCAGAACACTGAGGCTTGACCCACAAGGGGTGGTTCATGGGGAAATGACCTGGAAGGACATGCACTAGCTATGACCTTCTCCCTTCACTTGGCTTTCTGTTTGCCATGCCATGAAGAGAGTCCTACAGACAGGCCACCACTATGTGCTTCTGCCATTGTCAGCATCCATGAAAGGACTCAGATTCTCAGAAATTGTGAGCTAAAATAAAACCTTCCTCCCTTAAGTTATAGATGTTGGGTATTCTGTCTCAGCAACAAGAAAATACCTAAGACAGTGCTGTATGCTACATTTCTTTATTTCTATTGAACATATATCTCAATATATATTCACAATATTGGCCACCAACAAATCAAATTAATATTTATTCATGTATTTATTTATTTATTTTTGAGACAAGGTCTGCCCATATAGTCGAGGTTGGACTTGAACTCATTATGTGGCCTTGAGCTTACAATCCTCCCTCCTCATTCTCCTGATGTTGGTACTACTGGAAAGTGCCACCATACTTGGTTTAAATATTTATTTTGCAATATCTCTTTTAGGCATGAGTTGGAACTGTGCGGGATGGGAAGAAGTCCAACATACGATTGTCTGAAAGTTGGGTGTTTGTATTCTATCCATTCAAAAAAGCAGTCAAGACAGTTAGGTTGGGTGGGTGCAAGCCGAGCTGAGAGATGTGGAGCTGGTCATGAATTTGAGGTAGACACCAAGGATAAGAGGTGGACACCATACTGACACCAAAGGACGCCTGGTGAGAAGACCATAGGGGTGGATGGAGGCAACTTCCCCGGTCCCTTGCACAAAATTAAAAATTTATTACACCAGAATCCTTCCTTAGGTAACCCCTAGGCCACAAGAAGAGGTTCTGGCAATTGTAGTTAGCCCATTCTGGGCTGGATAATGATTTATGAATCTGAGCCATACTGAGCAGAGAACTAGTTGGACATGCGCGAGTACTTTATGACACGTTGTAAGTTTCTATGAATGGTCATAGTGCCTCCTAGTGGCTCCAGGAAGGTGAGGCAACTTGGGATCTTGGGAGTAGTACCCACAGGTGCACGTTCAAGGTTACCCATTCACTGGGGACTGAGAATGGGGAAGATTGAAGACAGCCTTATTCTCATCACTGGACAGTATTTTAATGTATTCTGAAAGTGCTGATGGTTGTGGTTCTTTAATCTTAACTTGCAGGAACAAATTTTCTGACCACATGGCCATAATGGGAATTTCCATCCTAACAGGAAAAAAAGATTCTTAAAAATGCTTAATACTTCTAACGAACTTTATAAATCAATGTCAGAAACTATATTTTGCAATCTTTGATCTTGCTGGTAAGATAGAGTACTTAGCATTATCTTTATTTTACCCACTGGTAGAGAAGTCAGAAGGTTGGTCTCCAGACACCGTAAGGGGGAGTCACAAGCACAGCCATCTTCCCACTGGCTGCAGCATGCTGGTTTCCTTAGAGATTCTTCTAGACTTGCCTGTTTTCTTTAATGGATTTCAATGGATGGCCGGGAGATGAGGATGTTTACATTATGGGATGGTGACTGGGGTGGCATGATGGGGGCAATTATTCTTAAATGACCCCTTCTTTTATTTAACGACTACCAAAAAATGTATGTTATCAATTGCTTTATATGCTTAAGACAGATTTCACTATAGAAGAAACAAGTGGGAGACAGCAAGGACTGGCTGAACTGAGCTACTAAGTGACCGAAGTCCAGAGAGTCTGGATGAATCATTGACTAAATAATTCAGGTTGCCCCGTGTAATGGTGGAGAAACTGCACTCATCCGACTTAACAAAGATTCAGGGAGGTCAGCTGAGAACACAGATGCGAGGCCACTTAGAACCTCAGTGTGCCTAATCCACCCAACAAATCCTCACTGAGTAGCCGCTGTGAGCAAGGCACCGTGATGGATACATCACGGTTTGGTAAGAGTAGTGTAACAAACATCCAGTATGTATTACTGGAGCTGCTGAATACGGATTCTAACCCTCAGCCTTAAAAAGTATATAATAAACAGACTTAACAACACATGGTCCTGGCCATATATACCACCACAGGAATAAATGAGCATGCACTAGGAGAAGGTGTTAATGTGAAAGTCTGTTGCTAACTGCATCAACAGTTGAACTACCTGAATCCTCAAATGTCACCTGAAAAAAGAAGTCATATTATACAAGAATATGTTAGAAAATAATTCCTACAAAAACTATCCCATATCCTAAATATTCTGTTAATATTAGTAAAGCAGGGAAACTCTTGATCTGGTAAACATGTCCATACTTTTACTCATGGTTTGGAAAATGACTGTGAATTCTATAGAGGAATAGTGTTACAAAGAGTGCAAAACACACATTCATTATCCTGCCTTCTAGTACAATCATACTATGAAGCCACAATTTCAGCGTTTCATGTGACTAAAATGTGAAAAGATGGTGCTTCTACAGAAATTCCCATCCTATAACTAAGGAAATCCATAATACTCTTAACAGGATTACCTCAGAGTCCCCAAGCCTAAGAGTATTAAAAGAAAAATGTATTACTAACAAAAATGTTAGAGAAACCTACATTCTCAAAGGCTTTCATAGATTCTTCTAGTTTGTTTTAAATAGAGTCTCAGAGATGCATCCCAGGCTGGCCTCAAACTTGAGATCCTCCTGCCTCAGCCTTGTAACTGTTGGAATTAAAAGTGTGTGCCACCACGCCTGGCTATTCAAAACAGGTTTGATGCAATAAAATTTAGAGTCCAAGAAAAAAAGCAGGAAGGCCAGAGAAAAGGGAAACTGAGGAACCTACAAGATTTATCTTAACTAAATAACAGGTAGGAGGGGTGCAAGAGTTTTTCTGTTTCCTTTTTGTTGATTATTTTTAAATATTTGCTGAGCTGTGGTACAGAACAGAAATGAGGGTCAAATTAGGACTAAAGGACAGAGGAATTGGGAGATGCACCCGGGAAGCATTCTCTCATAGCTGAGGGGTGCGGGAGGACAGAGAGCTAGCTTCACAGAGGGCGAGTCTCCGTCCACTGGAATTACCCATGCCGTGTCCACATTATTTAATAATCATGATCTCTTCCCAACTCAGACTCTTCTCACTTTTGATACTGTACCAACCGGAAATGACAAAAGGCCGGGCACAGGCTTCTGCCTGTGAGAACGTGTCCAAAGGGAGACGGTCGGGAGAAGCAGTCTCTATGTTAGCACACTCCTTCCCAGGCATAGTGGCAGCTTAGCACGGCCAGGGCTGCCATGATGGTGATAAAAGTTGCTCTTTCTTTCTTTCTTTTTTCTTTTTTTTCTTTCTTTTTCCTTCTTTCTTTTTTTCTTTTCCTTTTTGTTTTTGAGACAGGGTCTTGCTCTGTAGCCCAGGCTGGTTCTGAACTGATTATGGAGCCCAGGCTGGCCTTGGACTCACAGCAATCCCCCTGCCTCAGCCTCCCCAGTGCTGGGATTACAGGTGTGCGCCACCATGCTCATCGTATGTGGTGCTGAGGAATTGAACCCAGGGTCTTGAACTTGATAGGCAAGCTCTTAAACCATGGTGCCATTCCTCCAGCCCAAAAGTTGCATTTTTTAAGTCATGTCCCAGGAACAGCAAGGCCAGGCACAAGTGAAGCCACAGAGGACAGTGACCTCAGAGGGAAGGAGCAATATGATAAAATCCACTCTGGTGGCATGGGCAGGGGAGAGCATGGGGTGTGTCCCAGGTGTCCCCTGGATAGAAATGATCCCAACATCCCTGGGCAGCATCCCAGCCAGAGTGAAGGGGATAGGGCTATAAAAGCATCTCTACTCCCTGGATGATTGGGATAAAGGGTCCCAGACAGGATGCGATATGCAATATCAATCTGAGGTACAGAATGCTTCCAAGAGCAAAAGGGATGGAAGGCAGTAAATGCCCGTAAACAAGATGTGTGACAAAGGTGAGCTTGCTCCACTGGAGTGATGTGATGATGGTGACCATGATTTCACCAAAAGCCTTTCAGGAAATGGTATGGAGACAGCTGAATATCTACACCTCCCCAAAACTGGATCCTTACTGCCTGCTACATACAAGTTTACCCCCAAAACTCTACTGACAGATTTAAATGTAGGAGTTACAAGAATCACCTTGAATTTGGCACTGATTTCTTATGTATGGCACCAAAACACAAGTGAAAAGAAAATAAACAATATGTAAGTTGGACTTCCTCAAACAAAAATTTGAACCTTTGTGCTTCAAAGGATACTTACCAAGGATGTGAAAAGGCAATCCTTGGTGAGAAATATTTCCAACTTACATACCTGATAACTTACACATCTGGTAAGAGGCTTATATGTTTATAATAAATATAACAAACTTCACAATGATTATACAACAAAATATTTAAATGGCAAATCCAAGTATGATAAGATACTACTTCATACCTCCAAGGATGAGTATAATAAGAAATATGGACAATGTAAGAATGCAGGAAAAAGTGGGACCGCTATATGCTGCTGGTGGAAATTTAACATGGCACAACAACTTTGGAAAACAATTAGTAAAACTCTAAAGAGCTAAACAGAGTTACTACCTAATCCATAAATTGTATCGGTAGGTATATGTCAAAGAGAATTAAAAATGTGTTTATTAAGAACTTGTAAGAATTTGTACAAAATGGGTGTGATGACCACGTCTGTACTCCTAGCTCTCTGGAAGGCTTAAGCAGGAGGACTTCAAGTTTGATCTTAGCTTTGGGCCCCTTAGTGACTCAAAAATACCTTGTCTCAAAATTTAAAAAAAAAAAAAAAAGCTGGGGATGCGGCTCAGTGCAAAGGCCCTGGGCTCAATCTTCGTACTGCCCACTCCCCCCAATAATGAATACCAAATTATTAATAACAGCATTACTCATGACAGCCAAACTGCAGAAACAACCCGAAAGCCAGTCACCTGATGAATGATACACAAAGTGGGGTATATCTATACAACAGAATATTATTGGCAATAAGTAGGTCCGAAGTACAAATAAATGTTACTACCCCTTGCAGACATTTGGTTCCTTGAAAAGAGTGACAAAAATCTCATTGTATAAAATTATTCAGATGAAAGATACAGAAGAGGCATATACAGAGAGACTGGGAGTGGGCAGATCATTGGTGGTGGCAGGAGGAGGGAAGCATTTCCAAGGGCAGAAGGTGGGGTCCCAGTTGCACTTTAGATCTCTAAGTAATTTTAATGCACAGCCACTAGCAAGAAGCACTGGCTGTACGTGAGACTTTCACCATTTAGATCTCAGTGATGGCCTACAGGAGCACTCTCTGTTCTTAAAAGCTGTAATCTGCATTACTTTATTGATGATGAGGTTAATACATGTACGTGTATGTATACAAATGTGTGTAAATAGATGACAGATAGTTGGATGCTCCCCCTGCCCCTGTAACTAGACACTGAACCCATGGCCTTCACAAGGAGCCATAACCCACCCCTTTTGAAATTTTTTATTCTGAGAAAGGATCTTACTTAGTCAAATCTGCCCAGGCTAGGTTCAAACTCATAATCCTCCTGTCTAAGCCTCCTAGACTGCTAGGACCACAGGCCTGTAAATATATTTTTATGACTTTGTTACTTATATTCTTCTGAACTGAATCAGTCAGAGCCATTCCAAATCCTTCTACTGAGTTCCTGGTCATTTCTTACTCATTTGTATCTCCTTTCATGTTATCATGTCACCTAAGAAAGAAGTCACGGCTTACCCAGCAATTACTGGGAACCTACCGTTTTTCTTAGCTCTACAGAGATATTAACTCTGTATTTAATGTCTACTTAATGTCATAACACAATGAGGCAGGTATCATCATTATCCAATTTAAGAGATGAAATCTTAGAACAAAGACGCTAATTAAAGCAGTGGAGGCAGGATGCGAACCCAGGCACTCAGGTTCAAATATCCTAGTTAAACTCTATAGTACGCGGAGTATGAGGCACAGTTGTGAACAGCAAACTTCAGAACATCAATGAAGAAACTGGCAAATTTGACAAGGCTCAATATAAGATTTTAGAATCACATCCAATAGTGTCACATCCTAAGAATAGAAAAGTCTGTGTTTGGTAAGTTCTCTTTCTAAGATCTTCACGTTGCCTTTTCTACTCCTTGTTAACGCTGACCTTTAAAAAAAAAAAAACAGGAAAAGAAATGTTGCAATAAGCTCTTGATCATGTATAGAAATTACTGCTTATATAGTTCACTCTGCAGCACATCTATACTTTTGATTATGAAAAATCAGAATAAAATCTTTAGTGACACAGCCTTAAAATCATGTGTCACATTCACATAGAATATTAGGATTATATTAGATAGTGAAACACCCAATATTCATTGTTGGCAAAAAGTCCCATTGACCAGCATTTATTTGTAAGCTTTATAAAGATGGGCATTATATTTATAACGCTTTCCTCTATGTGATACCACAGAGGTGGAATTTTTGACCTTAACACTACCTTTGAATTCTGTTTATTTACATCTTATGGGTTGGCATGTTGTATTATTGTAAGAAATACTTGATTTGCAGCACAGTGCAAAAGTTCTCTGAGATACTGGTATTTTTTTTTCCTAACTCCATTTTGTTTTAAAGCACATTTTAAATGTAGTTTTCCCATTTAGTAAAAGTTGTTTAGCTTTAAAAAATGGAAGAACGTCAACTAAGGTACTCAAGCATCAGAGAGTGTGCCGAATCTGGTTGCTACCAAGGGCCATGGCAAAGTCTTCCCTAGACCTGCAGCGTCCGATCTGCCAGCCTCATGTCACACTGAGCACACGGAACCAGGCTGTGAAGGCTCAGATGCACGGTGATATGAAATACATACACAATCTCAAAGATTTAAAATAATTTATATATTTTTGGCAGCAATGGGGGTCCAGTCCAGGGTCTCTGTACTGAGTTACATCTTTAGATCATTTTGCAAGTTTCATTTTGAGACAGGATCTCGCTAAGTTGCACAGGCTGGGCTCAAACTTGAAACCCTCCTGCCTCAGTCTCCCAGAATGTGGGCATTAATAGGCTTACACCACAGTCCTGGCAGCTCAATTAAAATTACTGAGCAATATTAGTATTAGCAGTATCAGTATTAAATGATATTGGTTAATATTCCTATGCTAAAACATTACTTTGAATATGCAAAGTTAAATATGCTATTTAAATAGATATTATCTATTTTGTCTTTTTTTGAGACAGGGTCTTGCTTTGCAGCCCAGGCTGGTCCTCAACTCACTACGGAGCCTAAGCTGGCCTTGGACTCACGGCAATCCTCCCATCTCAGCCTCCTGAGTGCTGGGGTTACAGGCGTGCACTACCATGCCCAGCTTATGTGGTGCTGGGGAATTGAACTCCAGTACTTAGCACTCAATGTACTGCTTTAACCGCTGAGCCATTCCTCCAGCCCCTATTTTGCCTTTTATGAATGTGCTACTAAAAATATAAAACTACCATAAAGACTACATCATATGTTCACAGGACATGCTCTTCTGGGAGGCTATACTGCGGCAAGAGAGAAGACGGAGGCAGCGTTCCCAGTTCTGCAGGCAGATGCCATGTGAGGGGCGCAGATCAAGAGAGCCGGCAAGGGCAGCGCTTCCAGCGGCTCAGGGGAGAGCACAGGCTCAGTCAGCAAGAACCCGAAAGGCGCTGCTGACGGGCCCTGAAAATCCTCAAGAAACAGAGGGATATGGGCAATTATTTTGTTTGCTCTTCCACTAAGTACACATCTGTGGGGGAAAGCGAGGTCTGTGAAATGGCTTGCAAGGCTGCCTTAGCTTCTGCAGCAGAGTGGCTGCTTCATACTCTGTGGTGTAATGTACTGTTTAGCCAACCGGGTCCCTAGTACATGCAACAACACTGTTTAAAATACCGAGAGCCTATTTGTATTACCTACATCCCATACATGTTCAAGAAATGCTATATAATCCTTAGGTTTTTTTCCCGCAAATTATAAAACAGAAATGTTGAAGAAAACTATAGGAATTCATAGCGCAAGTGCATCAAGGGAGTCCTACACCTAACTGGATACACAGCACCCACGCCATCTTGGCTGCATAGCACATGCCCTGTCACTAAATGGACAAGAATGGCAGTCTACTGGAAATAAAAAGTTCATATCTATACAACACGGAAAACACGAAGACTAGGCATCTTAGACTGGTTAGCTCACTGTTGCAGATAATCAAATAGAAGGGGTAAGTATTTAGAAATTAAGAACTGTGGGTCAGAAAGATTCCCAAAATCTGGTTCTGGACCTTGCCTCTAGATGCTCTGGAAAGGTCTTAAACAAGACTTTTTTGTTGTTGTTTTGAGACAGGGTCTCACTCTGTATCCCAGGCCGGTCCTGGACTCTTTATGTAGCTCAGGCTAGCCTTGGATTCTTGGCAATCCTGCCTCAGTCTCCCGAGTGGTGGGATTACAGGCCTGAGACACCATGCCCCGCTTTATGTGGTGCTGGTGAATCGAACTCAGGGCCTTGAGCTTGCAAGGCAAGTGCTTTAACTACTGTGCCATTCCTCCAGTCCCTTACAGAGGACTTTTGACAAAGCTCTTTTACATACCTTAGAAAAGATAGAGAGGTAGTAGGCATAACCACAGAGCAGTTAAAAGGCTTCGTAACAAGTAGAAACAACTAGGAAGATAGAGACTGACGTTAAGGAATCTTCCAGTGGTGCACCAGGCTTCTCTTTGGTGATGCTTTTCTTCCATAGTGAAGAAGCTTACTGGCGTATTTGCAACTAACAAAAAGCTGATGGGGTTAGTGTCACACTGGGTGTAGTGCCAACGACTCTGCCAGGTGGGGACAGTATCTGAACACAGCATGGTGAACGTCTAATAGGGATCAATGACACTCATATAATTGGCTATGAAAATAAATCATAATGAGAAACAAAACTCACAAGATGAAAGAGCGGGAAGGTCTAGTCTGGCAGCAGCTTCTACATGTGACAGATCAGCATCGGTGTGATGTGAAAACGGCTGAAAAAGCTCACGCCGCCACCATTCACTGTGATAGAGAAAGAGGCGCCTGGCAGGCTTCAAGAGCAGGGCGGAAGTTCTGGGGACAAGGGAAGGAGGACAAGCCGGGATGGCTGCAGGGATTACGGCTGCTCTGTGGAGGAGCCTGACAGCGCTGTGTGAGACTTTCCTGCTCCTACAGGCTTTCCGGCAGAAGCGGAAGGGTACAGTAAGTTTTCCGGTAGATACTTTCTTGAGGAGGAAGAGGATGCATAGATCTTTGAGAATTTGATCTTGAAGCCATAGGGCCTCTATGAAACACACACACACACACACACACACACACACACACACACACACACACACACACTTCATACATAGCTGGAAGAGATTTTAAACCAGGTTCCAGGTTTCATCATGTAAGAAAGTATTTTTCTCTTATCTTCTTAATCAAGGATATTGATAAAATTCTTATGAAGGGCAAAAGGAGTAAGGCAGCCTAGAGCCAGCACCTGAAAGATCTTTCCCAATTCTCAGATTGCTCAGTCTCAAAGGATTTTCTAAATAATTTCATAATGTTAAGGTAGATATTTAAAATACTATTTGTTAATATCATGTGAAAATTTTAAGTACCAACAATATCCATTATGTTCTAGTAACTGATTTCCTCTTTCCTACCCTCCTGCTACTCTCTGAACCCCTTTCTCTCTCCACAGAACCCTCATAATAGCTACATCTTGGAAGCAGATGACATGTCCTCCTACACATGAATGGATAAATAAAACATGGCAGGTGCACACAGTGGAGTGCTACTCGGCCACAAACAAACATAAATTTGAGTCATCTGTAGGAAAATGGATGCTCCCTGAGACCCATATCTTTGGCGAAGTGAATCAGAAAGTTAAGTATGTCATGGTTTCTCTAATATGAGAAAACTAGAGTGCAATGAAGCAAAGGAGCAAAATGAAAAGGATTTCATTTAGCTACAATGGCAACAGGTACATAAATTTATTTCTTGTATGATAAGCAATACAAGACTATGGGGCCTGTGCAGGAAGTCTGCACCATTTGAGACAAAAGCACTTGCTTTACATTTGGTTATGAAGTTCTCCAACGCTGGTACATGCCACCATCAGAGTCGCACCGAGAGATGACCTTGCTGGGGGGGGGGGGGGGGGGGGGTGGTGTCTATATTTAGGTAATTCACTGATGTTTAAACTTCAAGACCTTTTATACCTTAACCCCAAGGAAGGAGCAGAGAGGCATCTCAATTGTAATTCTACCCTCAAAGCGGAGAAAGCAAATCAAAACACGCAGTCGTGGTACATATTTCTTTAAAACTAGGTTCTCAGAAATTCTAAGTAGGAAAAGATTTCTATCATCTTCAGAGAAATCATTTCCTGTATTTTGTTCGAATTTTTTGCTGTTTAAAATTTTACCACTCGTTCTGCTAATAATCTTGAAAGAGCTCCAATGCTGAAATAATTATAGGCATATTATATTCAAAATTACTTCAGTATTTCCTACCTACAATCATATTAAACTATAATGAGGCTTTTAAGTGTCTGTTGCCAGCACACAGTGCTGCTGGTTGGAAATGATTTCCATAATAAATACATGTCCAAAGGGCTACAGAATGCAGGGAGAAGCCATGTACAGAGATATGTGTGTGTGAGAGCAGGTGTGTGTGTCAATAATTCATTAATGGGACCCTGGTGGCAGATTTTATCCACCTCAAGGCCTCAATTTATTTACCGTTACTTTTCTATTGAGACAGAAAGTCAAGGCATTTGTGCATCTTTTTGCTTTTCTACTTCTTCTACTCTCTTGCTGAATTTCCCATTCAAATCAATATTTCAAAATGAAAACAGCTGGATCCTTTTTGATTGTTACCATTAATGGTAGACATCAAGTCATACTCAAGGTTCATTTTCTTTTTCTGGATCAAGTCATTGCGTTCCAGAAAAAGATTAGTGACAGTGGCCCCATTTTCTATGGGAAGGATTGCCAGCTTCCATCAGATCATGTCAACTTCCTCTTAGCTCTCACCAGAAGAAAAGCCATCTAGACATCAGGGAGCCATGGAGAATTTCAGAGTTATATTAGAGTCTATGCCTTCCATCCTCTTTAACTACAAGTACAGCTGATGTGCAGAATTACTTAGGACAGTGGTTTTCAGACTATAATGTACAGTAGAACCAAAATACAGCTAGCAGGGTCTCATCTTGAGAGTTTCTGGCTCATGGATTTGAGAGGGAGGGGGTCCAACAATGTGCATTTCTAAAGGGTTCCCAGGTGCTGCAGCTGCTGGCAAGAGGAGCTGCCCTCTCTGATGCCCGGCAGGGACAGCCCTCGGAGCATGCTGTGTCCCTCGTTTTCTTCTCACTTTCACGGGAGCTGAGGTTCCTGAGACATGTTCTAGATGGGCGCATAAAACGGCCCAAGGGCTGTCAGAACCTACGGGAGCTGCATCCTTGTCTAACAATGCTGCGGACAACACTAGCAGAGAAGATCCTCTCGACTGTGGAGGGCCAAGCTGCTTCGTGTGTCCCTCTCTGACTCTCTTTAAACTTCTTCCTAAGCAGGGGGAGTGCAACTCAAAAGGAAAATGCTTCATACAGCTTTTTGGAAGTGGTGGCTGGATCAGGAAGATTTACACTCACCACAGGGGAAACAGACCCAGGCGGGTGGTGATGAAAACCATGGCAAACATAACGAACAGAAGGTCACACATTTTCTGAAACTTGGCATAGTTCGCCATTTTGGCAGCCTGTGAAAAGAAGAAATGATCTTATTAATGGAGTCAAAACTGATAAATGAAAAGTTTCAATACACACGAGTCCCTGACAAGATACAGCTTCCCAGATGCATGAAATCTCCTGTTCCTTTAAAATGTCATGCATCGTACATCAATATTTATAAATTACTCCTAAGTTGACTAAAATGCGGCATTAGCCGTAAGTAGAACTACTGACTGTCACAGATTTAATACAATATTCAGCAACCTGAAAAATTCAATTATATGGTTGATTTCAGGAAAACAAAGAGAGAAAAATCAGAAACTTTTGCATTATAGATAACATTAGTAAGCCAGACACCCCAGCAGAAATCTGGCATTAACGGGTCAAAATAGAAAGTGCTGGATAATCCTCTAAGCATTGAGTTCCAAATGCCAAGGCCACAGGCTCGGTACAGAGTACACAGTCTTTCTATATTTGTCTCTCATTCCACTCACAATGGTAAGTTTTTCTTTAAACAGGAGAGGAACTATTCTGAGGCGACAGTTCCCTGCCTCAGTCTCACAAACTCAGGAGCAAAGTGTCAAGATCATGTTATTTCAATTAATTCATGTAGGTAGAATTTCACAGTTACAGTACTGAGTTATTTTAGCTGTTAAGTCACTAAGGTTCAAAATACTTGAGAAATGCTGTCGTAATTACTGATAGTAATTTAGGTGCCCACTGTTTTTATGATAAATCAGTCTGGAGATGAAATTACATCCTTTTCTCCCTCATCATTTTTTCATATGATTCTAACTAAAACAGGTGAGCCTGAAAACAGAGTTTTCTTTGGCCGTTTATTTTTACATTCTTAATAGAATTCTCAGCATCCACACCCAGTTCTAAGTTGAATACATCCTGCATTCATAGCATCATTTTCTACTTATAATTATATTAGCTGAACTATACTTGAGAAAACTGCTGACAGTATCCGCCAATGTTATAATTTAATAATTTATGTAAACCACAAAGCTATGAGAGAAATGTATTCTAAAGAAGACAGGTCTACTAAGTGAGTGGGAGTCAGGGTTATGAGCTTTTCATTTCACCAAATACTTCGGGTATAATACCATAAATTATAGTTTTTTTAAAAAGGCACTTTCTGTTTTTTTCTTGCTAGGTGAACCTTGTAATTTTTCCCTTTCCATCCATTCATCAGTACTCAATAAGTTAGCAGCAATGTGAATTTTCAGAATGTTTGGGCCACAGGTTCCATCTAAAAGGACCTTGTTAGCTGGATATTCTTGAGTATTGCTTTATCACGTCAAGAAGCACCAGGTAAGAAAAGAACGTTTGCTTGAGTCACACCACCGATGTGTCTGGGTTCTTTTTTTTCCCCTCTGGATAAATGTAGTAGAAGACAGCGAAACAAACATTTTCTGGATAGTGGTTCTACACGCATGCATCAAGCCAGTGGATGTCACAAGTACTGAAAGTTGGCTGATAGTACAGAACTGATTTCAAAACTGTAAGTTTCTGTGTACATTTCTACTGCTAAGTCTCCACAAGATTTAACCAAATAATGATTAATTTTCAGGGGATTTTCCTCACATGAAATAAATTTCCTATTAAAAATATATTGAAACTGGGCATCATGGTGCACATCTGTAATCCCAGCACTCAGGAGGCTGAGGCAGGAGGACTACTGTGAATTCAAGGCCAGCCTAGGCTACATAGCAAGTTCAGGAGCAGCCTGAAATACAAAGAAAGACCCTGTCTCAAAAAATATACATACTGAATAGAAGCCAGGTAGAGTGGTACAGGCCTTATAATATCAGCACTCTGGAAGTCTGAGGCAGGAGAGTATCACAAGTTCAAGCCCAGTCTGGGCAACTTAATGACTTAGGGAGATTCTGTCACAAAATCAAATCAATAAATAAATAAATAAATAAATGTATTGGAGAAGAAACTCAGAGTGGGTAGGCCTACGCTTGGTCTCCAGTGCCACACGGATCAAACAAACAAATCCAAAACTAACAAAAAACACTGAATCAATCTTAGCTTAAGTCACTCAAAAAAATCACAGTACCAAACTACTATCTGAATTTTCTAGCCCACTAGAGCTATTTTTTTCTGTTTTACAGCATGAAAACGAACAGAGCTTTTCTAAAATTTAACAAATCACTTAATATGAAAACATACATGACCCAATTTTCAGTCAGAGTGAAACTGGCTGTCTGGGAAGAGGCTATGGATGTCTCTGCCAAAGAGCCATTATCTAAATTCACTCCAAGTCTTTCAACACGATGATAGCATTTCCTCATATTCTGCTGCTCATCCTCACACATTCATCTATTACAATATTCCAAATCTTTGCAGTATTCCTCAGGCATGTCTGCAACCATTTAATTTCAAAGATAACTTCTTGTTCTTAATTTTTTTCTGCTTCAAAAAGTAAGCTTTGTTCGTATTGCCTAGGTTATATCCTTAGAGCCCCTTTGGGATATACATCAAATCCTAATTAACTGCCTTTATACCATTTTCAATTTTATAGAATTTCTGCTTATATTACAATAATAATTACTTGAGACAATTCTGTTCTACATTCAGTAATAATAACAATACATGTGTGTAAGTTGGCAAACTTGTAGGCCAACAAGAATTTTAAAAAATCAAAATATAGATTCGAAGGCACAACTGTACTCCTTTTGCAATGTTTATTCTTGTAAGTCAGTTCTGACCAGTCACATGAATATGTTAGCATGAAACAAAAAGATTTCTATTTAACCAAGTAACATTTTTAAAGCAGTGAATTCTTAGTGGGGCATGGTGGCACATGGTTATAACTCCAGTTATTAGCCTCTGGAAGGCTGAGGCAAGAGGATCCCAAGCTGCAGTCCAACCTGGACAACTCAGGAACTTAATGAGAATCTATCTTCAATTGAAAATTTAAAAAAGAGCTTGAGAAGAAGCTCAGTACAAAAGTTCTTGGTTTTAATCCCCACAACTTCCAATAAAAGGAGAAGGTATTCTTTACATAGATTTTATATATAATTTAAGGTTCACATACCTTTCATTACTGTAAAAACTGGCAATAAAAACTATACTCCTTTAACCTTGTTGAAATTTACAACTCCCATTATGTCACTAAATTACATTCTATAACACTTTAAGCTAAATCACTATAAAACTAACAACATAAAACCTATTAATGATTCCACTATTCAACACATGAACTAGTAAAAGTCTTCCTAATTCCTTTAATAAAGAATGAGAACGTGTTTAACTTTTTTCCGTATAGAAGTTTATATGCTAATTCCTCACTTTCATCAGTTCAGCATACAAAGTATAACACTGTAGAGTTTCCAGGTACCATCGAGCATAACATGCAAGAACTGATGATCTTAGACTTTATGAGTTCTGGGTTTTGAATTCAGAAAGACAAAGGAAAATCCTTACCTCTAGAAGAGCATCAGCTGAGTCATGAAGACAGAGGACCAGGGTCCCCACCCGGGCCATGTTGGTGACATATGAAAAGGTAATCAATAAGACAGTTACTAGATGGTGAAGGAACATAATGCCGAAGTCCTTGAGAAAGAAAAGACACAGACATACAAGGGTTAGCTGCGTGTCAACATTCCCACTCATCCATTCCACCAATACACCAGTACTAACCTAGCACTGCGAGATCCTCTACGGGCCTAGCACGGGGATACTAAAATATGTACGATACAATTCCCACCCTCTGGGAGTGTTCACCCAATGGGAGAGACATACGGGAGACCAATGACCATGAAGAATGTGATTGTCACCAGGACAAAAACTTGATCATGAAAAATGATATGTCCTGAGCCAAAAAATTTAAAGTTACGAGAGAAGTCACCATAAGATTTCCAGCAAAGATTGGTAGTTCTTAGAATTGAATTTTGTTTTCATTTGGATAAGCGTCCCCCAAATATTGATGCAATAAAGGCTTTGCCTTCCCAACCCACCCCAGGATGCTAGTGGGAGGTGGAAGAACCATTAAGAGGTAGGTCCTAGTGGGAGCAAAACAGGTTAATGGGGGGGGGGGTACCTTTGATGTAGATACTATGACCCTAGCCCCTTCCTGTATCTCCTACTTCCTGGCTGCCATGAGGTTAACAGCTTCTTCCATTATGAGCTTCTAACATGAGGTACTCCCTTGCCACAGACCTAAGGCAAGAGGCCACCCAACCATGGACTGAAACCTCTGAAACCGTGAGTCAAAATAAACCTTTCCTTCTTATGAGCTGATTTATTATAAGCTGAGTATTTTGTCATAGAAGTGAAAAGATGAGTAATACAAATTCTAAGATCATTTTTTGGGTCAGAACAGGTCAATCAAAGCGCTTCCCTGATGACTACTAGCTGCAACTTCTGAATGTATAGGTTGTGTTTCCAACCAGCATATGGCATCTTTGAAGAAATAGCTGGCTATGGCTCTCAGACCTGAGAGTCTGCTGGCTGAAGATTTGATGGACCACACTGCAGTATGTGAGGTATTACTACAGTTTGAATTCTTAGTGGCCCCCTGTTCTCCACAAATTCATATTTTAGAATATTAATGACCAAGATGATGGTATTTGGAGGGGGGAGGGCCTTTGGGAGACAAAGAGGTTATGGGCCCAGAACCCTCATAAATGGCCTTAGTGCCTCTAGAACAGAGGCCCCAAAGAGCTATTTTTTCCCTTCCATAATTTGAGAGAACACAGACAGTGCTGCCTATGAACCAGGACCTAGGCACCAAATCTACCAGTGCCTTGATCTTGAACATTTTGCCCTCCAGAACTTTGAGAAAAATTTTTCTGTTCATTCTAAGCTATCTATCCTGTGGAACTGTCTTATAGAAGCCTGAACAGAGTAAGACAGCTAGTGATTACTTTGCGTTATCTCAAGACTTCTCGGAATGCACATCTCAAGTTAGCTTCCTTACTCTCAACTAAGGGATACTAAAGAATCCTAATACATTGGCACAAGCCAGTACACAAGCAAGCCCTGAATTTTAGCTATTATTTGTCCATGGTCATTAATTATTTTAAAAGAAGCAATGGCAAATTGACCATTCTTATTTTGGCCAGCTTCAAGGAAGCTACCATTTGACCCAAGCGAAAAGACTATCTTTTTCTGATATCATTTCCTGACCATCTGGACAAGGTTTGTTACGACATTGCACTTCTGTTGCTTAGGAATAGAGTCTCTGTTCCTGATTTTTATTCCAACCTACCGGTGTTCCAGAGTAAATTTGAACTCTAGGGCTGAAGTGTCAAGACTGGCTCTCATATTGTTCTACTTTAAGCTTTCTGAGAAAGAGGTGTACTCCCTTCATCCATTTAGAGACAAATAAATTAGGCAACAGACAAAGCCCTGCGAACACATCCTCATTATGAAAAATGCAACATGTGGATTAAATCAAAGGGAACTTTTCCTAAATATCTATCCTTAGAAGTCAATATCTCTGGGGCCATTTATTCACTAAAAATATTCATCAAGCATTTACTATGTTCTAAGCTTTGAGGATAAAGAAGTAAGAGATTTATATGCCCTTGTAGAACTAATGTATTCTGGTGGTGAGCAACAGTCGGTAAACATAACAAATATATGATCATGTGTGCTGGAGGGTAAAAATACTGGGGAGAAAAGAGCAATCATGAGGATGACGGGTAAGAAGTGGTGTTTTCCGGGGAATGTAGGTTACATCCGTAACGAGGGGCATCGGTCAGACCTCTAAGACAGGACTACAAGAAAACAAGAGAATGAACCTTTCAGGCAGATGGGGAGGGGATGGCTCCAGCAGAAGAAACTGTAAGGCAAAGGCTCTAAGAGCATCATCTTTTTATTCTGATGTGTTCAGGAAAGAGCACCAATGTAGGCAGAGAGAACTGAGGTCATAGGCAACTCTACAGATTATTTTTACTGGCTTATTCTTTCCTATTACTGTTGTTTTAACAAGATATCGTAGCTTTGATGAATAGAAAGTAATCACTCTATTAGTTAATTCCTATGTAACACTTGTACTCACAGATAAAAAAGGAGCTTAAGAAGTCAAGAATAAAATTATTTCTCTGGGTTTCAAAACAATTTTACTTTCTGCATTACAAGGTACTTGCAAGTATTCTGCAATTGTTATGGTTTGGATCTGGAATGTTCCCTCAAAGCCTCATGTATTGGGATGTTGTATGTATGGAACCATGTGCTGTTAACAAGTGAGGCCTGCCTGGAAGGCCCAGGACACTGGGGACTGACCTGGAAGGGATGGACTGCTAAGGGGTGGATCACTGGGAAATGACCTGGAAGGATATGTGCTAGATCTGTCCTTCCTTGCTCGCTTGGTCTCCTGTCTGCCAAGCTGTGAGTAGCTTTTCCTTCTTCGGGACCTTGGCCACGTGCTTCCACGATTGCCAGCCACCCATGAATGGATGGAGAGCCTCTGAAACTGTGAACTAAATCTTTCTTCCCTTAAGTTGTTGGTGTCAGCTCTTGTCCCAGCAACAAGACAGTAACTAAGACACTAATAACACCCCAAGTCACCATCACAATGAAACGGGGCTAAGTCTTATTCTCAGGGATGACTTCCCATTCCCCTTCCTTGTGCTCCTTTGAGAGGCTTCTGCACTATGTTCTGACATTGACTGTGGACGCAGCCAGCAGGTTGGTGGATACTCAGGCAGCCTGTTTTGGCTTTTCCTGATTTATATTGGCACCAATGACTAGGTCAGGGACAATCATCAGTTCCCTGAAGACTGAAGTTAATCTTTCACCCAAGAAGAACATGGAGGCCCATGGGTGCGTCCTCTTTGCTTGAGCCACTCTGTTCTTTCCCTGGGCAGCCATTTTGGTCTCCTGGCTTCTACCCTGTCTGTGATATACTGGGCCCTTCATTTACCTATCTTGACCTTATAGTCACCCTTTCCACAACTCAGTGGGGGTATTCGTCTCTAATTATTCTCCAGTTCAATTCAATTACACAATTATTTTTTGGTAGGTTTGTCTATAGTTCAGGCAATTTTGTTTTACAAAGAAGCTCAATAAAATTTAAACCAGGGTCTTTATAGACATGACTAGACTTCTAAAGAATATCAGCATCCTACTTAGCTCAAAGGACAATTACAGGGCATATATCTCACAAGAGCCAATTTGTAACCCAGACTCCCTTTGTAATTTTTGGTAAGGAGATTAATTTCCTCATCCGTGATTAAATGATTGGATTTGGTTGAAGTTGTCAACCCTACATATAATCCTAGGCTTGGTAGTTGCAGTTACTAGATGGCATTTGGAGGCTTGTGTGTGTGTGGCAGGGAGCAGGGCACGGGGAGGGGAATGGTGACAGAACCCAGTGACTTTGCACTAAGATACATCCCCAGCTCAGTTTTTAAAATGAGGGTCTTGCTAAATTGCTAAATTATCCAGGCTAAGTTCAAAATCGAAATCCTCTTGCCTCAGCCTCCCAGAATGCAGGGATTACAGGCCTGCGACTTGAGACTTGGCTCAAAGTCTTTTCCTTACTAATTTCTTACCTACTAAAATCAGCATGTCATGGAGAGGAAGAGGAGGAAGAGCATGTGCACCCACAGCCCCTCTGCTCGGCAGCTGCTAACGTTGCAGGTTGGGGTTTGCCAAGCCAATGTCCACAAGTCTAACTGTTCAAGTGGTCAGTGTCCATAACTCTAACTATTCAAGCGGTCAGTATCCACAACCCTAACTGTTCAAGCGGTCAGTGTCCACAACTCTGTTCAAGTGGTCCTGCGTACATTTTGGTGAACGTGCCCAGGGGTTGCTCCCCTCCCCTGGGAGGTGCCTTGCATTGATGGCTTAGCATCTGTACTCATTTATTACTGAGGCAAACAGAATTCTAGCTTCCTAAATGAAGCCAGGTCATTTACTTAAAATAAAATGCAACTATTTCTCTTTCGATCTGTAAGTCTCCAAACCAGTCGTGTTGCGTTGATGATGGATCCCACTGTTGGAAGAACCATCATCTTACTCTCAGGATCCTGGCCGCCCACAGCAGAGCCACCCACTGCAGGACCCTGCCACCTGCCGACCCACCTCTCTGCTCCTTCCTCTCTAGATCCACCTTCTCATCAGCTCGGAACTCACGGCTAATGAAAACTCATGGCTGGCGCTGAGTTTAATGAGTAATTCCACACAGGTGCCACTTACTACTCTCGGCCGCTTCTGCAATTCTGACATTTTCCTATTATCTAGGGTTTTCCTAAATCATTAGAGGTAAACAATGTCGAAATGCCTTAGGCATACAATAAAAACTGCACTGATGATGTTTTCCACTGGCAGTTACAATTTGTCCTCTCTCCAAGCTATTATTTATAAAGTTTCATCACCTGGGGAACAGGTTCTCGCAGACAATAGCTACTTAAAAACAAAGGCTCAATTAGAGTAGAGCTAATTTATCAACTGATATTTTATAACTGTGTCTTAAACATAATTAAAGTATGAAGGATTTAATTTAACAGTTTAATTAGTTTATATTTTTCCATGTTTTATGCACTACTTTTGCAGTCTAACTAGGTGAGTACCTACTGAGAACAATGCTCTCCGCGTTTCTCATTGTTCAGCCCTGAACGACTGCTTCTGGCTCATTCAACAACAGTTTTTCTCTATTTAATTTTAGAATGAATAAATACAAATTGATTGAAACATTTATGGAGGATTGGAATGATTTTATAATTAAGTTTCCTAATTCATAGCTGACATAAATATCAGTAACAACATGGTGCCCTTGAATATAGTAAGGATCCTTTAAAAATAAGAGCCTTGTTTTTAGATAAAGTAGGCTTTGTAAAGATAATTTCTGCATGTAAATCCCTTGGACCTAGAAAATATTTGTTTTATTACTGTGGGATTCACAGTTATGCCCACAGCAGAATATCAATTTTCTTTACAGTCATTACTTGTAAGAATATGAAAAAAACATGAATAATGGATTTAGTCTTTTACTTCCTGCTTCAAAAAACATTTTACATAATAAAATACCCTTAATAAAAGCCCACGTAGTCATGATTTCATGTGTTACTCACATCCTCTTGCTGCAACACATTTCCCTGGGTAGATACTGAATCTGCTCCAAGTAATATTTTTAAACAAATTGTCATTTTGGATTTATAGCGATACAGGGTGGAAAACTCTCATTCTCATATCTGTAACTGCCGAAGTGACCAGAGTTTAGGTAGATACAGGTTTGGCTGAGATAATATTAACATTTTAGATGAAAAATGTTTTCCCGCATTTTTAGTAGCAGCATTAGACAGACTGTGACCTAAAAGCCCTTACACAAAACAGATCAGCCGGACCCCGGCCTCAGTGGTGCCCCTGGCCTCCTATTTTTCTATCATCTTGTGTATGCACTGGTCACAGCCACCATCCATCCGGGTCCTTCCATGTTTCCTGCCTGATGTTAACCTGGACCTCAGCTCTTCTACCAGTGGCTTCTCCTGTGTTAATTATCCGAGACAGAAAAACAGGGAAAAAAAAAAAAAATCAGACGTGGCCTTAATTCAATCTCAGGAAAAGTCTGAAGTGAAAGAATTTAACCATCCATTCTAACACCTAAAGCTGGTAAGATAAGGCTGTTTCTCTCCTTTCTGTATTTCCAAATAGCATTTGGGGAACCTAGAATTGAGTGTTTTAGTCTATTCTGTGTAGTTTCCATGGCAGAAACTCCTGGATACAGATAAAACCCCAGCTACCTAGGCTCTGTTACCTACTTTAAAAAAGTGACAATCAGCATGTTTAATTCAGTCCTCCAAGGGAATTTTATGTACAATGAAATATTAGCACCTGAAGGCCAAGGGGACCAACCTTCCACCATGGGATAAGCCTGAGGCTCTACATGACACAACTCCCTTCACAACGACCACAGTGTGGCCTTAGAAATAATGGTGTGTTTAGGAGGCACCTCAATCAGAGAAAGGAATTAAGTGAAGCCTTCCATAGAAGAAATAAGATCACTGGGATTTTAATCCATGGAAGATTTAGAAGTATGTAGATTGTAAAGAATAGAACTGCTTCAAAAGTGGGAGGCCCTTCTCTCTCAAATGCAAACAACAGGATTTGTTTTCCAGAATTTAACAAAATTAATACATCCAATTAATAACTTGCAATTTAACTTTTATGACTAGAAATTAAGTCCTTAGGATCAGCTTACTCATTCAATAGATTTTCAAACCCTTTGGGAAAGAGAAGGACAGTATCATTGCTTAATGGTGATTTCATTTTGTGGCAATGATAGTGCAAGACTCTCTCATTTTCTTATTTGAGTTATCAAGGAACGTAAGAATCTGTACGACTTTTAACAGTGGTACACGTCCTTCTTTGTAGAAATCAACAATAGCAACACTCCTTTCTCTTCCCTTGGGACTTTGTAAACCAGGAGTAAAATTGAGAGAGCAGGGAGCAGGATGTCCACGCAGTGGTGGACTTCCGGCGTGTGACGGCCTGTGTGAGGGCCGCAGCCACTCGGGCTCCATCTCCATTCTAGGAAGGATAAGCAGATGATGGGGTTGTCAGACAACAGTGCCACACACCAAGAATAATCACAGCTAAACAGTTTTTCCACTGAGTAAAATACAATTGAAAATACAATTCGAAATGAGCAAAGTCCTGATCAACAGCCTAAATATATACAAAGCCTGTTTATTTAAAAATTTTTCTTTCTCCCCCTGGAAGTTAATCTTTATATCAGTGTACATTTGCAATGTTCAACCGTTGTGTTCAACCTGAGGAGCTGGTGGGCATCCCTAGCACACTCAGACCCTTTCACTTCCCTTCCTCATCCTCTATTAGCACCCCAGTCCTCTCTCTTTCCATAAAACCTTTTTAAAAACAGAAAAAATCCTCTAAACTCTGAAATAAAACTCTAATGAATCCTAAACTTAAAAATGCTATGAGAAAAATAAATCATTAAAGCAAAAATTTTAATATAATATCAGAAATTCATAACAGTATATACATAATTAGCTCTTTTGACTCAAAAAGGTTTCTAGAATAAAACAAGTAGCAGCACAAGCTCTAAAGCTTTCACAATTTGGTTAAAACAAAACAAAAAAAATGAAGAGAAAAGTGATTAAAAAACTGTTCAGGTCTCGAGCAGATGACTAAAATAAAGTTTATTTAACATAGTGTAGGGTAAGGAAAATCTGGAAAGAAGTGAAAAAGTGTGACGTTTTTGGAAAGTTTTTGTTCATATTATAAATTGGTTGAGGCCTGGTGGGAACGAATAAATTGTTTCCTAAAGTCAAGTCTGTGAGCAAATCCTCATTCACATTAAATTAAGTCAATATCAACAGTTTCTCTAAGAAGTCATGTTTTTCCGCTTTTAGACTAAAAGACTAATCCAGATACAGATTTAGGTCCTTGAAGGAAACTACTGTCACACACAAACATTCCAAAAACATAAGTAGTAAGAAAATAATTGCGCAAAGATGTCATTATTGTGGTTACTACTAAAATGGTTTTTTTAAAAGGTGTATTGGTGTGATATACATATTTCTATGTGCCATTCCTCCATCTGACACCCCCACTGTGTTATAAATATGCATGTCAGATTATTCCACTTTACAGCAGAAACTGGCAAAGTATAAGAGGGCTAAATTTGTGTTTGTAAATAAAGTTTTATTGGAACACTCTTCCATCCATTTGTTTACTTTCTGCCCACAGCAGCTTTCTTACTACATTGACAGGACTGAGTAGTTGCAACAGACACAGCAGATCCCACAAGTTTTAAATATTGTGTGGCTTTTTATAGAGAAATTTTATGACCCCTGTTTTAGAGTCACATCAGAGGACATGCTATTGGATACTTAGTCACGTTGTTTGAGATGCGACAATGGCAGGCTCATGGTAACTTCATATTTTCGGATATATACAAGATTTAAGTTTCACAGTAGCTCATTAAATATTACTCTTGAAATTCAAAGAAAGTATAAACAGAAAGAGTTCTGGTAGGGTACCTCCACCAACAGCCTCATGATCAATTACAACTACCAATTCAAGACAATTTGAAAGGCAAGAAAACACCTTCCAAAAGCAAGTGCTGTTTGAATGCAGCCCTGTTTGCTCTGCTGCTCTGTGCACCATGGCTTTATGGCTTCTGGAAAGAGATATAAACAAAACAGAATTGCTGCGTAAGCACTGATTACTCAATCTTTGTTCCGTGCAACATTTATGGTCCTGTTTCAAGATCAAGGACTCATAATCTTGTCTCCTATGAAGTATTTTAGTTAATATTTAATCTTTAATTGATTTTATTACTATGGAAAAAGACGCAATAAAATTTTATTTCTACAATAGAAAACAATGCAAAAGTGCTACCAATCACCTCCGGTGGTCCTGGCCTCAGCTTGGGGCTTGATTTGCAACATTCCTGAGTCATTCTTCATGGCTTTCTGCTCCTCCTCCCCCCCCCCCCCATCAAAAGCATGCTCTTTAAACACACTCTGCTTGCCAATAGTGTAGATATTTTAAATTGTACATACAAGTCACTTTTCCCCACTGAACTTTAGGTCCTGAGAAATTTCACATCACCATAAGCCTTGCCAAATTAAAAGTTCCTGGATTCAAAGCCACTTCTGGGCTGAGATTATCCTTGGCCCAGTCACACTAGCTTGCACAGATTTTAATGGTGAAAGGTCACTTCTGAAACATATAAAACATGCTTGCTTTATGAAACAGTCTGACGTGACAAACAGGTTACTAACTAAACTCCACTTTCTGCAGTAATTCTTGGAGACAACTTATCAGATGAAAAAAGCCCATTTGAGTTGAAAACACCTAGATCGACCGGTAGGGGGCAGCCTGTGCTTAACTAAATTCAGATGACAATGCGGGGCCCAAAAGCGCTCATCCCACGTGTACTGCAGGGGGCTTGAGGCCCAAAATGACAATGGCAATCGCAGGCTCGGCCTTGTGTTTCAGATGGAAGATGGAAAAAGCCTCTTCCAGATCAAAAGCTTAGGCTGGTGCGGCAGGCTGTCAGGAGGGGCTCGGGGCAGTCTATCTTTCCCCTTCCTCATTCCCTTCTTCTGCTGCCTGGGCATCCCCACCTCACCAACGGCCAGAGCTCTAGCTTGCTTCTGCGCAGACTTCTGTTCATGCAGGGGGTTTCTCTGGGGGTTTTGCGGGGGTTTCTGAGATGCTTGTGTTTCTCCAAGCTCCACCTTGTATCTGGTGAACTCTGAACGTCCTTTTGTTTTGCTTCCTTATTCTCAGGCACCAAGCCTCGGATACTGTCATTTATTCTCAGCGACAACCCCATAAAGCAGGTGCTACTTTGAATTTCATTATATACAGAAACCAAGGCTCAGAAACCCTACATGGTGACAAAGGATAAAGCCAGACCTGACTGCACTTCTTTGTGGCTCCTGAGCTCAGGCCACTAGCAACCACAGCCAGCCACTTCTCAAAAAGGCGGGAGGAGAGACAACTGAGCAATGAGGGAACAGAGAGAGGTGCTCGGGCCTCTGAAGAACACAGGCAATGAAAGGCTGACAGCCAGACGAGGAGCCCTCCCAGAGGATGGGAGTCCTGAGAGTCGGGAGCCGAGGTGCCAGGACTGGCCCTGAGCGGGAGGGGCACCTCGTCTGACCAGGCCAAAAGAAATGAGAGAGGCATGGGTTTGCTGGTACTTCTGAGGAAAGAAACTAGAGGAGTTCATTATTCAGGAACACAGAAGAGTAAGACAAAGGGAGGGCTTCCCAGCCTCTGGGGAAAACTAGAATGATGACAGGAACTCCCCAGGGGAAGCAAAATGAGTGACCTTTCCACATGATGAGGGAATGTCCCAAGGGAATGTCCTATGGGACTCCTTAGGCCCCAGTGCACTGCCTGCATCCTTGGAGGACCGTTCCCTCTGCAATGCAGCAATGTAGTGACACTTCACAGACATACGCCCCTGGCTGTCGCCCTCTGAGGACGCTTAGGCACCCCTCTTGGCAAGGCAAGCAGACATTGCGTGGCCAGAGTAGGCCACGAGTCAGGCAGCCTTTGAACAAAATCCCACAAAGTAGCCCAATAAAACCCATTTCTTTTTCGGATAAAGATTCTACTGTCCTCCTCACTAGTCTACACATAGCACTGGGTTGAGATGCTTTTGGTCACAGACAGAAGCTTGTTTCAATGAGCTGCCTCTTCTCTGTTTGTACTTGGAAGAAATCATAGAAAGAATGAAATAGTATGGAGGCCCAAGAGTCTAAAATTTCTGCCCTGGAAGAAACCTAAGCTTATTCAAGGACGGAATATTTTGACTCCAGCCACACGCAGACACACGAAAGAGCAACTTCCTGTGTTAGTGAAAGAAAGGTTAAGTGGAGCGCTGTGTCAACAAGCAGTGGCAGTGAGGTGACACGAAGAGACATCGGCATCACTCTCCGCTCTCTCAGGATGACCAGACGTCATCTGTGGGGAATTTTGCTTTTCACGTGAAGAAAGGACATGCTGACACTCTCTGAAGCACTGCCTGGAGTCACCTTCTCAGGAAGGACTTAACAACCTAGACCAGCATTCTCAGCTTTTTGAGTGTCAGGACTCCTGTATTCTCTATGTATCTGTTTGTGTATGGTGGCTCCATTTAATACTGTGTACTATATCAAACCTTAAAACAGAAAAAATTTAAAACATTTGAAATAAATTTATTAATTTTAAGAAATAACAGATTATAATTATATACCAGCAGATATTTTTATGAAAAGTAACTGTATTTTCCAAAATAACAATGAAAAAAAACTGACCCGAGGATTGGCATCGTTGCACATTACTGCAAATCTCCTTAATGTCTGACTTAATATAAGAGAGTTAGATTCTCATAAATGCTTCTATACATTAAATCTGTTGCCAGATGTTCTGGTTAAAGTACATGAAAAAATCCAGTACCACACAAATACATAGCTGAAAAGCTGAATCATTCAATATCCTCTTCGGAGAGATATGCATATTTTTCTTTGATATTATACCACAACTTGACAGATGTACCTAAGGTATTCTTAAAGGTGAGTTCCAATGTGGAATTTAAAACCTTACTAATATTCTATTCTATAACACTAAAACTCATTGGTTTACCCTGTATTTTGAATGCACCTTCCATTCATGGGTGGTTTTATAATATCATGCGCAGTGGTCATTTGAAAAATACTGGTTCACTGAACTAATGACATGTTTTATTACGTGTTATGTTTAAATCACATTTATTAATATCTTGCAAATTCCACCAGAAAAGTCTGAGTACTGAAATACTATCAAGCCCTTACTGACAGACACAAGTTTCCCAAACATCTAATTTTTGCTTAAAAACTTGTTTTACCGAGAACAATAATGTCACTTGCTTTTTTTTTTAAACAAATAGACAAGCTCACTTTGTACATTTTCATGAAAATGCCTGCCAACTAAACAGTCGGAATAACACAGTTTGTCAGCCATTCTTTGAAGTAAAAATGGCATTCTATGAAATTAAAAATGAAAGAGTTTATTCAGCTCACGACCCAAAGAACTAATTTCACGTAATTTTTCCTGAGACACCAATTGTGCACTGATCGCACACTACGATGTGGCAGTTCTTTGGGCCTACGGCCCATTTCATCACAAAGAAGATTAAATGTATCCTCGAGAACAAAGATTTAATAAAGATAATGCCTCGTACCCTTTCTTCAAGGGCTTTCTCAAGTGAAAGGAACATTTTTTAAGTTCCTACAAGGGGGCAATAAAGAACACTTGGGCGTTGTGTGCATCAGTTTTGCCAATCATTATTTCCACGCTCAGGGCAAATTTCCACCCAGTGAGAGACACAAAGGACAGCGCAGTACTATTATGAAAATAGTATTGGCTTTTCAGATCTCCTGCAAAGGTCTCAAGGATCACCAAGGATCCCAAGATCATGCTTTGACAACTGCTGATTTGGCCAAATTATTTCCACACGTGGTTCCAGGAAACGATAATTAGCTGTATTATTAACAATAGCTGCACCAGCCAGGATAAGCTAGGTTATAGGGCAATAATAAAGCCTTTATATCTCAGTGCCTGAGAGCAAAGGCTTACTTTTTCTTACTCTACATGTTATCATAGCTGGAGGTGGGATGGGGGCTCTGCTTGTCCGAGTCACTCAGGGAGCCAGGCCGATGAAGCAGCCTCTATCTCAAATGTTACCAGTCGTTGTACTAGAGAAGAGAAATCTCTAGTGGGTGTCACAGTAACAATTAAATACTCTAGCCCAGAAGTGCCATACATCAACCCTCTTCACAGCCTACTAGTCACATGGCCCCACTCAACCACAAGAAGAGAGAGTGTGCGGGTTCAGAGAAGGATAATTTTAGGTATGCCTGAGGATAAGGGACAGGTAGCATTATTCGGTGACTGTAGTAAAAGCTAAACTGTACCGAGCACTTAACATGCCAGGAGCTACTCTGAAGAGCACACGTGCTACTTATTTACACTAATAATACTCCCATCAGGTTGTTTACATGAACTCTTTTCTTTGGAGCAGGAAATCAAGGCAGAGAGGTAAAGGAACTTGCTTAAAGTCACTAAATTAGGCGGGGTGCTGAGCAGGCAGATGGATTCCAGAGTCCTTGGTCTTAATCTTTAGGCCATATGATCTATGTCTTCCACAGATGATAAGAAAAATAAACAATTTCATAACGATACATGTAAAGGATGGCCCTGTATTATATGAAGTCCAATCTCTTTCTCTTTTATGTTAAATATCCTTTGATTTATGAATTCATGGTGATAAATTATAGAGAGCAGATGCTTTGAAATGTTCTAAGAAACAGACTGGCAATCTTTTTGGAGGGTACAGTATTAGCGATTGGGGGTACAGTACTATGGATAAGACCCTGGCTTTGGGCTGTTTCCCTAGCCCTTTTTCCTTTGAGACAGTGCCTAAGTTGCTAAATTGTCCAGGCTGCACCCAAACTTGTGGTCCTCCTGCTTCAGCCTCCAAGAATGCTGGGATTATAAGCACGTACAACCACACTTGGCTATTTGGTAACCCTAAAATAGTTCTACATAATTTTGTTAATTTCAATTGCCTAAAAATCTACGAGTACTAGTTTTTGGTTTACTTTAATGCTCGGCTTCGACTCAATCAAAATTTGGTTATTATATGCCAAGTACAAGCACTGTACTAGATTTTTTTTCATTTAAGTTTATGCCACAGTACATTCTTGTAAGATTAAAGCCTGGATTTTGTTTTGTTTTTACCCGAAAGGAAAGATCTGGACCACAGCCAGGCTCCAAAAAGGAGTTGAAGAGTAGCGGATGCCAGTTATTCTCTGCAAAAAGTTACCACAGACCAAGCGCAAGCCTGTCAATAAGTTTTGTGTAAACCTGAGATCACACATCTCTCTCTCTCTCAGCAATCTTTGACAAGATGTAGTGTTTCCCTTAGGTTAAAGACCAAGAGAACAAGAAGTTGATTTCACTGACCAGGCCCTGGAACTCTGCCAAGGATGCTGTCTTGAACATGAAGAGGTCTCTTTGGCCAAGGGCCCAGGCCTTTGAGCCAAACAGCAGCTTATTTAAAAGGGATACAAGGCCAAGACATAAGCAAGCTGTTCTAAGCTCAACACAACAATTCTTCTTTGCCTCCCTTAAAAACTTCAGAGGTGCAAAAGCAATGCTTAAATTGTACATAAGTGCTAAAGGATAGAATTTTAACAAAAATTTAGCCTTGTGAAAAAGAAAATGTTTTAAGCAATGCTGAATATGAAGACTATGCCTATTACTTTAAGAAGGTATCTTAAATTTTTAACAAAAGAAAAAAAGAAAGAGAATAGAGAAATGGTTAGAAGAAGAAAAAAAGGAAAACACTCCCAAAAGCTTACATGTATTTGTAAAATATAATATTTAAAAATCTCCTTACGTATCTTGGCTAGTCCCTTCTCTCTGGGAAGGCTAACAGCATTTCTTCTCATTGACCAAATAAGCATCAATTTTGGAAATGAACAAGAGGCAATGTGCTTTGTCATTATGGGTATAAAAGGTTTTTTTCCTCATTCTTAAACTCTAGTTTCAAGGAAATAAACTTTTAAAAAATGGTGACAAGGAGATTTGTGAATATTAAAGCCATTCTAGAAAGACTTATGAAACCATTTCATCAAAAATATCTATTTCTAAAGTTCATTTAAGATACCTATTGAAAGAGCCTGAGACATGCATACCGGCCCAATGTTTATAAATCCTGGTTCCTGTCTGAAAATGGCCATTCAAGCTCTTTGCTATTTAATCGGGGAAACCAAAGTAGTTGATAGTCCTTCTTTGAACAGCCTCATGAATATTTTATTGCCAATGGTAACTTCAAGCATCTCTTTTATACGATTAAAAAACAGGTTGTTTTTAGGTTTGGTAGTTGAGTAGTTCCAATATAGAAGGTGGATATTATCTCTGAAGCCAGGACACACCACAAATTGTCACTCATAGCTGGTATAGGGGGTCCCCCAGGTGGGAGGGTAATTTGGACAGAAACACCCAACATCCATGGACCCAGTCAACAAGCTGTGAGGAGGAAAAGCAAGAGCGGTGGCCCTCTAGAGAGGGATGGCAGAGAGGCCTTCCTTGTTAACCCTGGGCCAAATAGTAAGCATGCGTGGTGGTGGCCACGGCTCAGGCTCAATTTTGTGCAAAAACAAAACAAAAGCAACCAAAACCAAAGCAAAGCAAAGCAAAGCAAACAAACAAACAAACAAAAAAAAAAACCCCACAAAAAACAAACCAAAACAAAAAAGAATAAGCCAGCTGTATCAAGATTATATAAAAATATGCTGATTAACAGGACAGAGGCTCCAAACATCTAAAGTAGCTATGAGAGCCAACTAATAAAATAAAGGTATATAATTAATTTTTACAAGTCTAAGACTAATTCCACAAACCTCATTGTAAAATTATCTTTTCTTTTTCTTTCTTTCTTTCTTTCTTTCTTTTTTTGTGAGACAGGGTCTCACTCTGTAGCCCAGGCTGGCCTTGGACTCAGGACAATTCGTCTGCCTCAACCTCCTGAGCACTAGGATTATAGGTCTGTGCCACCATGCACAGCTTTAGGGGGCGCTGGGGAATCAAACTCAGGGCCTTGCACTTGCAAGGCAAGTGCTTTAACTGCTGTGCCATTCCTCCAGCCCCAATTATCTTTTTTTAGGTGCTTTCTTCATTGAAACTAAATATGTAAAAAAAAAAAATCATACAAAATGATAACACTTCAACCTTTCCAATTAAGATAATGGTCACTTGACTTAAAATGATGACGATTCCCTAGACCCCGATGTGTAACAGAACAAGCAAGTAGATGTAGACTGAGGAGGTACAAGCCAAGCTGAGGTCCTTAATGACTCTTAGCTCAACAATGTCTGGCCGGGGCCAGGCTTCTGGAAGCCAAGGACAGCTACTGCTGCTGTAACGAGTCTCTCTTACTCTGGACAGTATCCCCAATTCTTACTAAATAAAAGAGGAACTAATAAAAGGTCAAGGAGATATAAAAGGCTCACTGCCTCTATTGGTAGGTAGGTAAGGCAAGAGTTGTCTAGTTGCCTAATCTAAGACTGAACTATAGAACGTTGCTTGGTAAAGTTAACCTCAAGCTCACTCTCACCTGGTGTGGCCTGGGAGACTTAGATGAACTCACTGTGCACCACTCTTCTCGAGTTAAAAGAAAAAAGAGAAATGCAATATTCCTCTCTTTGTTATGTAAGTATCTGATGTGACTATCAGAAGGAAAAGGCTACTCAAGAAGAAAAGAAAATATGTCATTAGTGAAGGATTTTAAGTATTTATTAGCTGGTCCAGAATATTTGGTGCAATGAGTGAAGGAATGACAAACTGTGAGTGTCAATGAGTCACCTGCTGTGCCCAAGCTCACTGTGACAGGGACCATTCACTTCTTCTGACAATCGGATGACATACACCATATGAAGGTCTTGCAGCCATAAAAGTCAGGAAAAAAGAGCTTTTTGCCAGCCAAGTAAGCCACTACTGTTGCATGGTAAAAGGAACACAGCTGAGGGACTGAGGTACCGGGCCATGGACTACTAGATGATTTTCAGCTGCTGCTCGGATTTGCTATTTAGTAGATCACAGGTCTAAGCAACAGGGATGTGTTACTTATGCTATTGTAATGGATGATCCTGTCTGCAAAGGAACTGATTCATTTTTTTCTTCCCCCAATCTTATCAGTATCACCATAAAGATAAACATACCCTCTTGCTACAGACTAAAAGTGTTTTCTTCAAACTCATGTCCAAATCTTAGTCCCCAGTGTAATGGCATTAGGAGGTGGGTCATCTGGGAGAAGTCCTCCTGGATAGACTTCTTCCCTGTGCAGGAGGCCTCAGAGAGCGGCCTTGTCCCTTCCACCTAGGAAACAGTGGACTCTCGCTAGGGACTGGATGGTGGAGCCTTGCCCTTGGGCTTTTTACCTTCCAAAACCGTGCCTGTAGGGCTTTGGATCTGGAGTGTCCACCAAGAGCCTCCTGTTCCTATGGATACTGTTGGGAGACAGGGCCTGGTTAGAAGGGACAGATGCTTGGGGCTTGACCTGGAAGGGTGTGTGCTGGTTCTCGCTTCCTCTCTGACTTCTATCAGTTGTGCCACGCTGCCGTGAGGATCTCTGTCTCCAGAGCACTGGCTTTATTCCCTATAGAGGAGGTCTCAGAGAGCTGCCACTTAAGACATGTTTGCATGACTCTAGCTGTGGCCCCACCATGTGACTACCATTTTCCAGCCGCCTACCTGTGAATGGACTGTGACTTTCTGAAACTGTAAGCTAAAATAAATCTTTCCTTCCTAAAGTTGTACATGTCCTATATTGAGTCACAGCAACAAAAAAAATAACCAAGAAAGTGAGAAACAGGTTTCTGTAGTTTATATGCTGACTAGTCTATGGGATTTTGTTATAGCAACCCACATGGACTAAGACTTTGTGTTTCATCTTCCATGCCGAGTGAAAGGGGATAGGCAGGTCATCACACTGTTAACACACAATACAGTAAGCATAGAACATTTGTATAAACTAAATAGAAAAAGTCAAAAACCTTCAGAGGAGGCTTTAAAGGAAAGGTTACTTTTGAGCTAGCTCTTGTTTAGTGACGAGCAAAAGCCATAGACAGGGGCTTGTAAAAAAAATCAAACAACAAAAACAAAGATGTGTAAAAACCTTCATGCATTTAAATGATGGTGAGAAGATATTTGCAGTTAAAGCTTATATGTGTGGCAGGGTGGAGCATAAAGTGGAAGAGGTGGGTCTGGGTCTTGTTGCTTACAATCTTGAGTATCACTCAAGTAGTCTGGGCTTTCTTTATCTTGAAAGTTTTAGCAACTTGTCTCTTAGGTGGCCAGAAGACAAGAATAACTGTGTAGTATAAGGACCATTTAGGAGGCTACTGTGAAAGACTCGGTGAATTCAGAAAACACTGGAAGTATGCCAGCAACTTTAAGGAGGTAGGAGCAGGTATAAAGCAGTAGAGACAAGGCAAAGAGGACACAAAGGAAAACGTCCTGCCTTCCTTCACTGTGGGTCAGAAGGGTTAAGGGGAAAAACAAGACGAGGAGATCATATCTTCAGTTGGAAACGTTTTGCATGTTTCCTCATTCATAAAATAAGGATACATATAAAATAATCTAATTAGATTAGAAGTGGAGGACCAAGTCATATAACAAATAAAAAGAACCTAGTACTATTCTTTGTCATTAGAAATGCACAATTATGGACCCAGGGGAAATGTGAGAAACACCTGCGGCTTGGCACATGGGTTCTGGCTGTTTAAGGCGTAAGCTTGACCATCTGGGGAGCTGCCACTTATAGTGTAGATCCAGAACCCAAACGTGTACAGCATGGAGACATTAATACGGACACCGGCGAAACCACCTTGCAGGTGTGATTCAAATATGGAAATCTTGAGGAAAATGGTGCCATGGGGAAAAAAAGAAATAAACAGCCAAAAGCACTAATTATGCCCAGAGGCTGGTAGGCTGGAAGTCAGAGTGAGCAGACTCAGCCCTCAGGCGGCCACAGGTAGGCTCGGCACAAGTGATTCCAGGCCAGGCAAAGAGCAAAGCGAGAACACAGCTCATTTAGAAATGTCACATCTCTGAGATACACCTTGACAGCAGATAACTCTTCCATTGGAGAATTTGTTCTACAGGGCTGAAATACTGAGACTTTATTCACTACTAGAAACTCCTGATAACATTTTTCTTCTTATTTAATCTGGAGAGGTGAAATGCCTGGGAATCAAGCTGAGAGTAGATTACTACTGTCAGGATTCTTTATTTTGTTTCCTCACAAAGAACAGAACACTGGGTTTGAGGGGAAGAACAGCAGAAATAAAATACAAAATGACACAAACATAGAAAACTTTCTGTAACAATGGCAAAAAAGAAGCGTGAACCTGGAACTGCCGGGGGAACAGAGGGGGGGTGGTGCTTTTGAGACCCTGGATACAGCTACCAAGGGCCACTTAAGACATGGTTGCAAGCACTTTACGATAGAACCACTCTTACCTTTCTTTTGATATCAGTGAACTGGGAAAACATTAAAGACCAATAAAATGACAGCTCCAGGATGTAATAGTAATGAAGGTCAGTTGTGAGAGGCTGAGGATGAAAGAAAACAAGGGAAGATTAACAGTTAACATGGAATGCAATTTGTATCCCAAACATCTCAAGATTGGTGCTAAAAAACACCACAGTCTTATGCCTTGGAAATGTAGCTCCTGCCCTTTCTCTGTGCCAATAATGGAGCTTTGGGGATACTTCTAATCCACAGCTTGATGGCATTCTTTGCATTTCATATAAAACCCACAAGCATTAATCAGTGTGAACATTGGGGAGCCAATACATTATTCAGTTTAACAATAGCATTTATAGTTCTTTGACATGAACACTGCAGAATTCCTTAGGCAACCTAGAAAAGAAAGTCTACTGCAAACACAGTAAGTACAACCCCAGCCCACTGCTGTGAGCGTTCAAAGTGTAGAGACGAAGACAGGTGACAGAAACCAGAGTAGCATATGGGTCACTGAGGCACAGCTTCAAGTTCTGACTTCATCAGAAAGGTATTTTTTTGTTGTTGTTATTAGAGAATAGTGAATGCACTGCAAATCTCAAGAAAATAATTATTCTAAAGTATTTATTAAAAGATCAGAAGAACACAAAAGCTGCCAAAAGATACCAGATGAGGCACCCAGCCAGGGAATCTGGGAGCAGGGCCCAGCCTCACAGCTTTGGAGGTATAAAACTGGCTTTAGTTTACTTCTTCATAAAACGGAGGTGATGCCTGCTCTAATTCCCTCAGAAACTCAGAGATAGAGGAAGTCACTATTATTTTTGTACATAAATCCTTAAGAACAAAACCGCTTTAAAATATTTTTGATGGGTTTTTAATTATTTTATTAAGTTTTAATACAATGTCTTATTTTGCCAGAATGAATAAAAATCCTTTGGAACTCAGCACACAAAAACGCCCATGCCACTGTGCATGGGACAGTACTATAAACAGCGAACACGGTGAAAGGTATGTGCTTTGACACCAAGCGCTGCACCATGATGGACTACCGCGAGAAGGCGGCACTCAACTAGCTGCTTTAAGTACAAGCATCAAAGAAAACAATGGATTCTTTCAATTTTCCTTTTTTAACACAAAGTGCATGATGGGAACCCTCTCTAGCCAACAATCCTAAGCTCGAAGTGACAGTGAGTATTACTTTGGCCTGAATGTATGAGTCCCTCCAGAATTCGTAAGTTGAAGCCTCGTCCACCATGATGGAATCTGGAGGTGGGGACAGAGGGAGATAATCAGGCCACAGGAGTGGAGAGCTTAAGAAAGCAGCATGATAACTTCTTACGGTATTATGCATGGACCAGAGCTAAGACAGCATCAGTGTTTTCTGCCTTTTGTTTATCAAATCAGTGTCATCTTGGACAGATTGTATATCCCACTGAACTGCCCTTTCAAAACTTGAAGGCCTTAACCATAAAGGATGAGAATTCAGAGCAGATACTGGCAGCAGTGAGGTCTAGAACACAGAGCCCCATCTTCAGCAGCCTTTAGCAAAGGTCAAATTCCAGTTTTAATGAAATTCCCTCACTCCCTGCACACCTAGAACCCACAGTTTACAGGATAGCATCATGCTGCAATCACCACGGTCAAGAGATTGCTCTTCCATTGACGAAGCTCACTATAGATTAAATATAATTTTCATGCAAACTGCATAAAAACAGTACTCTCATTCTAGATCGATTATATAGCTGGTAGGAAACTGCTGTCACTCAATTCAGATTCAGATGCTGAGCCCAGTTCTCATAGTTAATGAGGCCCCACGGCCTCCACACTAGGACTTCTGCCCGACCTGGACGTAGGTTCTGCCCAACCTGAGAGTGTCACAATGGCCTGCATGGGGGTCAACTGAGTGCAGCCATGTATTGTTTTAATCTTAAAATCCACATGTACAAAATCACTACATAGGTAAGAAGTATAATATCCATGCTTGTGCAAAGGGATCAGTGTATCCTTAATAAAACTGAAGTAGACCACTATTTTATTTTAATCTATGAAAGTATTCACTTTCTGTGTAACATACAAAATATGCTAAAGATATAATAAATGCGTTTCATGAGCCTATTCAATCTTTAAAAGAGTGTGTAAGGTTTGCAACTGACTCTGACCAGCAGTCTACTGAATATATTCAGATGGGCCTGATTATACACAGTGTTGTAACTTCATATACAATAGCCATATGCTGCTTAATTCTCCCCTACCCCCAACACAAGAAAGCCATTAGGGCTGAGGGCATACCTCAGTGGTTAGAGCACTTGCGTAGCAAGCACAGATCCTGGGTTCCATTCCCCAGCACCACATAAAAGCTAGTCAGGTATGGTAGTACACACCTGTGACCCCAGCACTCAGGAGGCTGAGGCAGAAGGACTGTCATGAGTTCAAGGCCAGCCTGGGCTACGTAGTGAGTTCAGAACCAGCCTGGACTATGGGGCGAGACATTGTTTCAAAAAATAAAATAAAAATAAAGTCTTTTTTATTCATAGATGGCCACTATCAAGGATGACCACTTTCCCCACAAGAGATCATGCATTTGTCCTAGATTTTTATAGTTTTATGCTGAATTATTCAGCATTAAGCAATGATGACTTAAAAGGACAATCTTGATCTGGATCCCTAAATATGGCATCTTTCCTTCCATATTAATGATGTTTCCTATTTTTAAGCATAATTGTTTCTATCTACCAGACCCTCAAACTTTCGTGTTGAATGTACAGTGCTGCCTGTGAAACAGTCCACAGCACATTTTCAACTATGGCCCCCTCAGAAATAAGCAATTTCTCAGCTCTAGTCATAAATGTGAAAGTTATTTTGGACCTCACTGAAGTTAAGAACAGTAGGTATTACATTTCACTCAGTGTTTGCCTCAGCCTTTGATGGTGCAGAGTTTACCCACTAAATGCTGTGCATTACAGCAGCTGCCATGCCAACACTCTAGTTAAGGTTTCTTGGAGGCTTTAACATCCTTGTATAAGTAGAAATTTAGATATATATTATGGATTTTACCACTCAGGGTAGTATTACGAGACACAAAGAGAGCTTTAAGTGACAATGTGCCGAGTATTTAAGATAATAAAACAGCGATTGGGCCTGAGCATTTTAATTGTGTAAAGCGAGTGGCTGGTTTCAAGCTTGCTTCGGTCTCTATCAGATTATTTCCTGAATACTGGGCCTTCTCAACCCATGTCATGTATCCTATTTACATTCTTTTCTAATCTGAATAAACTACTTGAAAGAGATGGAAATGTGACCTGGAATTCCATTTCACTGGTCCTTAGCCTTGAACCTGCCCCAGGAGTCTCCAATGCCAGGCCCCTCCCTCCTGCTGCAATTCTCCCTGAAATACAGCAGAAACAGCCAATGCCACTTCCATTAACCTTATGCATGCCAGGAAGTCCAAAGGCCTCTAAAAAGACAACCCAACTCAACAAAATCCAAATTGCTTATTACAATGGATATCTATTTATTTTTGTCACTAAAATTCCGAGTTGCATTTGCTAGTCTTGTATGTCATATCCAAATTGAACTAGAAATTTCCCAGCTAGAACTTTTTTTTTAAAAGTCCAAAGTTTGATACTTAATTATTAATTAACTAATTTGGGGACCACAAAAACACATGCTAATGTTACTGAATTCATGGGTATATGCAAAAGTAGATTAATGGGCAGGGATCTAAAATGTTCCCTTTCTAGAATATAATGGATATCATTTATAACTTGTTTTTACTGTTTTATTTAGGGGGCTGCAGAAATGGTTCATCTACATGTAATGGTACAAGCCCATTTTTCTATGCTGAGGACATGGTGCTTGATTTATATATTTAGAGGTTGCTTCTATGGCAGAAAGCGAAAGGAACTCAGAGAGCCTGCTGCAACTCCGGCCCTGAGCTTTCCCACTCGCTGCTGAGCAGGCGTGTGTGCTCTGTGCTATCCTCAGCCTTTCTGACTTTCCTCAGGAATTACAAGCAGGTCAGCTGTTGCAAACAGGAATGATCCACCTGTTCAACCAATTGCATCCTCTTCCCCCGCAAACATGTCTTTCCAAGTGTATCTTGGCTACTAACACAAATGGACTTTGATTCTGAAAATACCAACTACTGTCTTCACTAAGTCATGCCCAGCATCAATGAGAAGAGGAGGGGCACAAAAGCAAGTGGCTGTGCCAACCCGTTGTGACTTGCCCCAAACCCCGACCTTGACATAGCAAGGTATTTTATGCTCTTACCTGATAGGGGTAATTGTACCAGCAGTGCCTTGTGTTCCACAACCAAGGAGTCTGAAAATAAAAATGACAAGAAATATATTATACGTGTTTTGAAAAACTGAGATGTTTATGACAGTCTCTTGGGACTTCGGCAATTTACCTGTATGAGAATAGAAGAGTGTAAAACAATGAGCTATAAGACATTGAAGCAACCGTGTCTCATCAGGGCTCTCAGTCAGTCACTGCCTAAACTCAGCTGGTAGTGCTGCAGGCTGCGCCAGCGTAGACATTCCCTGGTGACTTGTCACATCTTTGTGGCCTCTCCCCAGCTGCAACAGCACGGCCTTCAGGGGTCTTACCAAGACCAGGCGCAAATCATCCATCTCACTTACCAAAAAACAATGTGCCGGTCGGTACAAACTGCCCCGAAGCTCTTCAGATGCATTATTTCCAAAGCAACATTACTCACGTCTTTACTGGGGTTTGGGGACATGCAGGTGTGCTTCGGATTGCAGAAGGATAGCTCGGACTGACCTTCACAGCTACTCACCCTGTGTTCCGGGCTTTTTATGATAGAACAATCATTCTTAATTTGACAGCAATTACTTTTGCCTCACCAAACTGCGTAATTGGGAAGTCTAAGTGTACACATGCATTTCGCACACTTGTAATTTTCAGAGACAGGTTGGTATGAACTTAAAAAGACAGCTAACAGAAGCACCCAATAGCATCAGTGCAAACTTTGCCTGTTCTTTTCTTTTAATTTTATCATTCTTTTCCTCTCCTCATTTACTACCACCAGCACTCTCTGGTGTACATATATGACGTGTTTGTGTATGTCTTCAACATCATCAGCAGCCTGCTACTACAGGAATGATTTGTTTCAGGTAACAGATATTTGTGAAGCCCTCCCTTTTTCTGATCTACTTTTAAAGGATTTTATACATATTAAATCAACCAATTCTTGCAATACCTATTAGCACTTATCTTTATGATTTAGATAGGTAAATGCAGGCCTGGGGTCTGTAAATAACTTTCCAGGTAAAACAGCCCAGCCGTGCCCAAACGGCAAATCCAACTCAAGAGTGTCGAACTCCACGCTGAAATGTAACCACTACACACACTTTATCTGAGTACCACAAAACTGAGCCAGATCTCAGCGCATGGAGCCAGATGGAAGCGAAAGGCTATCCAAAGCCCTAAATCTAGACGCCCCCAGGGACCTCTACATTTCCTCTCCCTTTAAGCACTACTCATTTGATTTCCTTTTCGGGACTTTTTTTCACTCTGTTCCTGGATTTTGCCATTTGCTCTTTGTCCAACACTGTACTAACTGTGATCTTCTTGCACTTAACTGCCTGAGTGTCTAAATCGTACGTCTGTCTGTCTCTTCCATTATCCTCTTCTATAAGACTCATGTTTGTTACTGACCTTGCAGGGTGAACATGACAATCTGATGAGATAAGACATATAAAAAATACGTCAGAGGCTTTAAATATTTATTATATTTCTGAGCCTAAAAATACAGACCTGTAATTCCAGCACTCTGGGAGGCTGAGGCAGAGGGATAGCGGGTTTGAGCTCAGTGTGGACAATTAAGCAACGTAATGAAAACTTGACGAAAGGGGTAGAGGGTTTAGCTCAGCAGCAGAGAGCTTGCCCAGCAAGCACAAGGCCTTTGGTTTGATTTCACAGTACCACACAAGCCAGGCATGGTGGCACATGACTGTAATCCTCGCACTCTGGGTTGGGGGGATGCAATAGGAGGTTCAAGGCCAGCCTGGGCTACATAGTGAATTCAGCCTGGACTATAGAGCAAAATTCTGTCTCAAGGAGGTGGGGGGGGGGGGGGGGAGTAGCTCAGTAAAAATGCCCAGAGTTCTATATTGAGTACTACAAAATGTTTAGTATGCCAGTGTATTTTTGTAGTTATATAAATAATATGTGTCCTTGGAGGAAGATACAGAAAATGAAAATAGTTTAAATTTTGATCATTGTTAGTATGTCTATATGCAACCTATTTGGTCCTTTTTCCTATGTAATATAGACATAAATATAGCTAAAGATATGTCCACCTATCTGTCTATAAAACTGGAGATTGACCCATGGCCTTTTCCTGAGTTATAGCCCAGGTCTCTTAAAATCCAACAAAAATTGAAATCTGAAATAATGCTGGTTCCAGCATTTTAGATAAGCAACATTCAATCTATGGCTCAAAACTGGTATATGAATCTATAGCTTACACTCTAATATGTTATATATACCTACTTCCATTTGAATTGATCTCATAAATTTTCATTTTTAAATTGTCCATTTCTCTACTGACTAAATTTTTCCAGCTATCCACTTCAGAATCATTTCCACATTCATTTGATGTAAAAATTTATATATTCCATCACATAAATTAAGATAATAAAACAACTGATAATATAGGTGAAATATTTAAATACTAGAAGAGCAAAGATGATTAAAAGTACATTGAAAATTAATTAAATTAATTAATTAATTAAATTAATTTAGAGAGGTGAATCTAAAATCATGGTAAATAAAGAAATCCTGTACCTAAAAAAAAAAAAGCATGCCAATTCAAGCATTTCTTTCAAAAACAGAATGTCTTTACAGATGTCATTAAAATGGCAAATCACGTTAACAAGACTGGAAAATTAAAAAGATAATGACTCTAGACTCTTTTTTTTTCCCCAATAACTTATGAGATACATGTATACACTTGAATCATGTTACAAAGCCCTTTGCAGGTTTAAGGCATTTTATTGATGTTGTCTCATTTACTTCTCACGACATCTAACTGTCCAAGGGAGCATAACTAGCAGATGCCTTAAAAGAGTCACGAGAAACACCTGAGCTTAGCGTATCCCGAAGTGTTAAGATGCAGGCTGTGATTCCGCAGGGCTGACCCTGCATTTCTAAAGCGTTCTCATGTCGCTAACACTTGTAGGCCATGGGTTATATTTTGCCAGTAGTAAGTTGCCAGAGGAAAACAGGAAGGGTAACCTCATCTTTTTAATATGTACCGTATCTTGCTAAACACTCTGATTAGCGATTCTACAATTCAATGCAGGTGCATGAATTAATGAAGTATTTCTAATTTTTACCATAATGATTTGAGACAGAGTAACCATCACTGGTAAAGTAACAGCCAGAGGCCATGCTTCTTATCCAGTCTTCCATATCTGAGATGCTCACACATCTGTTCTCTGGCAAAAGTGAGCAGAATTGTGTGCACCACCATGGGACGCCGCCTCTAAGTTACCGCGAGTGAGCTTGGCTCATCTTCCTACCTTGCTTTCAGAGGGAGATAATGAAAACTGGAGCAGCAACTTTGGCTCTGAGAAGGAATTTTCTGTTGAGGCTGGTGTCAGGAATGCCCCGTAAGCCCTGGCCGGCTTGCTTCTAGACTGTATGCATCACATAAGTACAATTCTATCATTTCTGCCATCTCCAAGCTACTGTGTCTACGTGTGTGTGTGTGTGTGTGTGTGTGTGTGTGTGTGTGTGTGTGTGTGTATGACGAATTCACACACATATAATAATATAGACTGCATTCTAATGTATGCATCAAGATAAGTAATATTAATTGGTTTCTGGCAAAGAAACAGTCTCAGAAAGGTAATGTATTTAAAGCTACCGAGCTGTAAGTAAAAAAGATTGCACTGAATCCTAGGTCAGCCAGACTCTGCAGGATACCGTCCCTTAGCTACTCTGGGTATACAAAGAATGGATAATGAAAGAAAAATGTCATGGACATTTGGAATTGGTTTTCCTTCTTATTTTTAATTTTTTTTGTAATGAGTTATGACCTAAAAACATCGAGTGCTAGGTTTCCAAAGGACCTGAAAATCTAGTTTCATCTGCAGAACAACGCACATGCCCAGGTGGGTAACGAGGCCTCTTAGTAAGGACCTCCATGTTTTCAATCACTAACAGGCCTCTCCTGTTCACCTCCTGCATTTTATTTTCCCCTCTTGGTCAATAGAAATTGTATCAGCTTCTTCTTCTTCTTCTTCTTCTTCTTCTTCTTCTTCTTCTTCTTCTTCTTCTTCTTCTTCTTCTTCCTCTTTTAATCTGCCATGAATTTAACTGGGTTCCTTCCAAATTCATATGTTCCAATATGGCTGCATTTGACACTCTTTTAGAAAGTAATTAAGGTTAAGTGACGTCTTAATAGTGAGTCAAAAGCCAGTAACGTTGATGAGTCCATAAGGTACTTATCTTTTTCTGTGCACACACTCAGAGGAAAAGCAGTATTAGGACCACAGTGAGAAGGCTGTCAGCCACATGCCAGGAAGAACCCTTGCCCTATACCAACCCTACCAGATCTTGACCTGATAGATCTGGAACATTCAGCCTCCAGAATGCCAAGAAAGTGGTTTGTCATCAGAGCAGCCCAGGCTGACTAGCACAGCCTTGTAAGATGTCTCTGTGCACATGGCGCTTAACTGTTATTAAATTACATATCAGCTAATTTCAACTTAAGATGACTTACAACACATCTAAATAAGACTAAAGTAAGCCACATCATAGCAAATGAGAAATCACCTTCAACACTGTGAACTTAAACCACAAAGTACAACGGGATTTTTCATTACATTGCATGCATCAGCTCCCAGACACATTACTCGAGACACAACTCATAGCAGGCACAGCTATCAGTAGCCGGGTCCTAGGGGGAGATCTGGGCCTCTTCTTACCCTGAGCAAACCCGACCTCAGCAGCAGGGGTGGAGGCCAGCGTGTTGCTGGAGGTCACCCTGCGGCTTTCATTTGCATTTAGACCATCTATGACTTGAGTGCTATTTATTCCTTGATTATTAAAAGAGAAGAGGAATCTCTTTAAGCATGCATAAATCTGCTCTTTTATGAGATTTCTTCTTTTATCATCTGTAGTATACGTTTCATCATAAATGAAACTTAAAGAATAAGTCAAACCTGACCATTTTACTTTACTATTTGGAATAACCATGTCAGTGCAAGGCTAAAGGGAGATGAGATCTTGAAACAAAGACTAGAGAAAAGGCTGCCAAGTTAACTGGGCAAGTGGCAATTGGCTAAGGAGAAATAAAGATAGATAGATTTCACATTTGCTTCTTTTGTCAAGAATCAGTAGGTACCTGCAGCCGAGTGCATAGTATTTTATTTGACCTACTAACTGCTTTAACTTAACACAACCATATAAACTATTAGAGGCATTTTGTTGCTTTGTTGAAAATATGAGAGGTGTATGGGTCTGTTCCTGAAGCCAGCATCTTGAAGGCAAAATTTCATGTTTTACTATTTCCATCAAAACTCCTTCCTGGATTTCACATGGGTCAACTGATACCACACAAAGCCAAGGGAGACAATCTCAGAGACATGTTATACTCTAAGTGGGTTAAATCCTAAATACACAGGTCCTTGGATGATGTGTGAAAAATACCAGAAAGGGAGGTCCCGAATCAGGCTACTACTTACACTAATAATGTTATTAATCCTTTTAGAAAACTACTGTCACTGAAGCTACTCTAAAAACACTCTGACAGAATTATATTTAATACTTAAAGCCCTGGCATATCTTGAGGACTTTTTGTAAGAAGCAGACAAAAGAAGAATGCTTTCGTAACACTATAACACTGTCCTCAAAATGTTACCATTTGTTCACTCTGAGACCAATACACAAGTTCCACGAGATATTTTTCTTCCTCTGAAAGGTCGGCCAAGGGAGGACACAGCCCTTCCTTTCAATGAACGCTAAGCACATTTCCTTTTTCCCAGTGAGAATGTGGTTAGCCCACCACGGCCTTGTTACTTTGATATCAGGAAGGTGGCTCTAATCTTAAAGTTCAACCACAGAACCTGTGATTGTCTCTCAGCATCTTTGCTGATTATTCCTTTCATGTGTTTTTAAAAAATGTTTAATATCTATGTTCATAATGTTATATAAATATTTCAAGTCCTTTTAGAAAACATTCAGCCATCTAATTTAAATGAATTAATGTAAATCAATTCAGGAAGGTGATCTGTTGCTTAAGTTTAATGCACACTGTAAATAACTCAAATGCAAAGATATGTCTCAGACTTTGAGTTTGAAAAATGCACAAATGGCTTGTACTTATTTGTCTTTCTGCTTTGAAGATGCTGCTGGTCAGTGGTGAGCAGCCTGTGACATTCCATATAAAGCAAGAGACGCCCTTTCTCCTTTTGCTGGGCCAGCAGACACGTGACTATAAATCTGCGAAGCAGAATAGTAACCTCTCCCTGGAGGCTTGTGGCATCTGCATTAGCTTTGAAAGCTCTTGCGATGTGGAAATGTAATTTAAGCTTGACCCCCCTGGCACTGTGTAAAGATAGTAGCCTTTCACATTGATCAGGCTTTCAAAAAGATGCTGGTCCTTTCTAGACCAGACCTCTCACGTGCCTTCAACACATTCCACAACCAATTTAGAAAGTACTGGCTGATCCGCCAAGCATATACAAGTACAGGGAGAACCGTGGAGATGGGCCCTGAGGTCACAAGTCCTCTACAGGGATTTTGTCATAGCAACGGATAGAGGGAATTGTGAGCGGCACTTCTCTGTCTGCTGAAACCTTTCAGCTAATGGTCCTCGATATGTCCTGCCTCTGCTCAGCCGAAGGGCTCCACGTGTCCCTACTGGTCACAGCGACACACCCGCTGTGGTTCTCACGGGTGACAAACTTGGGGCTTGAAAAGCGACTTCCCTCGTCGATTTTGGTAAGCTGCCCCTCTCTGCCCAGTGAGAATCCCTGCAAAAGTGGATGGACTAATCAATTCCTCACTGCCAAGAGGAGGCAGCAGTAAAGAAACCAGGTGAAGGAAGAAGAATTGAGAGAAAATGAGGTGAAAAGATGTAGAGGGTGTGGAGAACACTGCACACGGGAACACAGGGCAAGCCAGGTGGGCAGGCCAACCCAGCAAGTGGGACAGAAGCCAGTACGGTGGCTACAGCGGCACAAAATGAGTCAAGGACCATTTACAGGAGTAGTTTATAACATTTGACAAAGGATCAGTATCTCTAATATGAAAAGACATCACAAAATTAATTAAAACACTTTAATAGTCCAACAAAAAATGGGGAGAAGGAAACAGGAAAGTGTGCATGACCAATGCATGCTTTAATATGTAAAAATGACAGATTAAAACTATATAGAATTCTTCCTTTCATACTGTGGCACGTGACAAACTTTTCAAATGTTAATACTCATCAATGCTTAGAAAAAGTAACCTCCTGCAAACTAGAAAAGCCTTTCTCATCTCTAACATATGTCAACAATCTTTAAAATGTTCATGTCCTTGTCCCGCATTTACTGTAAAGAAATTAGCTAGACCCACGTGCAAAGGCATTTGTATGTAAATAACCATTAGGATTCTTTTTCTAATAAGAAACTGAAATAAATCTAATTGTCTAATATACGACATTGATACAATGTTAGTTTGGAGATCCCTGACAGCGGATCCTGCCATGAAGGCTTGGAAGCAGGCTGTTTTAGAGAAAGTGTGACAGATGAGGGAGACAATCTATTACAGCTGGCAGAAACGAGACAGTGGCTGCTGTGGCAACTGTACTGCAAAGCCTCTGGGACATCCCTGCAGAACTCTACAGCACGTGTCTCGTGACGCTCCCAACACAGGGGCGTGTACCCAACTCCCGTCCCCTACTGGTGATGGTCTCCAGTATTAACGCCCCCATATTTCTGGGTAGTTCTGGGTAGTGTCCGCTGCAGCAGGGAGAAAAGCAGATGGGCCAAGGTACATCAGCTTAACAGGCTTACTGTAAATTACGAATAAGACTGCAAGCAAGAGGATATAGCATATTTTATGTTTAAACTACGCAGTGTTCTAATGTTATGGATCTGGAATGATCCCAAAGGCTCATGGACTTTATAAAATATTTTTGTTTGTTTTTGAGATGCAGCAATATTCTATAGTCCCTGCTGGTCCTGAGTTTACTTTGTATCTCTAGTTGGCCTCAAACTCATGGCAATCCTCCTGCCTCCTCTGAGTGATGATTATCTCAGGTGATTCTTGTGTTTTCTTATATCTCTATATCAGCATTAAATCACAAAAGTTATTGTATCTATATTATACCCAGCAGCTCTTTAATGACTAGGTCTTATTTCAATAATAAGAAGCCCAGTTCACATAGTTTTAACAGTCTTATAAAAGACATTTGCTCTGTATTTACAACCAACACTAACAATATTAATAATATACTGCCACTCTCAAATTATCCAATAATCCTAATTAACTTTCAACTAAAAGCTAGCACAGGAAATAGCTGCCCCAGGAGTTTTTATGTGTTGATAGATATATCTCAAGTATGAACATATCATTAATAGTTTAATTCTAAATTTTCAATTAAGAGAAAGTGTAATGGAGGAAAGTAATAATACGAGCAAATAACATAGAATGAAACTTGATATCCCTTCAGCTGAAGATGAATCACCAGTGTTTCCAGCTCTTCACAACTCGGCTGTGCACTGAGACCGGGGTGAGGAACACCCCATTTTCCCACAAGGATCCCCGGCTCTCCCCAGAACAAGACGCGCGTTATGTGTCCAGTCACTCCTTCCTCTTTCCCTCAACTCGTGGGCCCCTCACCTGCCATCCTTACGTCCACCCTCTGTCTCAGGCCCAACCCTCTACTCTCCCGCGTCAGTGTTGTGCCTCCAGAAACTGTCTGCAGTCCCCTCGCTGATGTTCTCCACTGAACTCTAGCTTCTTTGAAAAAGCTTACAGTGCATAAAAGACGTCCGGTGTTTACAAAGTGTCTATTACATACGTTTTCTCTGGTATCATGTTCTCTGGGATTAGTTTCCTAACCAACAGCTTTTTTTGTGTGTGTAGTGCTGGAAATTCCACCCACAGGCTCATGCTAGGCAAGGGCTCCACCACCCAGCCGCCCCCCCAGCTCCCTCATTATTTGTTTGTTTATCGATGTGGCCTCACTGAGTTGCTCAGGCTGGGCTCAAACTTGTGATCCTCCTGCCTCAATCTCCCAAAAAGCTAGAATTACAATCCGTTTTTAAGGAGACTGTGAAACACACATACTGCATCGTAATACAGAATACTGCTCATAAACAAGAGCCACGTGGGACAGCAGAAATTGACTAGTGATACAGAGGTAAACTAACGTCCGCTGGGCCCCTTGGTGCTGTTGAGCACTTGTAGTCTCAGGCACTCTGTGTGAGACACTCTAGAGAGAAGAGACCGAATAGCGGAGACCTGGATTCTAGCATTTCTCTCAGTCACGAACCTCCCGTGCGTGAGAAAGTCTTTAATTTCCCTCCACAATATTTTCAAGTCAAAAAATTATTTTCCATGAGGTGGGAAAATTCTATTTTAGACACATTGAAATTGGTTTCCCTTACTTAACTATGTATCTTGTGAGTCCAGGTTTTCTTCACAGGCTTTACCTGACAAGTACCTCATTACTGACTGAAAGAGGACCAGGGATGAAGATCCGATTATTCTTTACTAAGCCACATATTTTTTTAAAAAATTTAAACAGTGAGTCAGCATATTAGCACAGGTCTGTGATTCCAGTACTCTGGGACGCTGAGGCAGGAAGGTCTTAAGTACAAGTCCAGCTGGGGCAACTTAGTGACCTGAAAAGACCCTGTCTCAAAAATCAAAAAATAAAAATGGGTGGTGGTGCCGTTCAGTGAAAATGCTCTAGGTTCAATCATCAGTATTATACACACCAAATAACTGTAAATTGTTTAATTTTTTGTTTTAGAAAAGACAGTTATTTTTCTTCAGACATCATTTGTGTTCGCATGTAAAAGGATTTACTGTTTTTACTTTTAAATAAACCAGTTTAAAAACCTCAGCTTTGATTTCTAACAAATAAATATCAATAGATATGAGAATATCTAACACCAACACTATAAACAGAAACTCTTTAGATCCTGCAAAACTGCTACAGAAGTAAAGGCTGTAAAACCAAAAGCCTGAGAACTGCTACCCCAGTGAACTAACAAGTACTAAAGACTGCAAGTCTCTGAAGATCCTGCGGAACAGAGGGGCCCAAGGCTGCTCACGGCAGGACTGACACACTCGGAAGACATGAGCTTTGCCCTTGAAGCCACTGTGCTGCTGGTTTTTTTGCAGCATTGCAAAAAACTTTCATCTGACTATTCCAGGTACGTGTGGCACAAAGGACACAGATCTGGAAGAGCCCGGGTTCTCAAGACAGGAGTGCCTACAAGTACATTCAAATGTGTAATGACAAACCAACAGTATCTAACACTGGATCTGATGCACCCTCTCCGCAAACCTACTCAGATGCCAGCCAGAATTAGAACCAAGAACCCAAAAGCCATGAACCCCAGTCAGGCGGACAGGGGATGACTCTTTTGTTGAGGTAGCAATTCAGAAAGTCTAATTAGTCAGTCTTCAGCTGTGAAGAATAAAGTTGGCCTAGAAGTTAAAATAGCCTAAGCAACTTTCAGTATTTCCACAGATCATCAAGCTTTTTTAAAAAATGATTTTACTTTGGGCTAATTTCTATCTCCTTAAAAGTCACCTTCTTGAGGATACATTAGTGACATCCTATAAAGAAAAGATTGAAAACCACCCCCTTTTTATCTCTCAAATGCTGTAGACTTCATTTTTTCATTTTCCCTGTGTATAATATTGGACTTGCTTTTTTAAAAAACAAAACAAAACAAACAAACAAACAAACAAACAAAAACAAAGTCTCACTCTGTAGCTCAGGCTGGTCCTGAACTCATTGTGGAGCCCAGGCTGGTCTTGGACTTGTGACAATCCTCCTGCCTCAGCCTCCCAAGTGCTGGGATTATAGGCATACATCACCATGCTCAGCTTATGTAGTGCTGGAAAACTGAACCCAGAGCCTCGTTTTTAAAAATTGTTACTATACCTATATAATGTGACACATAATATAAATGAACCTGGTGGTACAGCCCTATCATCCCAACCCTCTGGAAAACTGAGCAGAAGGAATGCAAGTTCAAATCCAGTGAAGGCAATCTTGCAATTTTATAACTTGCCTCAAGATCAAAATTAAAAATGGGCTGTGGATGTAGCTTAGTACAACAAAAATAAATAAACAAAATCTAAATAGAATTGGCATCAATAGTTCTACATTTCCTAAACTCATACTTCTGAAGAAACTGCTCCCAACCCTTGTCTACAGATAGCCACATATGGTCATGGAAGCCACGTATTTCACAAGAATGAATGTTACAGAGAAAAAAAAAATGTACTGCATTATCATTATTTGAAAATGTTGCAGGAAAATAGAAAATTTGAACTCTTGGAAAGCAGCCAATCATCTACAACGTTAAATTATACAAGTAGAGGATGCTGATTTTTATGAAAGGCAGAGGAATCTGGAATTGGAAACAGAAAATGTCCTTGCTTTCCCAGTCTCTGCAATAAATAATGGAAAGAACACATGACGGGGACGTGAGAACCCAAAAGGACGTGGGCGTCCCACTCTCCTATGTTGATAGGACACTTAACCAGCTGGGTGACACTGGGTAAGTCAATTCACCTATGTGGGTGCTGACGTGTGAAGTAAGCAGCTGGACGGTCACCTCCAGGGTTACTTCCAGTCTCTTCCAGCCCTGCACTTCCCTACACTCACTCACTCAGATGGTTGCCATGCTCTGACCATGGTGCTGACTCTGAGCCCATGAGAAACCCCATGTCTGGGAAGAACCCCCCCACCCCCCACCCCCCTCCACACACACTTTTTCAATTTTTTTTATAGGGACCTCTAATTATCCACTGCAATTCAGGCTCCTTGAGTCATTAATGAAATTAAATCACTTTTCTTGAACAAAATCAGAAGATAATTAATAATGGTAACAATAAAAAGCTCATTTTACCCAATTTGGTGATGTCTGAGGAAAAACTCCCAAAGTAATTGTCTCCTAATGTGTCCTCTATCTGAGAGGCCCAAGTTTTATATTATGTTTGGTATTAAAGATTAAAATTTTCTAAATTTAATGCTGATGAAAATTTGATATTTTAATTTAGAAAAATAATTACCTCTCCTTTCCTTACTGCTACTCTCCCATATTAAAATTCAGCAGGAACTCACAATTCAGTTTATCACTACCCAATACTAATACGAAAACCGGTCAAACTATATCCTTTATATGAGGATACATCCTTACATTTTGTTAATCTTCTAATTACAATAGAGAAATTATCCGCTGAGTTGCAGAGTTAATTACAAAGAAAGAATTGATCTCCAGGCAGTTAACTTTTTACCATTAGTTTCAGGTTTTAATCAAATCTGTCTTCTTGTTTATCAGCCTCTGATCTTTCCAAAATGTGCCCTCATCTTCTGGGTAGGAGAGGGACTGCAAAATGCAAGCAAGATACATTACAGCAACTGATCTATATTAAAGGGCTGAACCAGCAATCTAGGAGAGGTTTGCTGAATGAGATAAAGCTTCCCCCTCAATGAATAATCAATGAGACAGAAATATTGGATGATTAATGAGGCTGGCATGACGCTGGAATGCAATTTCAAATTATTACTCTATTTACCCGAAAACAAAACCAGAAGGCCAACCAGTCACAGTGTATCTCTGGCCAATTTATGTCTATGAAGATAGACAGTCCAAACAGAATCAGGTCATCGGTCTCTCTTCCTTTTCTGCTGTACTTTTAAAACGCTCCTTTGCTTGGGTTACTCCTCCTCTTAGTGAATTCCTGAGCTCGCTGGTATCTGCAATATCAACTCATCACTGTTTGTTTTCTTGTTGTTGGGCTCATACACTCTCTCCTGGGTTTGTACTTACTACCTGTCAAGTGGCTGATTCTTCAGGCACACACACTATTAATTATAGAACTTCCCTGTGCAAACAAGTGGAAAACAAAGTTATTATTGTACTAGAAACTGGCAGGGCTGAAGGAGTCCATGAAAAGGAGCCAAGCTAAGCCATCCAGGCTACAGGGTTCAAATGATTTCATGACTTCAAGTGCCATGACCCAGGATACGCAAGAGGCAATCTTTAAAGAGGAAATAGCCATGAGAAAATGACATTTTGCTTGCTCCAGTGTAAACACTTTTACTAAATGAACTGAGAAGGCTCATTATTCTGGTATCATTGGGATGTATTATCTAGAAAACTCATATTACACTAACGTGTAATTACCATTTAATAGATGTGCCACTGAGTTAAATGACAATGTTATTTTAGATCTTCAATTAGAGTTTATAAAATACCCTAATTAAAGCATTTGGACAATATAAAAATATTTTTAGTCCTATAGGATTGGAGTGCATAAATGTTAGTAGTCACTAAACAAAACAATACATATTTTATAATGTAACTGGCATAAGAATTTACCATTTAGCTGCAAATTCTAGAATATGCATCCCAAAAGAACTGTAGTTTTTTAGTTTTCATATGCCATTGGTTAAAAAGGTAAATAATATTTTTAACACAATGGTATGATAATAGGGTTGTATTATATGGAGCTACAGCTTCAATGTGCAGTATTTAAGATGGAAATAAATTTATTCATAACATCAAACTATTTTAAGTGGAGCTCACTGTAATTTTGTCACTGGGTAAAGAAAAAGGACACCCAAGGAGAGGAAGATAACAGTCTAGATAGGAAAGGTCAGCCCTTGGATCACAGAGCAGAATGCCTGGGGAGAATTTCAGCCAGAAGGCAGCCTAGAAGGTGCTAGACAATCTTGTGGTTGTGTGTGACAGACTGAAGGGCCCTGGGCCACAGACTGCCACAGCCCACTCCTTCCATTGTGAAAACAGACAGGGCCCTGTGGCTGCAAGGTCTCAGAGCTTAAAGATCGTGGACTGAATGCAAGGTGCAGGAATTGTAGCCATCTGGGGGTTCAATTTGAGGAAACAGATTGCCAACAAGTCATACTCCAGGGAATTCAGGAATTCTCTCTGCCAGAGACAGGGAGGGAAGAGTAATGGTGGCAGAGAAGGAGGGAAAAAGAGCCTGTGGTCCTTCTGGAAGATGTGAGCCCGGTGAGGAGAGTTCTCAGCAAACAGAGGTCTCACCACTGCAGCATGAGTGGCAGGGGAGCCAGATCACTTGGGAGATCAGAGTGTAAGCACCTGTGGACAAGGGGCCATTGTGCCTGCCATTGGGGTAGAATCCAGGTTATTTTTTTTTTCTCATAGGACCTCTGAGAGACATTTTGGAGTGCTTTATTTTTGCAGACTGAGACAGAGGAAGAGAGAGAAAGGTCCCACGCTCCCCCTCAGTCATCAAGATCTACAGTCTCTGATATAGAGGCTTCTCACAAATAACAAAGGAAAAAAAGTGAGTTTGGTCTCATTTCAGTGGTTATTTGTAGGTGTACTGAACTTGTATTATTTCTGGTATTGATTTGTGGCCCTTTTTCTTTTCTTTATTTCTGTTTTTGTTAGTTTGTGCATTTCTTTCTCTCTTGCCCTTTCATACAGCCTTTCTATAGACTCTGAAGACTTCCTCTCTCTGTTCATAACTCTCCTGCTTCTTCATACTGAACACCTTTCTTGCCTCTGTCTAGCCACTTCTTCTGATTGGGTACTGGAGTTCTGTCTTGATTCTTTATTTTATCTGTCCTATAAATACTTCTCTGTTTTTTATCACACTTCCAGAGCTAACCCTCAGTCTCAATCTGCTCTCTCCTGACCCCCACTACTCTTATCAATAGTATTGTTAAGTATTGATAACTTACAGCCATACAGCTTGGCAGTTGGGAATCAACACTTTTATACTATTCAGTCAGACACAGGTCACTAAGGCAGACTTTTTTTCTATTTTAAAAATAATATACTGTCACCTTAGACTCCTCTAATAAGTTACTAGATATTTTGTATAGATACCTTCATTAGTAGTAGAGATCATGTTTCTAATGGTAAGAGTGGAATGGTTATATAAGCTGGTAACTTGTTATGGTATGACAAGAGCCAGTATGTATTAGGTTTTAGCACTGATATTGATATGCACCTCAATGTTAATGAGGATATTGCAGTTGGAGCCTATTGAAGACAGACAACTTCTGGTGGTTTGGTTTAGCCTAGGTATGCAATACAGAGAATTATTTTATTGTTGACACTGATGCACTACTAACTTTGATGGGAGCTTTTGATAAGTCAATATTAGCCTTAGTTAGATACATTGATGGTGTAGCCTGTATCTTTTAATGTTAAGTATAAAATAGTAATATATTAAACTGGTTATTAGGGTCTGACAATGTTTCATTACTCTTGAGTCACATACTACTGTAGATCTTCATTCATGTTGGGGACAGTGTCAGAGATGGTGATCTTGATTTCCAATGTATGCCAATAATTGGATTGTCTTTAGACTACATATAGTAGTGTAATCCATTTCTCCTTCACTGAACAGTGGAGAAGATCAGGTAACCAGCAAAAGTTTGGTCTCTGACAAGATTCCCAAAATTAATAACTGATATTAAAACCTGAATTAACTCAAGGAAATTCCAAGGAAAGAAATAATCTAATGGAGGAAATTTCCACAGAAGAGACAGAGTTCATTGGTGCTATATGATTTACAACCCACAGCAACAGAACCATAGGAAAATAAGGCATTAGGCCACCTGCAAAAATGTCTGACTCCATAGAAGCTGATTTCATGGGCCCTGAAGTAGTGGAATCCACAGGAAAGGGAGTCCAATTTCCTTACTAAACACAGATGCAAAATCTTCAACAAGATACCAGCAAACAAAATTCAACAAATCATTAAAAGGATCATACACAATGATCAATCTGACTTCATTCCAGGGATACAAAGACCATTCATTATACATATAAAAATCAATTATTATAATATACCACATAAACAAAAGCAAAGACAAAAACCATATGAGCATCTCAAAACTTATTGTTAATATATTATGCTAAGTGGGGAAAAATTGAAAGCATTTCCCCTTAAACCAGAAACACAAAAAGTGTTTGCTCTTACCACTCTTTTTCAATACAGTACTTGAAATTCAAGCCAGAGCAATCAGGTAACAGAATAAAACTAAGAAAAGATGTATCAGAAATGAAGAAGTTAAATTACCTTTATTCGCAGATGTCATGATTCTCTAAATTGAACACCCCCAAAACTCCACCAGAAGACTCGTAGAAGTCAAGCCTATAATTCAACTTACATGATGATAATCGAATTTACATGCCTGTAATCCACCCCTCCAGACTAGGCCCCAATCTCCCAAAAGCACATAGTTCCATAGACAATCTATAACATTCAAATACATGAGAATTTTGGGGGACATTCCAGATCCAAACCACAACAGCACCTTAAAAAACAATACAAAAGTAAACAAATGAAATACTAGGACAATTAAGTTCCTCATATATTCTCATTTATTCATTCAGTAAAATTCACTTTTTCCAGCTCGCGCTCCGGGCCAGGTAGTGTTCCAGGCGCTGGGACGCAGGCGTGAACAACCCTGGCAGAAGGTCATCGCTCTCACCGAGCTGATTCTCAGGCGAGGAGACCGTTAACCAAGGGGGGAAAGGGCAAAAGCGCTACACGCGACGAAGGCTGATGGGGGCGCGCCCAAGCGCGCGATGCCCAGGACGGGCAGGGTGTCGGCCCCATTCGGGCAGACAGGGAAGGGATTGTGACCTGCCACTTGAAGGGATCGTTCTGTCCCTGGAACTGTAACTTTTCTGATGGACTACATTATTTTCTAGTTTCTACCACCGTCTGTATGCAGATAAAGTAAGCTATGCACATGGAGGGAAAGAAGGCCTGGAAAGGGGAAGAACTTGACTTTCAATTGCTTCCTACATCTCTAAATTTGCGTGCCATTCTGTGAATACTAAATTATACCCTTAGCTTAGGCATGGTCCTGGCTAATTCCACTCATGGTTCCTGGAAAGAGCATTCAGATGAGGGTATGGCACCTACGTGGTGGCAGGAAGGCCTGGAGTCATTCACAAGGCTGGCGCTCTCTGGCAAGGAGAAGGAAAGAAAAAAAAAAAAAAAAACTCTGCAGATGAATTGCCTGTTTTTCTGTATGGACCCCTTAACTGCTTTCTCATTTGACATCCTGTCATCCTTTAAAAGTGATTTTTCTGTTTCAATTCTCTGCTCTATATAACGGCCAGCATGATTATCTTGGAAGCTTTACCAAATTGAGGATGTAAAGAGGGAAGAATTTTAAGAGTAAGAGCAGTGTAGGGATGAAAGTCACTGATCTCATGCCTTAGCTGACCTCAGTCACGACACACAGCAGCCCAACAAAAGGACACAACATATTACCTCGACAATGAACTGAGTGATGTAAAAGTGAATTGAGAAATTATACTGGTAACATACCCAAGGTTCTTAAGCTGTGTGTGTGTGTATGTGTGTGTGTGTGTGTGGGTGCGTGTGTGTCCTACCTTGAAGACACTACAGACGAATACTTAATTTTCAAGATGTTTAGCCAGGATTGCTAATTATTCTAGCTTTTGAAAAAACATCTGCTGTTTCCTCTGCCGTACATTCTTCTGACACAATCATACATTCTGCTCCTCTAAGTTATGCCTCATGCCAGAAGCACATGACTCTCCTCCGTGGGAAGCATGAAATCAAATGCTATAAATTGAGAGTGTGATGCCTTCAACTAAGGTGGCACATCAGAACTGATTTTTTTTTTTTTCCTTTTTGACCTTATGGATTTCTGGGATGGGGTCCAGACATATTAGAATAGAACCCCCATGGGACTTAGTGCTCAGTTGCGTGTCTACCTAAGCCAACTTCCCACGTGACCAATCTGCGGGCGACCTTACCACACTGAGGTAGGTAGGCTGAAGAAACAGCACTTTTGGACATCACTGTCAAGTGAGGAATTCTATGGAAGAGGAGTTGATCACCACCTGACTTAGTTGCTCTGTATGTTAGTATATTTCTGAGAAAAGGATTCACTGTCCAAGTATCCACCACTATGTAGAACCTGAAAGCAGTGGTGGTCGTGGGGGGGAGTGAAGCCTGGAAGGGGATGTCAGAGGCTCTCTAGAATGCCAGCCACACAAGAGGCACACGTTCCCTGAGAGATAAGACACCCAGTGGCACAAATGGTAACGGACTTATTTCTCCCAGTGTTATCGATCCCAAGGACAATCACTTGACCATCTCCTTAGCTGTCTATGCCAACATCATTCTATCTTTTCTTTCTTAAGGTCCAGTAGTAAGTTGAGCACCCCGTCTCCACTTAAAAGCAGAAACGCCAGGTCTCGGTCTTCTTTCAGACGGGGAGGGCCTCACAGTCCAGTTCCATCCGTGAAGTGGAAGCAATGTGCAAGGCACAGGCTGCTTACCAATACAGGACTTGGCTGTAAAACAACTCTTTACCTGTCTACCTTTCATTTGGTGGGTGAGGATTTTTCTACTGATGTGATAACCAGAGTGTCAGCAGCCATCTTGCACTGCAGAATGATACGAAAGACAGAAGCCATGCAGTAGCACCGCAGGACAGAAGAAAGAAAGTCTCTGTATTCTTAATGATATCATGAAGCCATCATGTTAGAATTCAGACTTGGCTTAGAAACAACTTTTTTCCTGCTTAAGACACTACAGTTAGTTGACAGATTGCAACGTGCTCCATATCTAAGCCTAACTAACAATAAAGGAGATACCAAGTCATGAGGAGATATTGCCACAGTGGTCTACAGTCCCATCCTGTGAATTTCTAAGGCACTGGTGTTGGTCCCACTCTCCTTCAAAGGCATGCTGCACAGCTATCCTGAAGTGTATAAAGATTACATGGCTGAAGCAACGAAACAATCTGTCTGCTCTCTGAAGGATTAAAAAGTAGAGTTTAACAGCATTAAGTTGATAAATGATTATAATTAAAAATGGAGAGCAGGAGATGAACTAGAGTGGCATCCACAGAGGGAGTCCCCAGGACACGCTGTCTTGTTGACTATGGTGCTGGGGACAGAGAGAAGGCGGTGACACCAGGATCTGGCTTAGCTGAGTGCCATTGATAGTAAGGACCACAGGGAGATGGGGAAGGTTGAAGAGGAACAATGGGGGAGGGAAAATGGTGAGTTTGCTCCTGACCTTGAGGAACTTTTGAGATGACTTTGGGATAGAATGCGAAGTCCACAAGAAAGTCAGCAAGCAGGCCGGGACTCCAGGTTCTCTTGTTGTACATTTTTAACATGTTTGATGAATTCACACCAATTACTCGGTAAAGCACTGGCTTCCGAGTTCAGGGTAATTCACAACCTGGCCTTAACCTACCTTACAGATATTTCACCACAAACATCACACATGCACCACCCACTACTCATTTCCAGGGAAGTGTTGTGGATGCCCCCCGCCTGCGCTTGCTTCTTTTACTCCATCTATCCATTTTGTGGCAGTATCTGATTACCCGCCCGCCGCCCGCCTCCCGCCTGACAGGACCCTTTGAGGGCTGCGCCTGTCACCCTGGATATAGCACAGAAAAATCAATCCACGCTTCGATACTTGCTTAATTAACAGAGGCTCACACTCGATGTCGCTGTATTTTTGCTTACTCCGTTTTCCTTATCTGGAGCTCAGAAAGGAATCGATGATGACCCTGAGTCGTCAGGGCTGGGTGAGTGAAACAGTGATGGCTTTTATTCAGAGAGAGCAACTACAAAAAGAAAGAAAGAAAATAACCAAATCGCTAACAGAAGTGGAGGACTTTATGTAAGGAAGAAAGGAGCAAATAACACTCAGGCCGCTAACAACTTGGGCTGTATTTGGCAAAACAAACGAGAGTGCAGGTCACCAGCTCACGTGCAGTACAGGCAGCAGGACTGTGACATGAAAGGAGGGCCCAGGTGCAGGGGACACGGAGAACGCCGCGGGGCACCCCTGCAGGCCCATAGCACCCGCAGCCTGCCCATCCTCCAAGAACCCGGCCGCAGCATGACAGGAGAGGCTGGCGCTCTCCTGCGTGACGGTTTTCTTAATGTCACCAGGACAGCATGAACCGTGCACTAGTGAAATACAGGAAATCTCAATCCAGAGATATAGTTTACCTTCTCCAATTCACAGGGGGAGAGAGAGAGAGAGAGAGAGAGAGAATAAAATAATGGTAAACTGTAGTACTGAAAACAGAGAAACCTTACTCAGGCCATGTGTGACCGTTTTTGGTAATACCATGCAATATCTCTTACTTTTGCTGAGAACTACCATGGCTCAAAATGTGCAAACTATCTTTTATTTAGCATCATATAGTCCAACATAAACATGAGCAAGGTACTGTTAACATTATGAAGTACTGCTGGGCCTGATGGTACAGGCTTATCATTCTAACCCTCTGAGAGGCTTAGGCAGAAGGATCCCAGGGTTGAGCCCAGCCTGGGCAACATAGCAACTCAATGAGACCCTGTCTCAAAATCACAAAAAAAATGGGATATAGGTCAGTGTGAAGTAGCTGGGTTTGATCCTTAGTACCACACACACACTCAAATATATGTACAACAACATGAGAACAACTTTGAGCCCTCGTAGACAATGTCTCCATCATCTATACCTCCTCCCAGGCCTCAGACGTGATGAGGAGACTCTCCAAGGGAGGACAGGCCGGAAAAGCACACTTTTAGCACCACTCAGCGTCACACTAATGGAAGCCACTCACCACCTCTCAGTGGTGCTTCTCAGTGCAGGTCCAGTGTGAGCATTATACGACCCAGCAGCCACACTCCTTGGTATTGTCCAAATAAGCTGAGAACTTATGTCCACACACACACACACAAACACACACCCACCCACACACACACACACCCACACACACACTGAACACAAGCGTTTATGGCAGCTTTATTCGTAATTGCCAAAACACCGAAGAAAACAATGTTAGGTGGACAAACTGTGGTGTACCTACATAATGCAGTATTACTCAGAGAATTTTTTAATGAACTATCAAGCACAAAAGACATGATGAAACTTTAAATGTGTACTGCTAAGCACTACAAGCCAATCTGAAAGGATTATACACTATCTAATTCCATGATACGTCATTCTTCCCAAAGGCACAACTAGAGAACCAGGAAAAAAAAAAAAAATCAGTGGCCATCAGGATCTGGGAGGGAAGGAGGAGCAGGTGGAGCCCAGAGAATTTTTAGGGCAGTAAAACGATTTCCCATGATAATATAACGGTAACCACATCCTGTCAAACATGTATTAAAAACTCAGAGACTGCACCACATCAGGCGTGAACGCTAGGATAAGGGCTAGGCTTTAGGCAATTGTGACAGCATTTTGTGTCAGTTTTGAAGTAGTTATCGTTGCTGTTGTTGATGATTTGAGACGGGGTCGGGCTGTGTAGTCCAGGCTGGCCTGGAGCTTACTACGGAGAATAACTCTGTTTTAATATTGGCCCATCAATTGTAACAAAAGTGCCATATTAATAACCAGATGTTAATTGAAAACTGGAGGGTAGGATGTAGGAGGGAGGGTGACTTGGCAATGCTCTGAACTTTCTGTCCAGTAGTTCTCTAATCCTAAAGCTGATCTAAAACAATCTAATTTCTTTTAAAAAACAGAATAATACCTTAAAGACCTCCAAACCATTTAATAACTTAGAACAGCACTTTCTTAACATAAAAGATAGGCAGCTTAGAAAAGATACCATGATAAATTCAGAGCCTAACTACTTTTTTATTTTAATGATAAGGAGACTGATAATTGGGCCATCACACTGAGCTGTATCTCCACCCCATTTTTAACTTTTAAAACTTTTGAGTTAGAATCTTACTAAGTTGCCCAGGCTAGGCTGCCTTACCCTTCCTTAAGAATACTGGAGTTACAGACTGGCAACACCATGCCCAGCTGAGTACAACCTCTTTAGCTAAATGCTGTCTGCGCTCAAACTGTAGTTCCTTCACTTACACAGCCGTTTAATCTTGAGCAAGTGACTTAATGTCTCTGCTTCATCCATGAGAATTTGCTAAGTGACGGCTTTACGTCAGTCCCTGTTGGGGGCGTGTGGCAGACAGCTGTGAGCACACAGACATCTGGCCTCGCAGAAGCAGGCAATAAAAATAAACTGTCATGTGAAGGAAGTTGTATGGTGAGTGAGGAAATGATGAATGGTGCAGGAAAACGGAGGGCAGCAGGTGAAGAGGGATCAAGGTTACTCGCATAGGCTGAGGAGTACTTTTGTCATGTGCTAACAGGGGCTGTGGTACTTTCTCTGTCTGAGGGACTATGGGTTCCAATCAGTCTCTTGTGGAATAGCCAGGGGCAGGTACAGAGAAAATGCTCACTCAGCTAACCGGCCTCTTACCACTACACTTACCGTTAACCAATCACCTATGTTAACAGCAGCAAATTCTCAAGTAGTACTTTTTATGTTATCATTCCTACCATATTCCAACTCTGAATTTGTTCTTTTCGATAGCTACCATAAAAGCTAATGTCCTGGGGTGTACAAAATTTAAATATTAATTAAAGAGATCCATATGCATCAGGAAAAATAAACACTAGTAGAATCTGAGGTTGGTGTCTAATAAGAACCAAGTTTTCATTGACCTTTCCATTCATCTCTGACAAGAAATCTCATATATTGATACCGATGTTCAAGGATCCTAGAAAAGATTTTGGCAATCATGTTTGCGTAGGAATGGGGCTGAGGAAGAGGCAGGCATGGGCTGGTTATGTAAGAGACAATCCAGGTGGTAACGGCCCCCGACGAGGTTCCCAGGGACCTTGGCTTCTGCCAGCTCTGCTTAGATCCAAAGGTCCAAAAGACCTGCCAGAGACACACATCCACGCGGGAGGGCAGGAACACGGTGTGTGTGTGTGGGGGGGGGGGGGTGGCTCTCATGGGACTTCCCAGAGCACACACTATCACTTCTGTACCGAACTAAGCCCCAAATGCTGCCCTACCCCTGGCTGCACCGAGGCGGGCCTTATTTAGCTGAACTGCGTGTCCAGCTAAGAGTCAGGGAAAACATGTTCTCAGAAGCAAGGGCAGCAGTTCAGAGTGTAAGATGAAACGGATGGCCCACTTATCTGGCCAGGGCAGCGCTCACAGTTCCCGCAGCAGTGCAGGAGGATCCTGCCAGTCTGCAAGATTCTATACAGGGGCCCAGAGGGAAGAAATGCGGTGGCAGTTGCTGAGCTGGTACTGAAAAGCACCTTCTTCCTTCCTTTTAAAATCGAATCCAATTATACCCCAAACCAACAAAAAATTGCAATGAATCTTAAAACTGAAGGTTTTTTCTTAAAGTTTGTATTATAAATAATACCACAGGGATACATAAATCAATTATGGTGAATCTACACATTTTTTTTTTTTTTGAGACAGAGTCTTGCTCTGTAGCCCAGGCTGCTCTTGAATTCATTATGCAGGAATCTACATAATTTTTAAGAAACATTTTTTAGAGGCAGGGTCTCTTTCCATAGCCCCAGCTGGTCCTGAACTCACTTTGTACCCCAGGTTGGCCTTGAACTCATGGCAATCCTTCTGGCTCAGCCTCTGAGTGCTAATTACAGGCACGTACCACCATGCCCAGCTTTATGTGGTGCTGAGAAATCAAACTCAGGGCCTTGAGCTTGAGAGGCAAATGTTTTAACTGCAGTGTCATTCCTCCAGCCCCATTATGTAACTCTTGAAATAATGCTTTTAAATATTATATTATTTAAAGACTGGCAGGAATGTCATGTTATAAGCGAAAAGATGAGGTTATGATAAAATGCAAACTATGTAATTATATATATTTTTATATATGAACAATAGTCATCAACATGAACTTTACACTGCTTCTATAATCTTTGTAAAAATATGTGGGATTTAAAACTATGTATTTTATAAATTCTGTATTCTAATATCAGTTCTAAACTCCTTGACTGCCTGTGCCTTTTCCTATGATCTTTTGCATTTTGAAATTATAATCTTTAATCATATAGAATTTCAAATGTACAGAAGCTACAAATAACCAGCCAATCTAGTCACACATTTTGAAAAATACTATTAACTTTAAACTTTGGAAAAAGAAAAAAAGTACCTTGCAAATGTTTAGTTGCATGGTGGTGTGGTAGCATTCCGGACAAGCAGTCGAGGAAGAAAAGCAAAGTGCTAAGTAAGTGCGAAGCATTATAGATCTCCTTAAGGACTGTGAGTGGAGGTGGGTCCCAACTTTACCATGAAACAAGTCCTAACAACATGCTCTGATGTCTTCCCATTCTCTGCCTCATCACTGGGGTCAATTTAAAAAGTCCCTTCAGCCTCATTTTGTTACTGCTGTCTGTCCCATCAGTCTCGGTGAGGCACCTGAACCTTCATTTCCGTACCTGCTGGCTTTCTGCTCTAGGACAGCAGCGTGCTTGGGAAGAGACTCCCAAAACTAAAACTTGTCTCCTTCCTGGGAGTCCTGGCTGAGGGACCCCACCCTGTGAGTCTGGTTTGCGTGTTACCATGGCTGCTTCCTTCAGACATCACCAGGAATCCTCCTCCTCTATAGCAATCTCTTTCCCTTTGCTTTATTTATTCGATTGTGCAATTGTACCAGCCCAAAGAAACCACTGTGTGAAATCCAGAAATGCTTTAATGCAAACTATAGTGAAGTATGTGAAATATACTGTCTCCCAAATTATTTTTTTACATTGAAAACAAAACGTACATTCCAATTAGTAAAAACCAAAGCCAGATTTATAGAAATGAGAAATTGTATATAATTTTTAAAAACAGAGATAGCCATCAATGGTGCACCAGGGCTCAACAATCTCAGCTGAAAATCATTACAACTGAGAATCTTATTATAATGGTCTGTCCTGGTGCTTTTGCAATAATTGTATTAGAGAACAGGATACTCCTATTTACGAGAACCAGTAATATATCTGCAACCCATTCGAGGTGCATAAGTCTTTTGGTAAAATATCTTGATTTTTAGATAAATAATACAAAAAAGAAAGAATAAATAGCATCAAAATGTGCCACCCATGTAAATTTTCCATCAAGTGCAGCTGCACGCAGCATCCCATACAGACATGTGCGCGCAACCTAGTGGGAGCCCGGCAGCATTAATGTTCTGTATCTCGGTACTTCCTCGATCTGGTTCTCTGCGGGGATTCTCATTCTCTGAGGTGCAGATGATTTTGAGCTAAATACCTCTGACAACTTTACACAGCCTGCCCCGAATGCATGAAAGAAAGGATGAAATCTAATTCAAAATCTGAGGAGTGAAAATGTCAGGATTAAATTTGCTCAAGGAAAACAATAACCCTGTGAACTACCACTGAATAACTGCAAGAAATACAAACAGATAAGAAATCTGAGGCATCTTCCGCAACCTCCGAGGGGGGAAAAGGGTCTGTGGGTTAGAGATGAGAAGCACAAGCCAGTGGCTTCCGTCTACATACTGCTGTCGCTTGTAAATTCCAGCCTGTCCACACACAGCATATTTGGTACTTGGGAAATTATTTACAATTTCTTCATTAAATAGGTCTCATAATTCTCTAGCAGGTAATCTTAATGCTTAACTGAAATAATTTCTTTATCTCCATTTCATTTAAAAGTGTTAACTGGGACATAATGGAAGCAAATTTAAACAAGCCTTTTCCTAGCATGTTCACGATCTACCCTTGGGTTTGGGCTGGTTTCTCTTGTTCCTGTCTTTTCATGAGTCACATCAACATCCTCCCGGGACAAACACTGCAGATCCTACCCAGGCTAAGAAAGAATTTGGGGGCTGGAGGAATGGCTCAGTGGTTAAAGTGCTTGCCTAGCAAGTGCTAAGTGCCATAGTTTGATTCCCCAGCACCACATAAACTGAACGTGGAGGTGTATGCCTGTAATCCCAGCACTCGGGAGGCTGAGACAGGAGGATTGCAATGAGTCCAAGGCCAGCCTGGGCTCTGAAGTGAGTTCAGGACCAGCCTGGACCACAGAATGAGACCCTGTCTCAAAAAGAAAGAAAGAAAGAAAGAAAGAAAGAAAGAAAGAAAGAAAGAAAGAAAGAAAGAAATTTGGATTGTCCCAACAGTACATGATCCCCTGCTCAGGTCACCACTCTAGTCAGGAAGTCCCACAGACTTGCTCTCAGGCATAAAATGCCCCCACTTCTTGGTTCTGATACATTAAAGCCAGGAGCAATTTCCAGTTACTCTGACTCTATGTTCAAGTATCACGCTTCAATGTGTCCAAGGCACATGTTTTAGGGAAAAGAAACTCAATTTTAAAATTATTCCTAGCTCCAATATTTTCTTTCCATTATGTGACAAACTTGATTTTTTAAAAGGACACAGATAAAAAAAAAATATCTTTCAAAAAGATTCAGAACCAAACTGGAAAAAAAAAAAAGAAACACTTGCAATAGCAACAGACTGTGTGTAACCTTCAGAGAAAACGGATGCCCCGGGACAATGACAGCACTGCTATTGTTTTTCCCACAGAGAAGACATGTTCTTCAAAGCTTCCCTATAATTCCTGTGAACATATTTGAAAAGCCACAGATAGTGGTCCAAGTGTGTTCTGAACACATTTCTTCTTACCATATGTTTACTTTATTTTTCTTCCGAAGTTTGGAATACAGTATAAAAATGTTTTCCTAACCCATCCTTTGGGGAAAAGAAAATATAAAAGGAAAACCTTTACTGTGACAGCCATGGCTAGTTGTAGGTAAAAACAGAGTCAAGATTCTTATTAAAAAATAGAGAAAGAGAAAGGAGGGAGGGAAAGAGAAAGGAGGACTTAGAGAGAGAGAAAGAGAGAGACAGAGACAGAGACAGAACAGAGACAGAGAGACATAGAGATACAGCAAGGGGAAACCCTACCATGTTAGGTGATAAATAACCTGCTATGCTTCTTTTAACACAAAATTAGAAGGCTGTCTCTTTTATTTGGGGAGAAGAAAAGCAAAGGAGAGGAGTTCCTTTAAGGGAGAAACTCCCTCAGAGCTCACCCCACTGTTCTATGCATTGAGGATGCTCAACAGATGCTGGTTGAGTGTTTTGCGATAAATCTCGCAGGCTGCCACGTATGCATGTATAGAATTTTCATCTATACTCTACAGTCACATAAGAATCCATGTGCCTCTGCTGTTATACGGGGAAGAGAAAGCACACTCAATCCCAGCAGGGCATTTCTACATTCTCATTCTATTTGAATTTTCTCATCGATTTACTAAGAAATAATCATATTTTCTTGATTTTGTGTCACACTGCAGTACTTCAGTTCCATTTTGGCTCTTTTATTAGGATATTCTCTGCAATGAAAATGGCATTTCTTTACTGGCATCTTCTTCCATTTACACAACTGTCATAATTGTATGCTGAATGTTTGCTCTGTGGTAATCTATCATGTCAGGCACTAGGAAAACCACGTCATAGGCCAGGTTTACAAAGAAGTCGTAACTCAGGTGACATAAAACAGATAATATAGTAAGATGTATTATACTTAAGATACCACTGAAGCCCACACTGGGAAGACGGAAAACAGTGGCTGGGGTTAAGTATTAACCTGTCTACTTAAACATCTTGTAATAATTTCTCTAGTTAGGAGAGAAATGTTTAGAAGAGGGAATGTGATGAACCATGTGTATTAGCATGACCCCATTATTTAAAATACTGGACACACTTGCTATTTATGGACACACGTGCTGTATCTTCTACATACACAGGAAGTACTTATCTTAAAAGAGACAAAAGTGGAGTAGGAATCAGTACGGAGGAAAAACAAGGAGCTGGGTCACATTATTAACGCTTATGCTCTTTTGCACTATCTGAACATTTCCTACCTGCATGTATAATTTAAAACTTAAAAGGACTTTTTAAATGTGAAATGAAATCAAATGGCATGGTAGTGACAAACTAAAGGCGATGTGGACAAAACCATAATAAGAAACCAATGTTTGACTGTAAATACGATGGTTTCTAAGGGTCACTCCCACTAGGAAAGCTTAAAATATCTAGAAAATAAAAGGGTCATTGGCCCAGGATATTTACCTATATAGTTACTAAAATTTGAATTTTCTCCTAGAAGTCCTCCCAAACAGAACACTATGTAACATGAAATATCCTAATATTATTATTATAATATGTAGTGCCAGATTTCACAAGTCTCGTTCACATAATGACCCCCAACAGAAGCTAATGGCCAAACACTAAATCTGATTTACAAGAACACTTTTGGAGGAGCTGGTTCAACCTCAGACCTTGGAGCCTCCTTGCTAATAACACGGGTCTGGAACCAGATGCCTTGAGTTCGCATCGTGGCTGCATCACTTCTTCTGTTGTAAGAACTTGGGCTAATTACTTGCCTTTTGTGTTTCAGTTTTCTTTTCTGCTCCATGGGTCTTTATGGGACAGAAATATCTATACCTATATTTTAGCATATTGTCAGGCAAATACCCAACCAGCTATTTACAAATCACCCCTGGACTATCTCTTATCTGAGACTTCACCAGAGCATGAGGTGGTCCAATACTGTGCCTTTGCTACTCGTGTGCAAGCTCCTGGTCCCAACAGAGAGTGCCTCCATGGAGAACCAGGAGCCAAGCACACAGCAGAGAGAAGATCATCCGCAAGCCGAAATGAACAAGGCATCAGTGAGAAACACTGCCAGGATATTTCTGGGGAAATAGATCTGAATATGCTCCATCACATCAAGATGAAAGCTATTGAGGTCTCAAAGGCACTGTGACAGAGGGCAGCCCGAATCGACTTCATCGGGGGCTCAGAAGGACCTAGAAGAGGAAACTTCTTATACAGACCAATATGCTCTGTTAATATCAGTACTGAGTATAAACTACAGATTGGGCATTTACCTCCTACAATAAAGCTCTTGGTACGTCCAATTACTATCTAGTTTTACAGGTAAGAAAACTGAGGTAGAGAGAAATTAAATAACTTTTAACACATCATACATCTAGTAAACAGCAGAAATATGTTCAGCAGACTGTCTTGGCTCACTTTCAAATATATATATGGTTTAATGTAACATTATATTATGAATTCAAAGTTAAAAATTCCACCAAAAAAATAAAAGCGCTTACTATAGAGCAACTTTACTTTCTGGAAAGGCTTATGCCTTATACATTGATCTCATGTAAAGGAAGATTTGTGTCATACCTTAGGGTCAGTGACTGCTCTGGAACAAAAGGCTGCCACTACTGAGTCAGATTCTTTCTCTCTAACTCTCTGGGACTTGCCTAGATGAAAAGACCTACCAGCCTCGATAAGTCTAAAATCAATAAAAAGGCTACAAGCACAGATGGTACTTTCCTCTTGGAGGCCCAAATGGATACTACTTCTATTTATTAAGGGTTATGCATGTAATTGTAACCTAGCATCCTGGAATAGCAAAATTAGGGCAGAAGGCCTAGTTTAGTGTTTCTGGGTGCTCTGTATGTGTGAAGACAGGGCCTTGGTAAAATTAAACTCTCTGTCCTCCAGACACTTCGACTACCATGGACATGAGCAGTAAGAATAGACTGTGCTTCACAAAAGTGAAGCACTTTATAAAAGTATAAGATAAAAACCAGGATCATTACTTATCTTTAGAGGAGGTCACCATGTTTCCTCTACATGTTTCTATTGGTCTTGTACCTTGTAAATGACAGCATACAATTTAAAAATGTATGGTCAGCTCACAGATGTTCATAAAAGACAAGAACAATGACTCTGCTTTAGCAACACCTGACACCAATAACTAAAATCCAAATCATTTTATGTACTTTCCACATGTATATTACTATATTGACCTGCAATCTCTTTTCCTAGGCACTGATGTCTTCGGATGTCTGAGATACATGAAGAATCTGGGTTTGAGTGCTTAGTAATTTAAAACTATAGGTTTCAACTTCAGAATCTATAACAATAATTGGATATTGTGAGATTTCTTACATAATGGCTGATAATCAGCATCAATTCAAAACCGAGTCATTTGTTTCCCACATTACTGTGGTGCCAGAAGTGGCCATCTGACAGCCACTTACAAGCAGATGATTCCTAGCTATTTATTAAAGAGAAATATTTTCCACATCCCAGTGCATATGGGTAAGGCAGCGATTTGTAAGTTCCAGTTGGTTTTGGCAGGGTTTGACTGTCACAGTTGTTAGCTTTGCTGGCATCAGACACCATTTTTCTGTCGCAGTAGTCCATAGAAGAGATATCCTAGATTAGTTCTAGAAATTAGGGGAGCCAAAGAGTAATGATGAAGATTTATAAAATCACATAGAAGTTGAAAATCCTAAAGTCCTAAGATATATAAAAAATAATACCTTACAAATACCTGAGGTAATTCAATAAGGGTAGCACACCAGAAAATATCCTTAGTAAATAAACGCCATGTAATTTTAAAACAAGGTTTTCACATCTTTCCAAGGATAACTATAATCCTTCTTTGTGTTGCAAGGGAAAAAGTTTTCCCTTGCACACGAATGTCCTTGTTTTATGAACAGCTCCCTGATGCCATCAGGATGGCCATCGTCTGTGTTAGAGCCATCTCGTTGAAAAATGTCCTCCATCAAGAAAAAGGAACAGCCCATGGAAATGGGCACTGTGGGGAGCCCACTGGGACAGTCTGGCTTTAAATCTCTTCCCGTCAGGATTTCATCTGGAACCCAATCATTTGCAAACACATCAGATTATTCCATTTTTCTTCTGAGGGCCTCGCAAACCTTTAAGTTTTTTCTTTAATTCTTGTAACAACACTGCTAAAATCCTTCCTCCATATTTACCTTATTTCCAGTGACCTGATAACACATCTGCCCTGTTAAGTAAGAGGAGTCAGAGCACAGGGACTTGTTATTCACTCCTTGTACCTAGGGCTGGTCATGAATACAGGCTGACTGTGGGACAAAGATGTCTGAGGAAAGAGGACAGTCAACATGTTGCCACAGATTAAGACAGAACTGAGACAGATGTCCTAGTTATCTTTCTAGCATGACTTCATTTACTGTTATACAGACTAAATTGCATGACTGTGCAAGAAGATGTGTTTGCAGCATACGAGATGTGGGGAATGAGCAAGAGGAAGATCAGTCCTGTAGCAGAGATACAAGAGGTTCCTATGCGCTCGGTGCCTGCAGAGGAAGAAACTGCCAGATTTCCCAGCTTATTTTTGTTGTTCCTTTTGTAACAATAAATTGGTTTGATTTGGTCTGGTTGTCTTACCCATTACTTTGTCTATTGCAAGTGTTTAGATTTTCTATTCTCAGACACAATGTGTTGATTATCAACCTGAACAGAGGCAGAAATCCAGAAAACTGGAAGCAGAGTGCAAATTACCCAGTTAATGGAGTTTCTGGCCACAGAGGCTTTGGTGACTCCTCTGACTGCTTCCCTTGAGCTAAGTTCTGTATTTGATCTAGGGTCATCGCAGTATGTCAGCAAATGCTACTAGAGTCCACAATCACTACAAACTTTTCTAAAGTTATTTCTTTCCCTTCAAATCAGAGAATTAAGGTATATCAATCCGAAGGCTGTAAAGGAGATACTGAAAGTGAAAATGACCACTATAGAAAAGAAATGTATGGCTCTGCCCTGACAGACTCTCTTTAATGTGTAGCAAAGAAAAGGAGGAAGAGAACTTGCTACCTTCAGCAGACACGAAAACTAGGGCCAAGGCACATAGTCGGCAGTTCGGAGCCCTTGCCTGGCCAAGTGGTGGGCCCCGGGTGTGATGATTCCCCAGAACCACACAGGCTGGGCATGGTGGCACAAAACACACCTCAAAATAAATGACCAAAGAGAAAATAAAGGTCTGCACCACTAGGCCTGATTCAACTAAAATAAATAAATAAATAAAAATAAAAAAGGTCTTAAAAAAAAAAAGGACATGGAATTCAGTGTGAGAATGGAACTGGGCTTATTATTTAAACCTCACACCCGAAAAATGCATCGTTTGCTATGGTTTAGATCTGGAATGTCCCCTATGTTTCCCAAAAGCCTAATGAAACGGGACACTTAGAACCATGTGTGGTTAAGAGGTGGGGCCTGGTTGGGAGGGGCAGCACTCTGGGGCGTGAGCCGGAAGGGGTGGACTCCTGGGTCAGGACCCGGAAGGGTGTAGCTAGCTCCGCCCCTCCTCCCTCACGTGGTTCCTGTCTGCTATGCTCTTGCCTCCCTCATAAGCTTCTATCATTACCAGCCGCCCATGAATGGAGTAAGAACCTTCTGAAACTGTGAGCTAAAATAAAACTTTCTTCCCTTAACTTGCGGATGTCAGAACATAAAGATAGATAGTAATCACCTTTTGACAAACCTTACAGCACAGATTAAATCTGTGCCTCCAAGAAGATCTCTTTATTTATTTACAAACGGAACTGGCCCACTCTCTCCCAGGCCTGCCTCTGACTCCTTTTCTCTGGGCACCTCATCGCCTGGGGCTGCCCTTCAGTGGTACCTCCTAGGCCCACCCCACAACAGATCGGATTTCCACAATCCCAGAAGCAGAAAAAAAAATGTTTTTTACTCCTATCTTGTTCAAGAAGAGTGATACTGATAAAAATGAGATGTGAGTAAAATGAGTAATTGTTGGTACTTTCACAAAGATGACTCCTTGGCGGCAGGAAAAACAAAATTCATATTGGAAATTGCAGGGAAATCCTGTGGGAGGGATCTTCACAATAACTGTGGGGCTACACTTAAGCACTCTGTAGCTGCTGTCAGCACAGGCTGGGAAGACTTCTGGAAAATTCTCATTGAAAAAAAATCACAGGACGTCAGGCGGTATAGATAAAAAGCAACAGATAATGTCTTTTAAAATGTAATAGATAGAGAAAGGAGAATACTTTGACCCCAGATCTGCCTATAATTAATCTGTTGATGATTTAAAAGGCTTCAGGGCCGAGCTACTGCATTTAAAGATGTTTGTTGGTAAACTGATGCTTATTGGGTCAAGAAATTTAAAGAATGTAACAACTGAGTCCCTCAGTGTTCCTTGTGGGAGTCTGTACGGATAAGCAGATGAGCTCTATGGATGATATGGAGGTGAATAGACACAGCAAAGGAATGGAGGGTGCCGTCCCGACGGTTCTCTCCTGGGACTGTGGGACAGAATTCCTGTAGCTCCTGTCCTTACCCTCCTCTCAGAAGACGCGTCTCCAACGTTTGTAGGAAAGAAAACAGATGTTGCCTTGGCTTTCACTGTCTATTCGCCATGTCCGAAATAAACCGGGAACAAGTAAATGGCTACAGATAGAGCACTGATATGTGGGACGGTACCTCCCTTTCCTTATTTTCTTAAAAATCAGATGAAAGAATTGTTCACTTTCCCCTTCTCTATTTTTGAAATTTGCTCAATTCCCTGCAAACATTACTAAACATAGCAAGCCATCAGTGCAACCATGTCTGCCTCGTGGGTAAAGAACAGACCTGGTTCAAAAAGTAGATACTGAGTATTTATTTTCAGGAACTGGGCTTGAGGTGCCTACAGTAAGTAGGAGGGCACATGGGGAGCCATGTGACAAGCACAGGAAGAGAGGTCTTCAGAGTCTGCAGTGTGGGCACAGGGCACAAAGGAGGACAGAGACGAGACTAGGACAGCCAGAGGAAGCAGGGCAGGGCACAGACAGGAGGACGAAGCCTGAATGAAGATCCATGTAACCTACACAGGAGTCAGGAAGGCATGGTGCCATTTATGACTATTTCTGGCAAAACAGATTTGTTACAGAATGGAGGTGGGGGTCAGATCCTTCCCATTACAAAGAGAAGTAGTCTTCTTTCTTGTACAGTAAGATAAGAGCTTTCCTCATTTAAAATATAAAAACAGGATTTCTGGAAACCTTATCATTATATAATTTCAGTAGAAATTAAACATTTTTAAAGCTAAAAATATATTTTAAATAGAACATTTCTCTCCCTTCTTCCCGCCATATATTACCCACATAACAGGATAAGATAATATCATGGTCTGGGCTTGCATTTTAGGATTTCACCGAAACTCAAATGAAGCAGTCTTAGTCCGAAAGGCCCTTTAGCTGTGATGAATTGGTGAGGAATCACAGGACCGGGGGCCAAATGCCAGCTCTGCCACTTGAAGTTACTTAACCTCTCTGACACTGTTTTCTTTCCTTTTAAATACTGTAAGAACACAAACCTCAGCAGCTCAGGCAGAAGATGACTGAAATATCACTGCTTACAGCAGACGGTGAGGGAGCCTGTGGCTGTCATGGCTGGATACCCTTCTTCCTCCTTCTTCCCAGTACCACAGAACCAAAGAATATTTGTATTTTGTACTAAGCATAGAGTCAATCTTTCTTTCTTTCTTTCTTTCTTTCTTTCTTTCTCTTTCTTTCTTTCTTTCTTTCTTTCTTTCTTTCTTTCTTTCATTCTTTCTTTCTCCTTTCCTTTCCTTTTTTTGTGATACTAAAGATGGAATCCAGGGCCTTTACACTGAGCTGTGTCCCCAGCCCATGTTTATTTTTTGATTTTTTGAGATAGCGTTTTGTTAAGACACTGAGTTGGTTAGGCTGGGCTGGAATGTGTAGATGTGAGAGCTTTATGCCTGCCCTGCCAGAGTGCTGGGTTTATAGGACTGCAATGCCATGCCTAGAGGAGTCAAATCTTTCAAAAGCATACCATGGCCTGGAGTGTAGCTCAGTGGGAATGCACTTGCCTAGCATGTATGAGTCCCTGGGTTCAGTAATTGGGAGGTAGGATGAAGAGGGGAACATTAAGAAGCAGTTCCACCACCCTCAAAATAAGGTATTCATTATCCTCAGTAAATGGACCTGTCCCTTGAATGAGAGAATGCTTTCTTATTCCTGTGGGGAAAGATGAGAAAGAAAATAGCCACATCTTTGCCAGGACAGTAAATTGTCAATCTTCTTGCAAAAACAAAAGTGAGAAAAGTCTACATTTTTCACATTTTTTCCTACCCTCTTAAGAGTTACTTTTAAGACACTGAGAACATTCGGCTTGTCACTGCCTTTCTCTTTTGGCATTCAGTGTTACCTCTTCAGGACCTTGTAACAAGCAGTGGATGTTTACCTGTGTGAAACTAGATGTGTGCCCGCCTTCCCTGGGCATGCCCAACACAAAATCCATAAAGGATATGGAAGAATCAGTTCCCACCTGCACACTGGCCAATGCCCGAGATCACAGCTAGCAAGTCACACAAGTCTCCTTGCCACTGGTCTTGGTACATCTAATTCTCTCTACACTGACACCGAATGCCTTTTCCCAGCTCTGTTTCAATTGTGAGCTGCCGCCTCGTGTTTTCTCTGCTACACGAGGCTAAGGTCCTGACCTGGCCCTCACAGCCTCCGCCTTTTGTCCCACTTGACCTTCTCCTGTCCTCGCGCATGCTGCCTCCTCTCTTCCCCTGTCCCGGAACACACCCGCCTGGAGGCCCAGCCCCACTATTTCTTTCTCTCCCAATACTCTCTCTTCATCATTGGCTGAAATCTCCTTCATCACCCATCCTCAGTGCCACCTCCTCAGTGCACATTTCTCTGAGCACCCTGCCCCAACTTCCCCCTCCCCATCCTCCAATCCTAGAGGTCTGTTGGTATCACCATCACGATACCCTTCATGTGCTGCCAGATGTTAGGTATACCTGTGACCAAGTCAAATCTTCCATTAGCCACCTAGAAACTCTTTAAGCATAAGGACTATATGACCCCTTAGTAGAAAAACTTTTATGCTATGCCAGTTCTTAAATGAAAATTGCTGTAAAATCAAATTAAATTATTCTTCCAGGAACTTTAAAATAACGGAACAACACCAATATTTATTGGAGGCACAGGAAGGTTAGCACCTGCAAATCCTCTCAGGTTTCACATGAGGAACTGGAAGTGCACCAAATGGCATTTCTTTTTGGCTGTTCCAGTGAACGTCTTCTGAGACAGCAGGAGAGATGGGGATGAGATTTTCACAGCATGTTAGGCCAAATAACGGCTCCCAGACATATCCATGTTGTAATCTCTAGAATGTGAGAATGCTGCCTTCTAAAGCAAAAGGAACTCTGCCTATGTGATTAATGTAAGAATGCTGAGATGGAGAAATTATTCTGGCTTCTCAGGAGGGAGGATTGACTACAAAAGAGAAGTCATATAATGACAGAAGTAGACATTTGTTTTGCAGATGGAAGCAGGGTCATGAGCCAAGAAATATGGGCAGCAACTGGGAGCTAAAAAAGGCAAGGAAACAAGCTCTTCCCTCCTAGCTTCCGAAAAGAAAACAGCCCTTAACTTTAGTCCAGGGAAACTGAAGTCAGACTTCTAGACCCTTGAGAAAACAGATTTGTATTGTGTGTAGGTACTAGCCAGCAGCCATCAAACTTACATGGCATTAGCTTCTCTAGGCACTATAACAAAACCCAAGAGTTCTCAAGGTCAAACCTTTTTTGGTTGGTAACTATTTTTTTAATTAGCATATGCTTGCAATATATGATAATTAATTAATCTTAGAGAACGGGTACTGGCCACTATCACTACTGCCTCTATGTTGGTGCATTTCAACAGACAAGCAAATTTTCAGGTTTCATCCAGTCTAGTGAATGAGAAGCTCTGAAACAATGCCCAGGAATCCGAGATCACCAGTCCTCTAGATATTGCATGCTCAAGTCAAAAAACCACTGCCACTAACATCTTCCTTTTGAACTTGGTCATCAGCAGGATGTTAGGCATTTTTAGAGGACGACGTAAATGAATAGAATACCACTTCTTCTTGAAAAAAAATGAGAACACAAAGGGAAAAACAATAGGCACACACACACACACACACCCCAAACATACTCCAGCACAACCAGAAAAACATCTTCAAAATTACAACACGAAAAGCTATTACTAAAGTCCATTTTATCTACATTTAAACACCTGACCTAGAAAATAAACTCACTGCAGTTGGCTACTAAGTAAAATACTTTCTTCATAGCAGATAAAACATATTTTAAGTACACAGAGCCACAAATTCGCTCCTTCTCTCACAATATCAATTTCTCTATTATTCAGAGTCTATTCTGCACTTGTATTAACTTGTTGGCCTAGAACTGCCACATTGAGCACACGAGGATAAAACAGTCAGTGTGTTTTGTTTTGTGGACCGTCCTGCTATGTTGCTGGCCCTCTGCCTCAGCCTCGCATGTCACCATGTGCAGCTTCTGATGTTATGGTAAGGTTGAAGTTTCTTTTACTTCAAATTTACGTCAGGAAAAAAGTTAAACAAGAAAACGAATAGCGCTTCTAATATCCCTACAAGTGATCAATAGGTGAAAATTTATTTTCAAAATCTAATTTCATATTATAAGGAGCTATTTATTGCATGAATACTGTGTCTTGATTAAATACCACTGGTACCAGTCAACAAGCACTAAAGTCTATGTATGTTCTCATCTAAATGGCCATACAAATTATGATAATCTATAGAACTATGTGCTTTTGGGGGTCATGTTCAGTGATCAGAATTTGCTAGTCTTTATTGACAAAAGCAGGATATCAATACTCCTTTATTGGTGGATAACTATTTTTAATTAGTATATGCTTGCAATCCATAACAATTAATTCATCTTAGGGAATTGGTACATTTACATAACACATCTTGATTATTTTTACTTTCCCTTTCTCAAATCCTCTTCCTATATCCACAGGGTATACTTCCTTGGTTCCCTCCATCTCTTTTTTTATTTTGCTCTTTAATCATGTATATTTTGGGTTTCATCTAATAGTTAACCTTCTAATATTTAACTATCTAATATTTAACCTTCTGCTGCTGATTTATTTCACTTCGCATTGTAGTCTCCAGGTTCATGCATTTTCTACACGTGACTCAAAGTTATCCACTTTATGGCCTAAAAGTATTATATTGGGCATATATACCACACCTTCTGCTTCTGTTTAACTCACCTGTTACCAATACTTTATGCACTACACAGAAATCAACCAGAGAGGTCCATTCTCTGAGGCCAAAGAAATTACCTTCAATAAAAGGCAAGCAGAAAATCATTTCCTTGCCTAAGGTCCCTTCCTATAGCCCTCCCAAAATCCTTATAAATTACACTGAAAGAATCAAACTTAAGTTGTATCCCACACTATTTTAGTCATTTTATTTTTATACAGCTCTTTTTCGTCATTCACATGAAACCAAATTAATTGGCAAAGCACCAATTTATCAGTTTCCTCAACACTTCAACCACTCTGAAGAAGATTCAGAAGAAAACAGAGGTGAAAATGGGAAGGGCTGAGGCTAGAAACAAAGTCAATGGAGCGACTGCTTCACGGTTCCAACCCCAAGGAGACGAATACGTGTGCATGATCACACACATACGCAGAGCATTGTAATTTAGTTATTACTTCCACCAGCTCATACTGAATAGCTAGCGCCCGATACAATCTTCCTGCTAATACCGAACACTCAGTATTCTATTTTTTAAAACTAAGTGATGGTATCCTATTGCTTACTCTTAACTCCCTAGTCAAGGCTCTTCTATGGAGAGAACAAACATCTACAGTGGAGACACAGATCACTCACAACAGGGTAAATGACTGAAGAACAGACTATGTCTATTCGTGTTGTGGTTACTAAATGTCCCCTAGTATCCAAGTCACCGCAGAGATAATTCATGATCTTAAACACTATGACTCTTGACTCTATTCTGACCAAGAAGGAAAAGAAAAATGTGCATCAGTTATGCTCTAACCTGTCACATTCATCATGCCATGAGAACTCCTGTACTGTGCTAAGGGGGGAAAGTTCCTGAGCTTTTTTTGTTGGGGAAAGTAAAATCCAATTTGATGCTCCCTGATCACTCTACCAACACTGTGGTGATGGAATCCTGTAGGCACCATGAGGCATCTTCAGTCACCCCTCAGAGGTGAGACTTGGGTATCAATGAATCCCCACAGATTCTCTGTCCAGATCACTGCACTCACTGCACACACAAAGGATATGTGCATGCATACAAACACACCTTTGGACTTAAGATGAAAACACTGAAAACCCCCAGCCAATTACTCAGAACAGAACAATCATACTAAGGACAAATTTGGTCGAATGGCCTAACCACTTAAAAAGAGTTTTGTCCAGGATTCAAGTTATCTACCAGTTCAGGGAAAGAAGGTTGTTTTATTTATTTACTTTTTGCTGCCAATACCATGGACTACATTAATGGAAAGAAAACAGGATAACCACAAATAATGAGAATGCTCAGTTAATCTCTACCTTCAGTTTCAATCATGATTTTTAAAGCTCTCCACCACCCCTCCCAAAATTTTAAATAAGATTATTACAAAACAGTAAAGTAGCATATATTTACGGCATTATCTAAGACTTTGTGAACTACCTACTATATTTTTGGTGAGATTTCAAGCACTATATAAAGAGTCACAGGGGTATGAGGTCTTGCGGTAAGCATCTCACAGAAATAGATGGAAAATTTATTTCAGATCGAAGCCCCTGACATTTCAGGCCCCAGTACTGAATGACACTGTATGATAACAAGAATGGCAATCCCATCTACTGAGCACTTCCCACAGTCTTGGATCTGGTGTTTTACATGTATGCAATGTAGCCTAGCAACACATGCACTGGAATAGAGATTAAAGGGCTTTAAGTTACAGGAGTGACAGTGTTAGACTGTGTTTGCCCTTGTTAGAGGTGCTCATGCCCACAGGAAAACCTCAGGACTTTGTTCAGTGCAGTTTCTATGGGAGGCCAGGGCAGAATCCTCAAGACCAAATCAAATACACTCATTAAAGCCAAAATAAAATGATATTTCCAGCGGGCATGATACTGTCCTCATGTTTTAAAGGAAAGAGGAGAAAAGGGAAAAATGGAACCATGCGAGGAAGGACCAGTGGATAAGCAGCTGCGTCACCTCTACAACAATAACAAAGAGAGAGTAACATGCGGGCTGGCGGGGAGGCCTCAGCAATCCACACAGAGATGGGCCTGCAGGGCGCCTGTGAGGGCAAGAACCAAAACGCCTCTCCACCAGCATCCTTCACCGTCAGGCCTGCTCATTTTGCCATTTGGCACGTGAAGAAACAAGGGAAGGCAAGAGCAAAAACATGCAGTGGAGGGAGAACCATGTGTCACTGACATGAGACCACATATTGAAATCAAAGAGGAGGAAGAGAAGAAAGGATGTCCTTTCCATTCAAAAACCAGGTGTCTTTACAATTGGGATGAACGGGACAATGAAGCCCAACATCCCACTTATGATACCAAGTTTCACAGCGTTATTCTTTCTGGCCGAATGTCAGTTCTTCTGTTAGACGATAAGAGCTCTGAAGGCAGGAACCACACCTTTCCTCCCTCATACCTGACACGGGGCCTGGACATAGATGTTTAATGAGCAACAATTGGAGTGAATTATATCCCTGCTCTGCTGATCACAGCAGGGGAAAGCAGTGCTGGCACTAGCCCACGAGGTCAGGGATTCACTCCGTCTTGCTCTTTTATCCAGGTGCCAGAATGATCACAGTCAGGCAACAGGTGCTCAGTTGATACCAAGTAAGAGAAGGAACCGATGAGCAGAGACCAGCGCCTCCCACAGGCAACGAACAGGAGCTCCTGGAAGCCGCCCTGGGCGGCAGTCCTTTTTAATCATAGCTTTAGAGCCTCCAATGCCTTGTGCTCACATTTCTACTCAGCAACATGCAGGGACGACTTTATACTACAGCTTCCAGGTCATCAGAAAGCATTAAGTTTTATTTCTTTACTGAAGTATAGCATACCTAAGGCAAAGTGTACAAACCTAAGGGCAGAGAATTTGATAGCCATCTGCATATAGATACTAAGTGCTTATGCCAGCACCACCCTTATCGGGAATATTTCTAGTGTTAAGTCCAGCAGATGCTCTCACGGTTCCCCTTTTTTCAGTAAAAATTTCTCTATGAACACTAAATTAATTTTGCCTTAAAAATGATTTTAACCTTTTCACTGCTTACTTCGTTATGGAATTCCGGGAGCCTGAAGTGTTTCTCTATGCCTGGGAACAGCTGTTCCAAAAGTGGCTGGCAGGGCCATTTGCTTAACAAATCCTAAGCAAGGACAGCAAGGGCCCTGCCCCACAGACCCATCCTCATCTGCATTAATGCAGGAGAGAGGAGGCAAACAATGCAACATAAGAAGGGCCACTTGCCCACTTTGCAAGGGACTCCTGCGGCCCCCTGACCAGATGGCTCGAAATTAGAGCTTCTCTGGAACCACACGCTGAGCTACAATGGGAGTATGAGCTGGTTACATTGGAATGTCTGCCATTCTGCTCCACAAGTCCTTGCTCAAAGCACACCAGTCCACGCTGACCTCTCTTTCCTTAGACAAGACTGACCCTTCACTTCTGAGAAAGAACAATACTGTCATGAGTACAGACCGACACGCTCACTACTTCAACCAGAAAGTTGCTATTTTTAAGCATAAAGTACCTTCTATGCTTTATTATTGTTATTGAGAAAAGAAAGTTTCATTATGGTGATCCTTGTATATGAAGGCCATTCACTCTCAGATTTTAGTAGAACACACTGGAATAAAAATAATGCCTTCTTAAGCTGAGCATGACAGTACACTCCCATAATCCTAGCACGTGGAAGGTTGAGGCAGGAGTATCGCAAGTTCGAGTCTCAACTGGGAAACTTAGCGAGACCCACCTCAAAAATGGGCTGGAGTTGTAGCTCAGTGGAAGAGTGCTCCTGGGTTCTATCCCCATACTGCCAAAAATGAAAGAAGGAAGGAAGGAAGGAAGGAAGGAAGGAAGGAAGGAAGGAAGGAAGGAAGGAAAGAAAGAAAGAAAGAAAAGAGCTGCCTTATTAAATAAGTGAATGATTTTCCTTTGACTGTCACAGAAGTCCCCAGTGATGACTCAGCTAACACAGAGTGAACGTGAGGGTACAGAGTTTGATACATGGATCGATACTTCACTGCAAATTACCTGGCCTCTCTGTGACTTACTAGCTCTCTAGGTCCGCAGCACAGAGTGAATACCAAATACCAATGCTACACAGGTCTCAGGTGCTGCCTGCAGCCAGAGAAACCTGTAGAGCCAGCTCCTTCACAGCACACAAATGAAAGCCAACAGTTTGCAAACTCAAGCTCTCCTCTAAACTCATCAGAAGCCATTGATGCCCTTAGGGAACTAATAATGAACATATGTAAATGAGTATTATTTTCATAGCCTCTCAAGTGCAAGTTTACGTTTCTTTATTTTCAGAGTTTCTAAAAGTTGATACATTAAGTTCACTGAAAAGATAAGACTGGTGGTTTGATCCAGCAGAAACTCTTTTAATAACTATAGAAGAGCAAGTATCAATCAGCAAGGCAGCAGTCACACCTTGGACCAAACACTTCCTGGACTCCTCCCCGTCAAGAAACAACCATCCATTCCAGCTGCCTTGCTGGCTGCCAGGAAAATGTCATTCTCTCCAGACACAATGCGAAACAGCCTGAGGGAGACAAGTCTCTCTATGCGATACAGAGAACATTTCATAGAGTCAGAATTAAAGGTTCACATCTCATTAAATGAGTCATATACCATCACCTTGGTGCTGGTAAGATGCCTTTTGGTCTAAGCAGGTCTTAATTTATCCTAGGTAATGAACATTTTTACCTAAAAAGTATTTTCCAAACCAAACAAAATACTACGCCCAAACAGCATCCCACTGGGAACACTGCGCTATTGGTTTGCTAGTCACATCTCACAAACTAAATATACATACATATCATAGAAGGAGAAGAAGAAAGTGCGGCATGTCAGTATGTGCAGAAGGGGAGTTCCATGCAGTCTGACAATGAGAAGATTGTCTCTGACGTGATGTGAATATTACAAATGCAGCAACCAGACAGTCACAGATTTTGACAAACTACCATTAGCAGCCAGTAAGGCAAATGTGATACTTAATTTAACCCCTTTGAATATAATCACCACGTTCAATTCTGTAGTCTTCACATAAATAAGGGTTATAAGAAACAGCCTTGGGGTAGGGATGAAGTTCAGGGGATTTGTCTAGCATGAATGAAGCCATGGGTTCAATTCCTGGCGCTGCATAAAATAAGGAAACAAGCTTAATATTTTTTTTCTCCTGCATTAATCAACTGGCCAATCCTGACCATTCCAGATCACGGGAGTCAGTAAAGAAGGCTAGTAACAAGTCACAATGCCAAAATACCTAAATTTATATTTCAGTCGTCTTTCTGACTAGCTAACTGCAAATTACTGAATCTATGTAAGCCCTGGTTTCTTCTTCTATAAGGATAAAAATGTAAATTATCCAAACATGAGAAATCAATATTAACTGATCAGCATCACTCTTGGTCCATAATGATCACTTGATACAGTGTAGCTTCTGTTTTATGATTATGACTATTATTATCAATGATTCAAAATTTTAAACTGGCTGCTGTAGAATCTGCAAGTTACTATCTGACCCCCACAAAAGCGAGAAAAGTTCTTTTTAAAGTCATTAACAGAATGAAGAACTCAAGTTATTTCCTAATACATACTATGCAAAAAAATTTTAATGGAAACAGAGCTTAAATCTTAACCAGAAACACAAAGGAAACTGCAAAAGGTTCTTAGAAAGCATATATGGTGAGAGTCCTCCTGAGGCATTCTGGGTATGTAAGTACGTAAGAAAAACCACAAAGAGAAAATGCAAACATGAAGGTAGCAACACTTCAGCTTCAAGGCTTTTTTTTTTTTTTTGAATAATAACTTTGTACTTCTTTGTCATTTAAATGGAAGTTAACTTTTAATTTTTTTCCGATTCAAAATTTGTGACTTCATATATACCTAAATCTATGCAGTCATTTCTATCCTATTTCCTACATTTTAAAGTACATTGTTTAAAGGATGTATTTTTAAGAAAAATTATCCTTATTTCTACCTCTCTAAAAGAAATGTCTTCCTTTTTATCCATTGTCTTCAATTATCTTTGGATGACCATGACAGAAAAACCTACAAATGGGTTTCTTATTTATTTGCATGTACAGTTCTTCAAACATTTTAATGCGACTATAAATATAATTATTTTGTGCTTATATTTAAAGAGTTGTATTTTGTCAGTGATAACAATTTAATGACATGATTCTACTAGTATCAGACATGAAAACTACTGTAAGTTCTATTTTGGATTTACTATTTTATGGGTGTATATGCTCAGATATATTTTATGTGGTTTCCAAAACAAATAACCCTGCACATCCATATTTTGTGCTTCTTTGTAATTCTTTCCTCGGGATGAACTAATAGCAGTTGTATCACCAGGACAAAATGTGTGAGCTTATTTATGCTTATCTGTTTCATGATGTCGCCTTCTAAGAGGGTCATAGGGATGTAGTGCAGTTATCACAATATCAGGTCCTTCACTGAATTATGAGATATGAGCTGAAATGTGCCACATTATTGACTTTAGAGATGGAATAATTAATACCAGAGAGAATGTCAAGACATACCCAATGTCAAAAAATGGTTAATTGCAGGATCAGACCCAGGTCTTCTGACATCCCCCTCAGGACTCTGCCCACGTCACATCAGCTGTAGGTTCTCACTGCCCTCGAGATGCTCTTCCTACGTGGAATGCCAGCCACGGGCTCACAGAGGAAAAAAATGAACACAGACAAGGGAAAGGCACAAAGAGAATCAGAAACTATGAAAGAGGAACTTGATGAAGGTGGGATGACAGAGTAAGAAACAGCACTAAAAAACTTCCTAGTCCGGATCACTTTTGCTTCAGATGTACATTTACCTACTTAGGAGCATCAAAGCTTGGCTACAACAAAGGACCTTACTAAGGGCATCAACAGCACAGTACTTTTCAGTGGATCATTTAAGTGAATATGGTAGACTTAGGCATGCACAATTCCTGCCAGCATGGGCCACCTCTCAATTGATAATAATTATTGTAATAATCCGTGTTTCTACATACCTTACAGCTTCAAATACACTTCAAAAGCACCCGAATCACACTGAGGGTGACAGGGCAGGCATTATTTTCCTATTTTTATTGGGAAAAATAAGGTCTCAGAGAGTAGAGAGCAATTGAAGCTGGAGGAAAACCAAATTAGCATAATTTGATCTTGACTTCCAGCTAAATGTTCTATAGTGAAATGACTTTTAACTCCTTAATAAGATGCACTTATTAATTTTTTAAACACAGTAGTTATTTGAACTGCTAGCTTTAAAAACTTGTTTTCTAAATTTTCTTTCTCTAAAACTAACTAGACAATCTAAAGACCTTAAGATGAGCTTCTAGTTTTGCCTAAGGCAAGTCAATCTACCCTTCTCATATTGTTTCTTATTCTGAAATGAGAAATTTTGAAGAGTTGATCTTCAGCCTCCCTACCCAACGCTAGTTAGTACTCTCTGTTGCATACTCTTGATACAGAAGTAGTTGGTGGGAGTGTTTTCAAAGGTAAAAGTAAGTTTAAATGTTCCTGAAAAAAAGTGACATAATTCTAGAAACTTCAATTTAAAAAGATGGCTCAAAGAAGCTTTAAAATGGATACATATTCTAATGCTTGGAAAAAATTGTTCTCACCCTCAAATGGGCTAAGGAAGGGCAATCCTGTTTCCATTTCAGAAAGATTTCAGTCACAAAAGAGAATATCTCGAAGAGTAAGAGGAGAAGAACGCTAGCTTTCCTAGTGACCTTTCAAGGGCATGGCCTATGCTCAGTCCCAGGTGGTGCCCTGGATCAGGTTGGATTCAGAAGTCCAAGGAAATGACTAGGCAAATGGCTCAGCCTGGCAGAGTTCTTTTCAACTTCTGGTTTTCACCCTGTCTTTAAGTCACAGGTTGGTATAGTAGGAGCAACCTGCATATTTTAAAAATATAACAGAATAAATGTCAATATGTTATCAGAATGACATAGTTATGGCATCATGTGAGGTGACTATGGAGACCAACAACCAATGACTTATTAAAGGCACTGTCTGTGTTTTCTTCTAAGATAAACAGGGATATATATATATATATATATATATTGCTAAAAACTGTGACTCTTCAATTGTGCCTGTTTGGCACTAAGTTTCATGCCCAACAGGTAACTAAAAGCACATTAGTTTTGGAAAATTCTGGATCATTCTGGATCAAATACATCCACGCTCTCTGTATAGGCATGTTTATCATTTAGGTGGTGTCTATTGGAAAGTCAGCAAAACTGTGTTGATGATGAACCCTACATTTATGTGGCCCTCAGGAGGGAGAACAGCTATCTGCTGAAGTCTCCGTTGCTCTAAACCTATGGTAACCTTGGATTCTGACGGAGTCTCACGACTGAGACTGCCCCTGCTCATAAGGATCCTCCTTTAGGAAGCAAACCACTCCTCAAATCCTAAGGATTGCTCTGGAGCTCCAAGACAAGGGTTGAGACAGTGGTCAGCCTCCCCCAGCCCACCACAGCGCCCACTACAACCAGTCTTCATTATTTTGTGAACGGGACAGTCTGGCCCTCTTCATCAGTGTGGCCCTCCTAGCCACACCAGATGAAGCCCTTTCCATACTTTCATCTCTACCGTTCCCTTTAAAGCCTGCACCTATAAATTCACACTGTTGCCTCAGTGGTGATCTCCGTTACCACTAAATCGAGACCCATGCTAGCTGATGACAGGAGCATATCACAAGATTCAGCAGTCTGATAAGGGTGAGACACTGCTCCGGGCCTCAGAGCTGGGGCTTCTCGCAGACAGCAGGAGCTGGGGCCTTGCCACGCGGGGCCTCACGGGAGCACAGAGAGGGCCGGGAGGTCACAGCAGCGAATCGGGCCTTGCTGCTTTCTGTTTTCATTTCCACTCTGTCGTCACTGTCCTGGCAACGCAGCACCCTCAGCAGCAGCAGCTGGTTGCAGCCTGTCGTGTCTCCACATTCTCAGAGCCACCTTCGTTGTGCTCCCTTGGGGACCCAGCCAGCACCTGCTCAGAAGTCTTACTGGGCTCCCTGGCTCTCTCTTGGAGCTTCTAGGTTCTGATAACTCCCAGCTTTGTCCTCAGAGGGGTGGTATCTTCCTGCTACTAGCTCCATGACGCACCAGCCTTTGAAATATTTGTTACTGGTCCGCAAGGACAGAAAAGCTCACACCACAATGTAATCAGGCACAATTGAGTTCAGCTGACTTGTCTGCATGGGCACCTTCCCAAAAAGGAGAGGTGAGCTGACTATCTTCAAGCCTCTTCTCACTGCTCACACGGTCTACGTATGGTCGGCAATTCCATCACTTCAAAGAGCACAGACTTCATAGTTCCCCTGGTGAGTCATTTTTTTTTATATCACCTAAGTCTTAATACTTCCTGTGGTTTCTGTCACCTAATGGGCCCCTGACTGTATGAAGTTAGGTATAGGTGTATCTTGAGTGAATTTTCTTTTACTTATATGCATGCAAAATACACTGTGATATAAAATGTATCATATGATCAAAATGTTGGAAATACATTAGCTTAACATGTGGGCTGTAAGAAAAATATTTACCAAAATCCTAGCAGCACATATATATGAACTGCCTTCATGTGATGCTATACTTTTTAAAAGTAAATCAAAGAATTGGAAGAAAAATATTTACAGATGTCTACCCAGCAGAAACTCCCATTTTTATATTAAAATAAAAAGAATGGTATATTGGAGATACATTTTTTAAGGCTTGATGTGTGGTTTCTTTCTGGACCTGAGAAACTAAGTTAATTTATATAAATATGTTGAATGTTAGGACCTCAGAGTTTCTTAAATGATTCTGGGTCTTCTTTTAACCAAAGTACTTGACTCTGCAAATTACATTTATGGGCACAGTCCCTTGTGTAGTGCAGTAATAAGGTGGAGCCACGTTTAGTTTTAACTATTTATATATTTCCTATCCACTTAGCAATCACTACATCTAATAGTTCACTTTTATGTAGTCTATAAGATAAATGTTGATAAAGTCTACTTCCCTATTCTTTTAGGGTAGAAAGGACACTTACATAATCCACCATGAATCATAACAGGTTCATTTGACCTAAAGACAATGAGAAACTAGATATGCAAGCTGCCAACGGTTCACATTAATAGCCGTGTGTGCATGTGTGTGTGTGTGTGTGTGTGTGTGTGTGTGTGTGTGTGTGTGTGCATGTTACTAGTGATCAAGCCCAGGGCCTTCACACCAAGCTACATTCCCAGCGCCCCCCCCCCTTTTTTTTTTCTTTTCAGAAAGGTCTTTCTAAGTCACTAAGTTGCTCTGTTGCCCAGGCTGGCCTCAAACTTGGAATCTTCTTGCCTCAGCCACTCAGAGTGCTGGGATTACAGGCCTGCACCATCACAACTATAATCAAAATGACAGCACTTCAAACTTAAAAGCCAGAAAATGCCTTGCCTAGGAAGCATGAGGCTCTGAGTTTGATTCTCCAATTCCACATAAAAGCTGGGTATGGTGGTGCACAGCTGTAATAAGATTGCTGTGAGTTCTAGGTCAGCCTGGGCTACAAAATGAGGCAAGACCTTGTTTCTAAGACAAAACAAAACAAAAAGTTGGAAAATTCTTCACCTCTCCCAAGGTATCTAATAATTCCACCCAGTCTGACAACTAGAACAAAAAAGGAGGAGCTATTTGGAGGAGGGAATAATTGCCCCACCCCTCCTTTCCCTCAAAAGCAAGGTATGGACCACAAGGAGGGAAAGAGGAAAGGCAAAAATCTCAGGCGTATAGATATGCAAATACCTATTATCAACAAAACTCACCAGCTGTGACAGTTTGAAGTATTGCATGGATTAGGAAATACCCAGCCGATCCATGGGTAGAGCTTTGGGTGTAAGTGACTGACACACGGCCTAGCAAACCCAGATATGGTGGCCCACCCAGGAGACTGGTAGCTCAAACTGACTAAAAAAGAAGAAGAAAAACTATACAACTTCTTTTGGGAGAGCTCTGGTCTTCATGGCTGTCCCTAGACATCACTCCTCAGCTCAGACTCCCTTCTGGGCACCGATCTCCAGGTTCACAGATTCATTCCAGCCTTCAGGTTTTCACCAATGCCTTGGGACATTGATGACATTGATCTGCAATGCAGACTTGCACCAGCTGTTCCACAGCGCAAGTCCAGATCTTTAATCCATCTTCATGTCGGAGTAGCTGCTAGATCCTCCAGCTCTCACGTATGCAGACAATCATTTTAGGTTCTCTCTTTAGACTCTGTAAGTCAACCTAATAAATCCCATCATATATATTTTTTCTATTAATCCTGATTATTCCAAGAACCCTCACTAATACGCTGTCTACCAACAGTCTGTAACATTCCAGTAGTGTACTATACACATTCTACTTCTTTTGCAAACTTAGATCTGTAACACCCCTTCCCCTCTGGCCCATCCTAAAGAGTCTCTGGTACATGGAGACAAATCAGACAGATGGACAATTATTCTTAACCATCTTCCCCAAAGATGGCTTTGCATAAACCCTTTTCTTATCAGAATAAGTGACCCCCTTGATTTGGGCCAGTGATAAGCAAATAAACATTGGCCTTAAGTGGCTGATAGCATTACAACATTTTTGATACTGGAAAGAAGAGGCAGCCATAGCCTTCTATCTCTTAAAATTGGTCCATTTCTCTGGTACTATGAAAATTTTCCTATTAGGTCTTACTGAAAAGTAGGAACATACAGATTCATATTGTAAGTGGTGAAAACGTCTTTTATTTAAAAATATTTACAGTTTTGAGAAAATCTAAATTACTTGGACCATTTTGAGACTGAATCCACAATATTTTTTTTTCTTTCAGTTTAGGTGTCTATTCTAAGAAAGTTGTCAAAAACATTGCGCACATATCTTACAGTGTTTAAAGTTATATAAATTGGAATACTGAGTTGGCTAGGTTAACCTTTCTACCTTAATCAAAGAAAGAAGTCATGCTGAGATAAAGTGAACACAAACCCTAGAAAAACAGGACAGCAGTGTGTGGTCTGAGCTTTAATAAACAATCTGTGAGACCTTCAGAATTTCACCTACCCTCTCTGAAATTCTGTTTCCTCAGCTGAGTACTGAGAAGCTTGGACAAAGACAGTTTACGAAGTCATCCATAGATATACCGGTCACATGATTTGTAAACATTCACTTCTATCTTACATTATGGCTAAGACAAAACCATACAGCTCATCCAAAACTGGGTGCTTAGACAACATTAAAGACAGAAACCCCCAATACAAGTTAATCCAAACAACCTCTCGCTCTTTTTTCCCTTTCTAAGCATTTGCTGTCACCAGGGCTGTTATGAAATTAACCATTTATGAAAAAAGTGATTTCTAAGCAAACACTCTACTGAAAGGTTTTCTTGCTGCCTTACACCACACCAAATTATTCCCATTCCATTATTCAGTATGTTCTGCGACAATGTGAGCCAGAGCTAAGGACTAAAGCACTCCTTGATCTGATGACAGACAGCCGTCCTTGGTGTCTGACAGTTAAAGCCAAGCATACTCAGCAGATCAGGGAGAAGGGGCATACAGTGCTCTGGGCTGAACTTCCTCATTCTTCTCCCTCCTTATCAAAGCCTCTTTATCAGCTGACACTCCATCTAAAACCATCTCCTCTTCAGAGGTAGTAAAGTTGCAAGTATAACTACCCTACAGCCGGTTCTTTTTCTTTCTAGGTAAGTTTGAAAATAAGAACAGTAGGGTTCTCCAATTAGTCATTTTCACCAGGATTATTTACCCCGGTTGAGAATTTCTTCACATTTACAGAGTAAAATTCATCCATTCAAATCTATCCAAATGGCCTCTGAGGCATAGGTTCTGAGTAAGTGAAAAGAAAAACACAGTTTCCAAAGGAAAAGACAAGAAATAAAACGATATTTCCTGTAAGAAACAGTAATAATGGGAAGCAACCACTACTTGCAAAAGGATTCACTAAAGGCCAACAGTATCTGATAATGCAGACTTTTGAAGTAAAAATATTTGAATTTTTCAGGTCACTATGCACTGGAAGATTTTCTCATCAGCCACGCCATGTGGCACATGCTCTATAAATATTTTTGTAATAAAGATAACACTGCTATTACTTTAGAGGCTAGTATCATAAAGTACTTTGAAAAATAATTTTCCACTTTATGCCAAATCACTTGTGTGAACACCAATAGATGAGAAGATAAATCTTCGTAACTCTTGAATAACAGTAAGCATCAAATTAACCGGGTTAAAGACAACAGCCATGAAGTGTTACTTTCCTAGACTGAGGCGCTCTAGTTCATGCAAAATGAAGCAAAGCAGTAGCAAGGAAAACACAAAGGTGAAAGAAACTGAATTTTCTACCAGCAATTTGTGTTGCCCTATTAATTACTATGCGGGACAGTAAAGCAATCCCTACTAGTGAGACTTATCGAAGTAACACACACTGCAACAACTGATGTTGTCAAGTCCAAAGATGTCGGAAAGCTGTATCTCACAAAGCTCCTAGTGAAAACAGTAACAACCAACAAGAATATCTGTGGAAATCCAGCAATATCTTTCACTGGAAACAATACATATTTTTAAAAAATTAGATAAATGCCTATAAGTGATTTACTATAGAGAATAAACTGGAGAATCTTTTTGTAATTAAAGTAAAAATGTACAAATAATTCTCAGGAAGATTCTTATGTTGATTAAAAAATGGCCACATGTAAAAAATGGATATAGTTAACAGTTACATAGAATTTTATAAAATAATCTGACAAATCCTACCTTTTTCAGGAACCGGACTCCATAGGTAAAGACATAGAGGTAAAATGAAAATTTCCACCTGTAGAAGGTTAAATAAAAATTCTGTGACATTCAATTTATATACATCACAGCACATAATGAAATACAGGAAGGAAAGTAAGCTCATTCAATTTGCCCTAGCTGATCACATACACTCAAGGGCATGGCTTATAGCAAATATTTTAAATATAAAAGTCACTCATAATTTTTCTTTCAGCTAGTTACCGAATTTGTCGATTTTCTCATTTTTCTCTTTCCTTAACATGCATTTCTTCCTGCTAATCATCCATAAAAAGATATAGTTAAATAAAATGAAAGTATTTAAATTATTTGCCTGATTCAAATATTAATAACATGATTTAACTGAAGTTTATATTTGTTTTTAAAAGCATAAGCTCTAATATTTTTAAATTGGGTTACAATTCATTAAAAATTTACCAGTGTCTTTGTGGACATTGCTAAAGTTAGGCGCATAGAATCTAAAGGGTCAAGTTATACCTGCAGAAAAGAATCTAAGGTCGTTCTCTAAGGGAAGGTAATAGACTTTCACTTTTTAATGAAAGAAAAGTTTTAAGTCTTCTTTTGATGTTAAATGACTGAAATATTTTATAAAATGTAAATTGCACATATAGGTCTATGTACTTATGACTGAAAACCCCGTACCATAGTACTCAACCCCTAATTTCACTTCTTACACTTTCTAAGTATGAATAGCTGTCCTTTGAACAGCTTGCTGGAGTCACAGAACTATTCGCAAGGTCACACTTTAGGAAAGCCTTGGATTGTAAGTGGACACAAAAGAGGAAGTGGCTAGTATACTTCAGCCAATCAGAAGCCAAAAGGCTTTTGTTTTGGGTTTGCAAGTCATGTAAAACTTTCAAATAGGATAACAATAGGAGAAGATTCAAGTTAGGTTCAAAATTATCTGGAAAAAAAATGACAGTTGTATTCAGGTAGGAGGAAAGAATAACAGGACAGGTCCTCTAACAATCATACCCAAGAGCAGGCACAAGCGTCCTTCAGACATTCACGAGCAGATTTATTCATAGGTTGACCAATGCTTCAGACATTCTGGAATTCAGCCAAAGTTTTCAGATACGATCTTTGAATTTCAGAGGTAAAAATCTTCAATTCCTAGGATCTGGATTCAAGAACTAACAGTAAAATCTGATGGAAGGGATAAAGACTCCAAACGTTTCCAAAAATACTAGAAAAACAATGCTTCTAAAACCTCATACATAAAAAAGCTCTCTTGTTAAAGAAAGATATAAGAGAGTCTTTACTTAAACAGCATCAAAGTCAATATTTAATTTTAACCCTATCTCCATTATCAATTTCTTGGTCGTTAGGGTGTGAGGGGGTCTCTCTGTCTGAAGTACAAATCTTTCTGTTTGAAGTACAGATTCTAGAACAGAAGTAAAAATGTGTGTGTGACTTGTACAGTACCCCAGGAGTCTGTACTTTGTTGTCACTATCTTGAAATTCTGAATAATTTTTGAACAAGGGGCCTTAGATTTATTTGGCATTTTGTCCTACAAATTACATAGCCGACTGTGATTAAGATCATAGATCATCCTACTGTGGGGCAAATCTGTTAATATCCTTTGACCTTGGCCCAATCTCTTTAATGCGAGAGTAAGTTTATAATTCTAACGGTCACACAAGGTTTGGAAGCCTGAGTAATGGCTTCCTTTCTCTACAGTCTCTCTCCTCTTATTGTATGAGAGGATAATAAGCCTGCCCCATTGATTTGTCTGACTTTTGGGGCTCCTACAGGCAACTAAAGTGGCAACTCCTTTATTAAATGATTTATAACAACTGTTTTCAGCTTTAAGACTATTGTTAGCAGGTAGAGACACTTTATGTATTTTAAAAATTTTATAGAAGCCATTGGAATTCTTCCCATCACTTATGTATCTGCATTTATTTCACCACTAAAATGACCCAGTTTTCCTAAGACATGGATTCTATTACAGGAACACTGATGCCTCCATCATTTAAATCACAACTTGTGATGAATATTTACAAGGTAGAGTTTATTTCCACACAATATCTGCAGGAGGCAAAATGTTCAAGTATTCTGCAATGTGAAAAACTATTTTATTTGTGGAGTTTCATATAAATAAATCACGCTTTTTTATGGTGGTGGTGGTGGTGGTGGTAGGGATTGAGCCTGGGGTCTTTGCACTGAGCTATATCCCCAGATCTTTTATTTTTTATTTTGAGACAAGTTCTTGCTAAATTGCCCAGGCTGGGTTGGAATTTGCAGTCCTCCTGCCTTAGTTTCCCAGAATGCTGGGATTATAGCCCAGCACCACCGGCTCCTGCAGGTCACACTATTAAATGCTTCCAGCCCATTACATAGACTTTCCAAAATTTCTACTAAAATATCTCTAAAGAATGGCATAAATAAAACTGCATTTAACCATAAAAAGTAAGCTATGGCCTTCAACCTGTTGGCAGAGAAATCTCACAACAGTAAAAGAAGAAAATCAGATTAAAAAATGAATAAAAATTTGATTAGAGGTGCCAAGAGTAAGCTATGAGTCTTAAAGAAAGTAGGAATATTTTTAACAACTTTATCTCCTCTTTACTTTTTGCCACCTTGCATAGAAATGTAAAAATCTGTACCACTCAGAAACCTAGACAGATTTTTGTCCTAAATGATGATGCTTTTTGAAGCAGGCAAACTGGCCCCAACTCCTGCCAGCCCAACTCCACCAATTAGTGATTGCTACCTTAAAAAAAAAAAAATGAAACTATTGGAAAAAGGGGGAAGTACTTTGCATTCTGGCAGTTTTAGTTGCAGACAAGCAGATTTAGAGACAAGATGATCTTTGAAAGTGTTGCATTCTGGGGGTTGGAGTCCTTACATAACTCATATATAAAGTAACAGAGAACAAGGCATTGGAGATAACTACTTCACAGGAGACGCTTCTAGTGCATGAAAATGGGTCACTACCTATAAACATCAACCTGCTACAAGGTCAGAGATCTAAAAGAGGACTTTCACTCACAAACAGGAGGACAAAGAGCGGGGCCAAGAGCAACACATGCATGCTCTCTGTAGGCAGATCAGGATGGACCTTTCAAAATTCAGGAAATAAAAATACCAGCTAAATATCAGCATGGGGTCTACCAAGTAATACTGAATATGGAAAGTAAAAAGTATTCTGAAGATTCAATAGAAGTTTAGTTCTCTAAGGATGAGTTCATACAGGAATCAGAGGTAATTATTAGGATAATATTTGGCATCAATAGGATATCAGAAAATGTACCTTCACAACGGAAAGCAGAAAGCTATAAATCGTTTAAATCAAGATGAAAAAGAGATGAGATTTTGTTGTTTGTTTTTTAAAGAAGTGTTACACATACGCCCATGAGGTTGTGTCTGGGTGGGGGCAGGATGCAGATATATAGTGAAAATTAAATCACTGATATGGAGAGTAAGCATCTTCAATAGATGAAAAAGACGATACAGGGGAAAAGATCTTAAATCATTTAGACCAGAAAAAACAAACAAACAGAAAAATAACAACAATGAACAAGTATAACTAGAATTATTTCTGAAAAAAAATGCAAGAACTGAAAAAGAACTGAAATAGATTAATCCAAAGACCCAAAACTGAACTGAAAAAAAGAGAAATAAACCATATTACAGACAATATCCTTACCAGGCCACATTCTAACAAAAATTTTGGGTCTTATTATAAAAGTTAAATAAAAAATTATTTGGTATTCAGGCTTAAAAACAAGGTCAAGTCAACACATAAATAAAATAAAAGCAAGTCACTGTCAAAGGGGTATATCCAGTTGATCTTAAATTTCTCCTCTGTATTACCAAATGCCAAAAATGGAAGACTCAGTCAAAGAGTCATTGCCAGGCAAATTGCCTTTCATTTGTAAAGGAATGTGAAAGACATCATCAAAGACTCTGCAAATACAGCACTGATTAATATTTACTAAAAAGTTCCCATCATCAAAGTACAAATAAAAATGAAAAATTCAAAAGGCATTATCTTAGAATGAAGTTATCTAGTTAGCAACATAAATAATTGCCCTAATTTTCATTGCCAAGTGATAGCATAAGTAATACTATTCTTAAGTAATAATATAAAAATATTTAATGATAATCCAGGGTTAAATCCTGAGACTGTATTAATAAAAAATAGAGAATGGAAAGGGAAAGCATTCAACTCATTCTTATAGAAGATGTCTGAAAACAAAAGAAATATAGCAAAGAATGTTTTTATAAAAAGTTTAAAGATTACTTCTTCTTACAAACAGTATATTGAACATCAATTTGTGTCTGTATGAATGTACCACCGAAGCAACAGAAGACGGATTGTATTACATAAAGCACAACTCTCAGGGACAGGAACACAATATGGCAAACAGACACCCCATTTTGCAGCCTGGAAAGAAGCAAAAACGGGATGCTGTTTTTAAAGATCAGGAGCTGAATCCTAAATTGTCTGTAGAAGATGCTCCGGGTGACCACAGAATCCTAAAGTCTATAGAGAGAACTCTGAAAGAAAAGATCTTCTACTGGGCTGGTGGCTTACAGATTAGCTTGTGTAAGGCCACATGGTTGACAGGTAGCAAAACCAGATCACAAACATAGCAATGACTCTAAAGACCTTTCTCAATTTTTGTAGGATTACAGCAAATTCCTAGTGACTGAGACTTCCTGAAACCATGAGCTAAAGCGAACCTCTCCTCCCTTAATTGTGGGTGTCAGTCATACTGTCTCAGCAATGAAAAGTACCTAAGAAAGGCCCCATTATCTCTTTCAAGGGCACAAATCCAGTTACTTAGCTACCTCCCTCTAGGCCCACCTCTTAAAGTTTCTATCACCTCCCAGTAGCACCACAGCTAGCCTTTAATATATGGACCTTTGGAGATCCAAACTACAACGGGCATTTAAGATAATCCTAAATGTATCAACTAAAGTCAATAGTAATTGTCCAGAGGCCCTTCCTGTCCAACCTACTAATTTCTCTATCTGCTGGAAAACTGTCCCTTCTTCAGGATTAACGGCAAATACTGATTATTCTATGAAGCCACCTTTTCTGAATATCGCAACATTAAAGGTACTGGAATTCTCTGATGCCATTTTCCTTACCACCTTTCATCATCTTTGATTAGAGCTGAAAACCTTTGACTTGGAGTTCCAAGAGTAGAGTTTTCATCTCCTCATTTTCCACAGCAAACATATTGCTCTACAAAGAATAACTCCAAATTCACCTCCAAATTCTTATTAAGACTATGAATGGCCCCCTTCATTTATTTACTTTTAAATTTACTGTAACTAAAATAGTACTTGATCAAACAATTTGTCAACTATTTCCAGGAACTATACAGGTATGACCAAGAAAGGTCAGAGGTATGACAAATATAATTCTCAAGTGATCAATATAATAAAAGTATGGCATCAAAGATAGTCAACTTCAGAAGAGTCACAGTAATGAAAACTGATTTGATTGGGTATAAACCTAGAATACATATTCAAGCACAAAAATCTTAGTGTGTAATTATTTTCATTCTAAAATGGAACTAATCTTCAGAAATTTATTATTTTGGCCCTTCTATCATCTAGACAAAAACAGATGTAAAATTTTACCTCATTTCTCTTCAATGCATGAAGCAGAGCTTGTGTCTATGGCACAAAATTTGGCATTTAATATAAATTATCCTGCTCTATCTTAGAAATTATTATAGCTTAAGTAAAATTAGGCAGTTGGACAAATGAGAATATAATTAGGATTAAATTAATATGGACTTAATTTTATTAATACTTTAAAATATTCAAGTCAATCACTTTTTCTCATCAAAACTTATTAAGCTGATAATTTCATAACATATGAAAAAAGCTAGAGCATATGCTTATCTTTTATAGTTCTGTAGTCAAGTACAACTGGATTTATTTAAAGAAAATACTCTAAAGAGATTTTGTACTATTTCTGATATGACATTTCCACAAAGTTTTTATTTTATTTTGTTTGGTGCTAGGGATTATACCCAGGGCATTCCCACTGAGCTATAATCTGGCTCTTTTATTTTATTTTATTTATTTATTTATTTTTTTGAGACAGGGTCTTGCCCTGTAGCCCAAGTTGGTCCTGAACTCACTATGGAGCCCAGGCTGGCCTTGGACTCAGGGCAATCCTCCTGCCTCAGCCACCCGAGTGCTGGGGTTACAGAAATATGCCACCACACCCAGATTATGTGGTGCTGGGGAATCGAACTCGGGTACTTAGCACTGGACTTACTGCTTCCTAAGCAAGTGCTTTAACCGCTGACCCATTCCTCCAGCCCCTAATTTTTTTTTTTTTTTATCTTGAGACAAATTCTAAGTTGTTATGTTGCTCAGACTGGTCTTGAACTTGGGGTCCTGCTGCTTCAACCATCCAGTGTGCTGGGATTACAGACACATCACCATACCCAGATGAATAAAGATTCAATGAGTTGCTTCTACTGGCACAGAAGATGTTGCTTCAAGGATGGTGCCTGGTTCAATTTTTGTGTCAAGACCTGTTGGTACTGTAAGTGGGCAGACCCAAAAGATTTTTAGATTGAAATTCACTAATGTTGATTGGAGTAAGGCATTCCTTGTTGTTGTTTTTCTGTGTTTAATACAGAGCCTCATTAAATCTCTAAATTACCCAGGATGGGCTTAAATTTGTGATCCTCTTGACTCAGCCTCCCAGAGTGCTAAGATCACAGAAATGTGGCCCACACTCAGCACTTCCACAGAGCTTTAATGTGAAGTAAATGAGGCTTGATAGAAGGAAGCACCTTGGTGAAATAATGTTTACTCACAGAAATAAAATGAGATCGCCTGTTATATAAAATAACAGTAATAACTGTAATAGTAATAGTTAATAATAATATTAGTTGGCATTTCTTGAGCATTTACTCAATGCCTGGTATTACAGCCTGACACATGTAACTTTTTCCACATCTTTTGAGAACCCTGTGTAATAGACACTACTGTCATTCCTGCTGTAAGGTAAGAAGATCAAATTCCCTTGTCTCAAAAAAAAAAAAGAAGATGAAATTCAAGAACTTGTTAAAAGACTTAGCAAGTGGTGAAATGTGGCTTCCCATCCAGGCAATTTGATTCTACATATCATGATCCTTATTCCTAAGTATTGATAATTTTAATATATAAAGGATGTTTTCTTCACTTTGGGTAACATTATGCTCTTTCTCTTAGCACAATACACAAAATCAACACAACTACTTGGGCAGCTGCCACCTCAGTTTCTGCTTCCTTCCTGTGCTAGGGATGGATCACAGGAGACTTTCCTGGTTGCCTTCTCTTCCTTTCTTTGAATCACGTAAGACACACACACTCTGAAAGGAGTGACTTAGCTGCAATCCTACTGAGAGCAGGTGCCGTGAATGTATGCCGCTACCCTGGCAGGAAACAGCTCAGCAAAAGCAAGCATCTGGTTTTACGGGTACTTTATTATAAATTCGGTATATTTCTATGCACATAAGTCAGAAGTAGTGAATATTTCATTCTTTATCTTCTTGTACCATAGACTCTACTCATCAGGTAGGCTGGGGCCTTGAGAGGCAACAACCCTCTTGTTGCTCAGATGCTAACACAGGTTCAGAACTGTGGAACCCCTCTACATTTGCGAGGTTGTAAAAGACAGGAAGTGGCCTCATCTTTCACACCAGGTCTCTTTCATCTACATCAGAGAGCTACCTGGCCGTAAAGTCACGGCTGCACATGGAAGACTACACTGAAAGCCAGAGGAAAAGCTCCGTGAATACCCTATTTACTGACTCTCTGAGGAGACAACGTCAAGTCTATGAATGTATAAGACGTCAAATTTTGAAAAGTATCCAGTGACTAAATTTTTTTGAAAGTTGCCAGTTTAAGGCTTCTATTAATTTTGGTTTGGTTAGGTGATTAGATATTTAATTTGTATAGCACAACAAGGCCCTTCCAGTATTTCAAATTTAGTAAGCCCCAAAACGTCACCAGATCACACTGCAGTGTATTAATGCTGTAGACAAATACTTCTTTTCTTTATCCACAGGATTTCAGCCTGTCTCCCTTAAGAGCCTAGCATTTTCTGTTCAAAAAATGTATTTATGATGTCATGTTCTTTTCTAGCTTTACTGAAGTATAACTGAGAATAAAATTGTGATCTTAAGGTATAAAACATGATGATTTTATATACTTTGTGAAATGATTAACACAATCAAATTAGGTTTGAACAGGCTGCCTATTAGACACCGTGAACTGATCTATCTTATAACTTACAATCTATTCCTTTGGCTGGCACTGCCCTTTGCCATCCATCTCTCATTCCCGGTTACCGTTCTGTTCTGTGTGTGAGAGTTGAACAGACATCATATTTTGACATAAGAGACAGAGCTGGGGTTTAGCTAGCTGATTGCTATTACTTGTTTTCCCCCTATTTCATTGATACACACATGTGCAATACCTAAAGTTTACATTGATCTTGAGTATCTTGTGCATATACATATCATGGCAAGATGACAAATCCTTCCCTTCTCCTTTTTCAATCCTCCCCCTCACGTCCCCTCCCCTTCAGTTCTCATTATTCCCCACAATAAGTTCTATGGAATAATTGTGATCTGGGTCTCTCATATCAGAGAAACCATTCGATATTTCACCTTCTGCTTCTGACTCACTTCACTAAGCATGATGGTCTCAAATTGCCTCCATTTGCCTACAAAAGCCTCCAACCTATCTGTTTTTATGGATGAGTAGTATTCCATTGTGTATAAATAGCACAATTATGTATCCATTGGTCTGTTGATGGGTATTTTGGTGTCTTCCACATTTTAGCTATTGTTAGTTGTGCTGCTATGAACATGGGTATTCATTTATCTCTGTTATATGCTGCTTTTAACTATTTGGGGAAAATTCCCAGAAGAGAAGTATTGCTGGATCGAAGGGGATCTTTATTTCCAGTGTTTGGAAGTCTTCCAAACAGCTTTCCATAATGGTTGTACCAGTTTCCATTCCCACCAGCAGTGCAGGAGGGCTCCTCTTTCCCCCACAATGTTGCAAGCACTGATTGCTGTTTATGTTCTTGGTCTAGGCCATTCTCTTTGGAGTCAGATGGCATCTTAGTGATGTGTTGATTTGCATTTCTTTAATGGCTAAGGATGTTGAACATCTTTTCATGTTGCCCTTTGACCCTCTTCATCAGTGAACTGCCTCTTCATTTCTTTTCCGTTGCTATTATTTGAAAGCACTTTCTACAACATAAATTTTAGGTCAGAAGCTCCTTTTCAAGCTGTGATTTTTTGGGTTATCTATCCTGGACAGTGAACGTCTAAGTTTTAAGAAAAAATTATTATAATAATGGGGACACTGCCACTAATTCTTCTCCAAATACCCCTCTTTGGGACAAGCACACTTAGCCCCTCATTCTTACCACTTTCTCTCATAGTTCTGGAAGTCCTCTTTTTTGTCTTTATGACATGTGATTAAAATACGGTGAATGCTGCTACTTCGTGCCATATCACAGAAGTCAGGGTCAGTAACACTTCGTTATGTCTTCATCCACCTTATTTACCAGATCTGACAGCCTGTGACTTCTGGCTCTTCCGCCAAGTCAAGAAGTCACAGTGACGGTAACTGCTCTGAGAAACGGCTTAAGACACTGAGGCAGCCACAGCAGTGCAACCAAATACACTCACGAAAGAGGTCTGCTTCAGAGAGTCGGGGGAATGGCAGGGTAGGTGCATTCCAGGTGATGGGGAGTGTGCTCAGGTGGGAAAAGAGCAGTGCATCTTTTAATAATTTTTAAAATTTAAACACTCATGGTGTATATTTATCACAGCTCCTTTTTAAAAGAATGAAATGAAGGTAAGATTAAGGAGTCCTGTTAGGAAACACTAATGTATAATCTAAATGCCCAAAGTAGTTTTCAAACTTGTATACGTTGGGAACAGAAAAAGGAATACTATAGCTAGCGGGAAAGATGTTACTATGTTAGTTATGTCCTGGACAGCTACTCAGACATTGGTTCCAGCCTGGGGCAAACATTTCCTGAAGTTGTTTCTACCTTGCTTAATAATTAACTGTGTTTCCCTCCTGTGCTGGAGGTTCAGTGGTTTCTCTGTTGGAGAAGCAACAGAAACAGCAGGGCAAAGTCACTAATGCTGGGAGGCAGTTCTATTCACCTCTCATCCTGGGTCAAATGTGAACTTAATCTGAAGCGAGGCGACTTCATGAAACCACTGATTTCAAAAAGTACATTGAGCACTCAAAGTCCATGATACAAAAAATTGTCTTATATTTTTCAGATACATACACATGACAGACACATACAAACACACACCAATGTAACCAAAATATCAAGAAAAGGTAAACACCAAACTCAGGGTAGATATTACTTCAAAAGTGAAAAGAGAGGAGGGCACAGGGAGCTTTTCCTGATTTTCTAATATTTTGGACCTTTCAAAGAGGATCACGTAGAACTAGATGAGGTTTCATAATATTAGTCTGTTTGCCTGTTATTTTCTATATTTTAAAAGTATTTTAATATCAAAAGATAGTATAAATAACATATTAAACCTTTTCCTTCTCACACACCTAGAAACCTTAAATAACTTTCCACACCAGGTCTCCTTGATCTACATTTGGGAGTCTTCAGTCTTAAAGTCAAGAGTGGAAACAGCTATGCCAGAAGTGTCAGAAAAAGGTATTCAGTGGACACCCTATCGCTGCTGTTCCAAGGAAGGGATATGACGCCACTGCTCCAAGCATCCTTTCCAGGTTTTGTAACAAATTTTACTATTTCCCTGTCATTACATTCACACTTGGAGAACTAAAATTGCTGCTGGATGTGCTTCAGATACTATATGCATTTTGTACTTGGTTCTGACTCCACTATGCTCCATTTCTTAGATATGCCCTTGTTTTTATTTTGTCCCGCGCTTCCATTAACACCACACCGACACTGTCTGCGATGCCGCCTTCTTCTCCCTGGGTTGACTACTTCTATCTAGCACACAGGCCCTTGTCCCTTCCATCCATGACAGAATAGGCAGATCAGCTCAGGGAAGGGGGACAACTGATAAAAATCAGACATAAAACCAGCATTATTCTCCCACTGCCAAAAATAAATTTAGCCAGTATGACTTCAGAGCATGCACTCATAAATGCTGTGATTCTTCAGTGTGCCCTTGAGGCAAAAGCTGCCAAATATTTATTATCATCTAGAGTCAAATCATGTCATGTGTCCCCTGAACATCAAGTGCTTTCACCGTCTATGTACTTTCTGTCTAGAGGCAGACGGAAGACAAAGAGGTACTGTTGAGCACTGAAGCTGTGACTGCACAAGAAACAAAATCAGAACCAAATGTAGTAAGTCTTCAAGACAGCATACATTTGATTTTAAGAAGGAAGTGGCTCCCCCTTGTCGACCCCACTGTTTGTGTCAGTTCTCTGCCACAGGCTGCAGAGCTTTCAGAGAGATGAGCGGAGACCATCACAGATTCCGAAAGACACGCCTACGACTACTGGAAGATTTCTTTAGCTTCTGCATCTGAATATAAAGGCAAACTTACCTTTTTCAACTTTGTTAGAAGAATTCAATGAAAAGGAGGAAAGGGGCAGGTCAGACAGAAATGGGTTGTAGGTGTTGACAAGGCTCATTATTAACTTACTTGCCCTGACACACTAGTTACACCACACAGGCATTTAAAATCATGTCTCATTTCCTGGCGTTTTATTTATAATAAATATATTTCGTACATGACACACAGTTGTGCATGAATGTGCATGTACAAGTGTACATTATGTAAATATGTATGTATATGTGTGTTTCTAAACATACATCTATGACAGTTAAATTTGTGTATGTCAAGGTCATTCCAACAGGAAACAAATGTATCCATGCAGCATGCTGAGCAGTCACTAACATTTTCTCCTTGGAAAGACCATGCTTTAAGGAAGGAACAGAATCAGACTCACAGTGTATCTCTTAGGTTATTCCATATAAGAGAACACACCACTTTTCAAACTCTATCTAACACAGTTACAACACACACACGTGCGCGCGCAAGCGCGCGCGCGCACACACAGACACACACACACACACACACACACACACACACACACACACACAGAAACTCCTGGTTGACTAGTTGACGTCACCTGAACCATATGCTGAGGGAAAGCCAAGCCGCCCACACAGCAGCCATGTTTTCATCATGCACGTGGGAATGGGAAGAGCGTGAGGCTGAGTGCCTACTGTAAGCAGCAAGCATCATGACTTCTCTGGTACTAGCTGCTGTTACATTGTGTTACACACATTAAATGTAAAGCTATACTTCGTGAATTATAAGGGGCATGAACCATGGGTACACACAAGACTGCCCATCAGAAAACACTGCAGGGTGACTAGATGAACCAGTTCACATCTCTTCTGGGAGGCAATCAGAACTTGACAGTTGTATAAGCACCTATATTTTGACTCCTATTATTTTATGGTGTCAGCTAAGGCTTACATTTTCATTTTGTAATATTTGACAAAGGTGGCCATTCTGTTTTGCTGCTCTGCTCTTTCCCTTTTAGTCATGGTCTTGCCTCTTACTTAGACATCCCTGCTCTGTGAACGCTAGTGGTACCCACAGCTCTGTCTCTAGCACCTTCTAGGTGAACTTATTCACTGCCCCAAGGAGACTGACAGCCCTTGATGCCCAAATGTAAGGCCTATCATTGTTGTCACCACAGACTCCAATTTCAAGTATCTGTTCCCATTCCTCTACAAATTCATTATACTGCCTTCAACCTCTGTAACGTGTGTGTGTGTGTGTGTGTGTGTGTGTGTGTGTGTGTGTGTGTATACTGGAGATTGAACTGAGAACTCTTTTATTTTATGTTTTTGCTTTTAATTTTTCCCCCATTTTATTGATGTGTGTGTATATATATATATATATATATATATATATATATATATATATAAATTTAAGGTTTACAATGGCGTTGAGCATTTTTTGCACATACGCATCCTGCCAAGGACCCAAGGGCTTTCCCACTCTCTTTTGGTCCCTCCCCCCACCTTCCCCTCCCTCCCTTCTCCCCCATATCCTCATCCTATTTGTAAATTTTCCATTTTAAGATAGAATCTTGCTAAGTTGCTAAGTTAACCGGGCTGAGCTTGAATTTGTGACCTTCTAGCCTCAGCCTCACAGAGTGCTGGGATAACAGGTACCACCAGGCCTGGCTTTTTAAGGATATTAGTACCCAACCAGTGTCCTGTCCTTGAGTCTGAATTCTCCTTCAACCCACTCATTGCATCAGTCATTGCTATGACTTGAATCTGGAATGTGTCCCAAAGCCTTATGTATTTGGATATAGTAGAATCAACTGTGGAACCATGTATTACTGGGGGGTAGGGCCTGGCTGAAAAGGGTGAATGCTTGAGGTTTGACCTGGAAGGACTGTGTCAGTTTGTTAAGACTGGGGCCAAAGAGAGAAGTGTTTGCAGAGTCTAGCTGCTTGGAGTTCAGCCATCTAGGCATTTGGAGGCTGCTACAGCCAAAGGCCAAAAGGGCCAGACTACTGCTTCAGGCAATGGCAGACCTTCGTGATGTCCTTGCAGTCCTGATTTTATAGGCTTGTAGAATGCAAGAGTTGTGGGGTCATGGAGGTTTCCACCTAAATTTCAGAGGAAAGTAGCGGAGGCCAGGCAGTGTGCCCTTGGGAGGGCAGCAGATGACATTGTAAAGGAGAAGCCTAAGGTACAATAGAGACCTTGAAAATTTGGGAAAGTCAGAAGCCTGGATCATCCTCTGAGGAAAACCACAGGTTGTGAACGGAGCCAGCACACGGTACAGAATACGGAGGCTGCAGCTGGGGGCAACACAGTAGGGGCACGGCTGCCCATGCGCTTTGGCGCTCACTTCCCTCCACAGTTTACTCCAAGTGCTAGAAATGGGAGCTGTGGGATTTAATCCTTGCCCTGTTGAATTTAAAACTTACTTTGGTCCAGTTGCTTTTTATCCTCCTATTTCTTCCTTTTGCAGTGGGATTATTTACCCTGTGCCATTGTATAATGGAAGTGCTCAATTTTTTGATTTTCACAGGAGCTCTCAGCTGAGAGTTTGCCTCCCATCTCAGAGAAGACTTTAGACTTGACTTTTTAGCAGTGCTAGAACTGTTAAGACTTTGGCAACTGTCAGAAAAGGACTAAATGCGTTTTGCATACGAAGGTGGCTGTGAGTCTTTTGGGGATCAGGAGGGAAATGCTATAGTTTGGATCTGGAATGTCCCCTAAAGTCCTCAGGTATTTATATGTATATGTAGTAAGATAACTATGGAACCATGTGTTACTGGGAGGTAGGGCCTGGCTAGAGGGAACAGATGATTGAAGTTTGACTAGGAAGGATTGTGTCAATTTGTTGAGACTGGGGGGTGCCCAGGGCAGAGCTTTCAGGTGTTTGTTATTGATTTGTGGGCTAGGAAGCAAGTGAGGGTCACCCACCCACTATGCCGGGCCGTTTGAATTAAGTAAAGGAAGAAAGAAGAAACATTGTTAAAGCTTCTTCCTGGGAAAGCTTAGGCTTGCCAGAGTCTCTGGACTCACTTTGTTTCGGCTTTACTTGGCTTCCCTGTGCAATGCTGTGCTAGTTCTCCAGCCTCTGCCATGAGCTTTCACCAATGCTGGCTGTGCCTCGGATGGACTGTGTGAGACCTTCTGAAATACCAGCTAAACGAATCTTTCCTCCCTTAATTGTGGATGTTGGGTATTTTGTCCCAGGAATGAATAAGTAACTAACAGTGTCATCAAATCTCAACATTCTACCTTGGAAATATTCTTTTCATTTATTTTCTTTGCTTTGTTCCCCATTTGCTCTGTTTCCTTCGCTCACCCCACAACTAGTCTTCATTCTCCTTGAGGATGTGGGACAGCATTACCTGAGAACAACAGACTAACACTTAAACTAGCTGTCAAGAGATTACTATAACCATGAGAAAGAATAGACCAAGTCCAGAATATTTGTTTTGGCATGAAGGAGCTTCTCTTGTTACAGGCAAACTTATTAAGAAATTCACAGTACACCTAGGAGGTTACTTGCAAAACTGAAATAGAACAAAAGGAGCTGGGGATCTTAAGTACTTTCAGATAGATGGTATATAGCACCACCAAAGACCAAATCTTACCAATCCAGTGGGCAACACTCCCTATATAACCCAGCACTTTGTTTTTTCATAATTATTTCTACCAGTATACATTTGTGATACATAATAATTGTGTTCAACTTGGGGCTTTAGTGTACCTATGTATCATAACTTAATCATCTTTACTTCCCCTCTCCCACACTTTAGTCTCTCCATCCCCAGGAAGGGATTTAGCCCAGGGCTTTAATAATTTCTATCTAATCTGTGTTTCAGAATATTCTCTACAAATACCAATTAATATGATGTCTCTGTGCCCCTAACATTCCCCGATCAACTGTTGCCCTTGACTAACCTATGATCACTTTTTTAGGACAACTAAGGAAATCTATTCCTGTCATATTTTGATGCTTCTCTCTCTCTTATTTCCCTCTCCCCCTTCTCTCTCTCCCCAGCCCCAATACTGGCCCTGAGTTTTTCCTTTATCCCCTCAACTCTTCATGTCCTTCCTCAAGTTCTCTCTGGTTTCCACCTCCCAAGGCAGAAGTGCTTGCTACCAGGAAAGACTGTTCTAACATTAAGATAACATACATTACAGTTATCTTTCAAGTGATCAAGAACCAACTGGATTTCTCAGCTCTGAGTGAAAAATTTGTATCTCAAATATTCTACCCAGGTTTAGCTCGGTATTCACACCCCTGAGCTGGAATACTGTATTCCCAGTTTTCACACAGTCCATGTGACCTGGGACACTCCCTGAGCTTATATCTCCTTGTCTGCAAAATAAGATAACATTTTTTCAAAGGGTTAGAATGAAGATTAAATTGAAGCAATATCCATAAAATAGATGGCATAGCATAAATAAATGGAATGTATTCAATAACTTTTAACCATCATTATTTTTAAATAGCTAGCATGTGACATACACCCAATAAACGGTTGCTTAAGTAAGTTTTATGATTACCTGTATGGGCCAAGGTAAATGGTTGTACTTAGAACTATAATATGACTGTTAGTCATATTAGTTACTTTATTGTTGCTGGTTACAGAATACCTGATGTCCACAACTGGAAAGGATGCATTTGTTTTAGCTCACAGTTTCAGAAGGTCACAGTCCATTCACAGGTGGGTAGCTGGGAAACAGAAGAGCTGGGGCTGGGGGTAATGCTGGAGCTGGAGACAGAGCTTCTCACAGCATGGCAGAACACAGCCAAGTCTGGGAGGAAGGGTGGGACCAGTACACAGCCCTCTAAGTTAAGTTCCAAGCATCTGCCCCTTCCAAATAGGCCCCATCACCCAACAGTACACAGTATACATAGATAGGTATGTAAGGTTTTTTGGGGGGCCACTCTAGATCCAAACCAGGACAGACTCCAGGACAGACATGTCCTATTGGATGTGAAAAAGATACAGGTGCACAGGGGGCCTTCATTCTTATAATATGGCTCATCAATATGTCACGTGAATGAGAGATTTGTTGCTTTTTTAATTAAATTTTTGTGTCTAAATTTGACTGACTTATTTTCCCCTTGTTTGCAGTTTTTAAATTATTTCATATTTAATGTTACAGAACCACCTGAGATTGCTACTACATTAAATCTGCACATTGTACAGGCAGCACAAGAAATGTTCAGAATAAAATTTAGTAAGCCGTGGAACCAAAAAGTACAGCAGTGAATTTCCATGGCAGTGTGATGTTATAAATAAGACATAACACACAGACAAATCTACCACAGAGGATGTGCAGATGAACAAAATGAGCTCTGAGGCTTGGAGTTTTCATGGGTAAAGATTCATGTTTCTTTTCTAATGGCCTAGTGGAGTCAGCTGTCTTAAGCTGTCCATCCCATAAAATGGGGGAAGTTTAATCAAAGAAATTCTCTTTGTAATTGTATTAATAACCACATGGCCATTCATTAAGCAAGAGATACTGAGAATTGCCCAAATGCCAAGACATATTACTATATGTTGAGAATACAACAATACCATGGTTCTTCCTTCAGGATGCTGACAATTTACAAAGCTGATTCCTGTTTGGCTACAGATGCAAATCTAAGGGAACCTTACCTAGTCCCAGACAACACTCATATCTTCTGCCGGCTCTTCCAGCTGGTGACAATCTCTGGAAAGTAACCCCTACCTCAAGATCATCCTGCCCTAATGCTACTAGGGGAAAATAATTTACACAACTTAGTCTTCCACTTCTGCCTGAAATGTTGTTAAGATGGAGACAGCATCACAACTTGTCCCTTCTGGGGATGAGTAGGGGTGAGGAAGAGGCTGGGTAGAGAGGAAGGAGAGCATGTCAATAAGAAACTACCAAAAAAAAGTTACCACAAAAAATATCCATCATATTGTCAGAGGTTTGTTTTTTTTATACAGGTTGGTCCTGAACTCACGATGTCACTAGTAGCCCAATTGGGCTCAAACTCACAGCAATCCTCTTGCCTCAGCCTCCCAAGTGCTGGGATTACAGGCATGTACCACCCCACCCAGCTATTATGTGGTGCTGGTGGACGAAACCGGGACTTCCACTTCCTAGACAAGTGCTCTACTCACTGAGCTACAGCCCTAGCCCACTTTTAAGCTTGAAAGAGTATAAAGAAGAAAAAAGCGCCAGGTATGGTAGTGCATACCTGTAATATCAGCACTCTGGAAGGCTAAGGCAGGATGATTGCAAGTTTCAGCCCAACCTGGCCAACTTAGTGACGTAGTAAGACCCTGTCTCACTGTCTCATAATTAAAAACAAAATGGACTGAGGATGAAGCTCAGTATGGATCCTGCCTTGGGCTTGATTCCTAGCACAAAAAAGGAGGAAGTGGGGTAGGGAGGGGAATCAGGAGTGAGTATGTGGATGAACAATCAGAAAGAAATGTACAACCAGAGTTATTTTAGCAAATTGACCACTCAAAGCATCCCAAATGGTGGTATATTACATTAATGCAAAACATTCTCAACTCAATACAAAATATACTTCCAGGGCCCCTGGAACAATATGATATCCTAATTCAAGGCAGAGGCAGAAACACAAAATCACCCAGCAAGTCAATTGTGAAGTGGTGTCTTATAATTACTTGTACATATTTGGAACTTGATGGCCATTACAAAAATATACATTCCTTGCTCCACTGCATGCTTCAGAGCAACATTATTTCTTGAGGCTCTACGAGCACTGTGTGTGGAACTTCGGGTTAAAGTGGTAATGCTGCCAGGAAAGGAGACAGGTGGAAAGCCAGGATGCATGCAGATTTTCTGAGAACCAAGCCAAGAGCTGAGGACTTCTTACAAAAGGCAGCCATAGTTAAGATCTGCAGTATTCCTAAAAGCGGTTTCTGACTCTAAACTTTTGCTTTTTATAGCTAGATTGAGATTCTAAATAGAACAACACTTAAGATACTAATGAATCACGCCTGGCCTTCCAGGCAGTTAATAATCACACTGTTAGCTTTCTCCTTTGTTCTTCAAGGCCTAGTGTGTGTATGTCATAAAGCATCAGCTCTTGGCCTGTTGGTGCTGTTGTCCATTCAAAACTTAACTTCCCTCCGTGCCCCAACTCAGCACACTGCAAGGCTTTTCTCTTTTTATCCAGCTCCTGCGGTACTCTCTTCCTCCGAGAAAAACTACAGGATGTTTTTTCCCACTGTTAACCAGGCTTTCATAACATCACACACGATGACAATGTCTATTTTCCAGTCACTGGTAAGTGCGTTATTCCCATATAAAGTTCTATTTCACCCATCACAGCAGCACTCCTAGGCAGCTGGTCTTTTGCCCGTGAGAAAGAAATGTAGCACAGAGAACAAGCATGGTGTGTCTAAGGTCAACAATCAGTAAATATTCGAGGTGGGAGCCAAGCTCCAGTCACTCAGAATGCCTGAAGTTGAAACCGGTGCTTTTTATACAATAGCACTCGGTTACTTAACAGCAAAAAACATAACAGCTAACACCAAGTAATCAGCAACAGATATACTTCTATGCACTGCTCATGTTCTTTCCTCTTTTCTTTTTCTTTCTTCCTTTCTTTTCTTTCTTTTTCCCTCCTGTTTCCTGGGCTTTACACATGCTGAGCAAGTGCTATACCACTGTTTCAAAATGCACTGCCCTTCAAAAGACACCTTTAAGAAAATAAACAGCAAACCAAGAACGGGAGAAAATGTTTGCAAGTCATAGGGGACTCATATATAAGTTTAAAGTTATAACTCAATAATTTAAAATTCTAATTTAAAAATGGACAAAATACATGAACAGACACTTCCCCAAAGAAAAGATGTATGTGGCAAATAATCATTTGAAAAGATTAGTCATTTGTGAAAGAAATAAAAATTGTATCTACAATGAGGTGCCACCTCAAGCCCGTGAGAGTAGATGTAATCAAAAAGATAATAACTGTTTGAACATGTACAGAATATGGAATACTCATATACTGCTGGTGAGAACATGGAATCGTGTAGCCCCTCTGGAAAATAGTTCAATACTTTCTTAGAAAGTTATACACAAGTTTACCATATGATACAGGATTTTCCAAATTTCTGTTTTAGTATCTACTCAAAAGAAATGAAAATGTACTTCCACAGACAGACTTACGTATGAACACTAACAGCAGCATAGTTCATAATGTTCATTATTTATAGAACCTAAAACAGAAGCCATCCAAAACTTCCACTTAAGTATGAACAGTACTCAAAAATAGGTATAGCAGTCAAACAAAGCACTGATAAAATACCGTAATATGTACAAAACTCAAAAACATGATGCTAAGAGGAAGAAGTGAGTATAAAAAGAAGTACCAGGCAAGTTCACTGATATGAAATGTTCAGAACACAAATCTTCTGAGACTAGAAACTAGTCTATGTAAGGCAAAGCTATGAAGAGCAAACAAGCACACATCTCTGCCTCTGCTCCCGGCTGCGCTGCAGGCCAGCCATGCTTGCTAGGCACAGGCCTCCTGCGCTGGCTATCCACAGCTGCTCTATCTGCTCCACCGGGCGTCAGCCCATAGCTAAGGCTCTTCCATCCAGAGGCACAGAATAAACACTGAAGAGGGCACTGGTACCCAAGTCTTTCATGATGAAGCAAACATCACGTTCCAACACTTTCCTTTCCATTCGTCACGAGTCCAGAGTCAATTCCTTGAAATGGAGGGACATTCTGTAATCTCTTCCCTTCCTACAGACTTCCAAAACGTATCGAGAGATAACTGCTTCGTTTTTCTCTCATGTTGTACCAAACCCTGCATGCCTCCTTCATTGTTCCCTAAATAAATATGAGGCATTTGTATTAAATGATATTGTTATGATCACCAGGATGGACAAGAGGGAAACAAGATCAAAATCAAGAGGGATGCCAGTAACCCCATTCCCTAGACCAACAGTTGGCAAATGTTCCCAGGAAGTGCTAGTTAGTAAGTACTGGGAAACGTGTAGGCCAAGAGGCAAGGTCAAAGATTCTATGTAGTAGGCATGTTACCTCTTAAAACAAAATGATTTAAAAATATAAAAGCCATTCTTATCTCACAGGGTGCGTAAAAACTGGCAACTGTCCTGGCTACAGTTTGTCAACCCCAACAGTGAACACAAGCCAAATACACACCCAGGCACACACACCCATACCCACACATATATCAACCTCGTCAAACAGACTTTATTATGACAATGTAGAGCTAGACCTTTGCAAAGCCTTTCAAGTAATCACAACCCACAGCAGAAAAATGTTAATAATTTTCAATTTGGGCGGGAACTTAGATCAGTTCCAAGTCATGTACGAACACTTAAACGTCCATTTTGCCTTGTAGGAGACAGTGAGAATGACCCCTTACACACACTTTTTGCTCCTAACGCTTTTCTTCCATTTTCATGTCAAACCATATCTAACAATAGTTCTTAATGATTCCTTTATGCTAACACAACAGAAATATTGTTATTGCTGTTTCACTATCGATCTCAGGTTCTCAATAAATAAACTGGCAAGATTAACACCTCGAGACAGACACAAACTATGAGCAGCAAACCTAGACTGGCAATGCCCAGACTACATTCACCTACCTGAAGGCCATTTCTTAAACACACTTGGTCCTAAAATCACAGGCATCCTCTGGGGGCTCCTCACGCCGGCTCTACATCTTCAATCTCCTAATGCTCCTAGCTATTTGGCCTTTAGATGGACAACTGCAGCTTAGCTTCACTTGTAAAGATGTTGCTTTATGGTAATAATTACACTAGGTCTCCTACTGGCAGCTGTGAGTGTGGGCTCTTCCAAGATGTTGATCTACACCTGGTGCCCAGGTTACAGGTTAAGATGTTAAAACAGCATGGAGTGGCTGCTGGGATGGTGGCTGCCAACACATGACTAAAAGACCCATGAAATCTGTCAAATTCACCAATATTAAAACGTTTTGTAAAAATCAAGGTATTACTTAACTAAATCATCCTTTGATTCTTTCACTTGTTGCAGATCAATACCTAGATGATAACTAATCTATGTTCCTACTGGGAATCACTCCTGTGCTTATTTGCCATAAATGTTATGAATAATCCTTCAACAATGTAGCAGCACTCTCAAATCTCTCCCTTAACCAAGAGAACACAAGGAGTGAGGTCATGCGGTTGACTGGGGAGCATATGGGAAGAAATACTCAGGGAAGGTCCTAACTTTCCCCTCACAAATCCTTTAGGCAAGTTTTCTTACTTCTCTCAAAATGGTAAGATTTAGCATAAACATTATGATGCTCAACCTCTCGTGGACAATCAAAGGTAAGCTCCAGAAACAGCAGCTGAGCAATACCAAAATCAGAAAGTCCAACTCCTGTTTCCCCTTAAATAAAATGAAGAGTGGAAGGGCAAGGTGACTTCCCGATCCCTCTAAACCATTTAGGGATAGACAACCTATGTACTTCACAAAACAGCCAAACATGGAACACGCAACACAGAACAGCCACCACATGTCTCCTGAGACTGTACAGTGCCCAAAAGAATCTTTCTGATATGACATTAGAGAAAACTTTCCTTTGAATGATGACCTGTCCAGGACTGACAGTCGAGGGCCAGGAATAAAATATTGTCCAAGTCCTAAGCAGTGATTACCCGGATCAACCCTCAAGTTCCATCCCTTTATGCTTGGACAAGTAGCCACGATCTTGGCCTTCATGAGATCAGACTTTCCCTGTCCTTGATATCAACTCTTAAGATTAATGAATTTAAGTTAGTTTATATACACTGACCAAACTGCACACACAGACATATGTTTTTCTTCACTCTTTCCTGGGAGCAAATGACATGTGTAAATTATTAATTGAAACTTTCTGAATACTAGCACTTCATAATCCTGAGTGCTGAAAAATGTTGACTACATATCTCTTTGTAAAAAGGCTACCTACATAGGTAGGTGGATCTAAGTATTTACTTATTAAAGCTTTAAAGACTTGGCTCAAACTAAAACTACTGCTTCTAGCAATGAACCAACATTCTTTTGGCATTTACATACTTAGTAAAGGTACTGACATTCTAAAGAATAAAGACATGGCTGACAGAATTTATGTATCATTTCTCTCAGCTGCATTCAGAGACACACTTTAAAATACTACTATGTTCTATAATTTTTATTAACCTGATTTTAATATGTCTCTTGATCTGCAAATGATTGTGAAAATTCCGTTACCTTATATTTTTGAATGACAGAAAGAAAAAAAATGAATTGGCCAGTGCTTTCATTTTGCATTACCCTCGCTATTTGCAATCACCATTTTCCTCAACCCATTAATATTAAGATATGCAGACAGGATTCTGACTGCCTTCCAGAGCCCTGTCTAAATCAGCTTCCTTGACTTGGCATTTCATTTCTTGTATTTATGATTTGGTGGTTTAGAAGGGCAGTAAATTTTACTTTATCTGTGCCTTCTTTACTGGAAGTAACTTCAAATACTCTTTGCCTGCATTTCCAATCTCAAACTTGCAGGCACATATAAGACCTGTGAATTAAAGTTGTGTGTGTGTGTGTGTGTGTGTGTGTGTGTGTGTGTGTGTGTGTGTGCTACAGAGGACAGAGCCCAGTACTGTTACATGGAGCTATACTTACAGCCCATTTTTATTTTTGATTCTAACATGAGTCCTCACGAAGTCACTAAGTTACCCAGGATGGGTTTGAACATACCACCAGGCCTGGCTTACTTCTTCTTCTTCTTCTTCTTTTTTTAAAGGTACTACAATAAGGTACTAGTGTCTACCTGAGAGGTTCCAATTTTTCCCTCTGTGAATGAGACTGCCAGGCCTCGAGAGCACTGGTGCTAGCAAAACTGTTTAACAAGAATTCACTAGTGTACTAGTCTTTGTCTTCAGAAAGTAGAGGTCCACAAGCAACCAAAAGATTAGCACATAATATTGCCAATAAAGAAAGACAATTACACTATGAGTTCACACCAAGTAAAGTACCAGTTCGGTCCTATGTAGAGTTACAATTGCACTGGGGCTGGTTCCTAATTATTTCTCAAGGTAGATCATGATCTTATGTGTGAGACTATAATGACTTTTTTTTTTTTTACACAATTCCGACTGGTAAGAGAAAGCCACCTGTTCTGTCAGCTGACAATGGATATTTTTACGCACCTTTGTGAAGGGAGGTACATCTAGCCAATTTGCTTGGTTGAATCATAGAATGTAGGCCGAGGTGTAATGAGCAAGGGGTGGTAGGGATTGTGAGGAAATGGAGAAGTATGGATTCTATGATAATCACTCTGCCATTGCTCTGGAGGGTAATAGAAATCTACTCACAGGGTCTTTGGGGTGTGATGCTTCAACAAACACTGGGGATATTTTGAAGCAGACACAAATGGCTAAATATCCCAAGTTTCTCTAATATGAGAAAGCCAAAATAAAAATCAAGACAGGGAGATGGATTTTGTGGGGAGGGACAGAGGATGTAGAAAGGGGGAATGAGAAAGTAGGAAGGGGGGAAGGGAAGTAAAAATAATGAGGATATGAGGATATGATATGCATACGCATCAACTCCCCAAGTGAAATATGATAATTATATATTTCAAAAACATACTGATATAAAGAGTAATTTAGGGGGAAGAGATACTTTGTAGTATATTGGGAAAAGAGACTGGATGGTAGTTAATTTTGCCCAATGTCATTTAAAAGTAGGAAATAGATGTGGCTACCATTTGCATTACAAAGGCATTAGATCAATTTAATTCAATCTCAAGATTTAATGAGTGGGAGACACTGATTTAAACACCATGTAAAAAGGAATGCGCAGAAAACTTCCAGTCAAGAAGTGAGATTAATTAATACATCCAAGACCACAACTCCAGACCACAGGAGAGGGAGGGGCTGCTGGGGTTCCAGAGGCATGAGATGTTAGTGGTTAACAGTAAAAATGCTCCAAAGCTGTGAGGATATGTGAAAAAGGCCAGGAGCAAGAACACAGATGTTGGGGAATTCTGCACTTGCTTTAAGAGAGCCAGAGTAGTTTCGTAACTTCAGAATGAGAACTTGGGGAAATTTGTTCATGACTAAGCAAACAGCACTGTCATCTATAACGTATTTGGTGCTTAAAGTGAGATAACAAAAAGGTGGGGAAAGGGAAATTTAGCTGTGTTAAATTAAGCCATCCATGTACGGAGGCTGTAACAACCCCAGTGGGTATGTATCGTTGTATCCCCATAACATTTCCCAGTCAAATGAGTCACAAGCTTAAGCCAGGGAAGTCAGGCCTTAGGCCAGGTAAAGATGATCTGCAAAGTACATTCTGCTCCCAAATTTCCACTGGTATGTTGCAACCACTTAAAATCCAACTACCAAGACAAGAATTGGATAAGAAATTATTGGCTTATAAAGATACACATATCCCTAGGTCAAATCATACGTTACAGCATTACCAACCATCAAACTCTTGCTAAATTAATTTATGTGGAAGTTGGGTCTTTAAAGGACAGTAAAGAGCTGGCTGGAGGGAAAGAGGGAAAGATCAGCAGAGAGACTTTTGTGTCCTCCCTGCAGGTTGGGTCCTCCATAGCAAGAAGGTTGTGGATAACAAACAGGAGAGAGGTCACGATACATGAGGAATTTGACAGAGTAGGAATAGTGCACCATCTAGTTTCCTTCTTTCCTTCCTTCAAAATTTTCTCCCTAGCTCCATAAGGAAATAAAAAAATTATTTAATGGTCACAAATACAATCACTGCTCTTTGGCAAGCATCAGGGCACACACCCATCCACTCCACTTTCTTCCTGCCACTCTGAGCGTGGTCTCACAGACACCTTATTCTTTTCCTGCTACCATGGCCTTGCTCAAGTTGTCTCCTGCTGGAATGGCTGACCTCTGGACATCGCCACCCAAACGCCACGCATCATTCCTAAGCTCATTCAGCTTTTCCGTGCAGCCTGACAGGCACAGCTCCTCCGTGGAACCTCTGAAGGATGTACTTGTGATTTTTCTTGCCACATTTATCTATTCTCCTTTGCCCTTGGCCATGACTCTCTCGCCCATACTCCTGTGAACCGTGTGTTAACCTCCACGAAGGGGAACAGCTCACCTCAGTAGCACCAGCTCCATGTCCTGCTTATATTCAAAATTCAACAAATATTTGTGACTAAATTAAATTCACTCAAGATGGTCAAACAGGTTCCATAGTGGAGCTTAAGACAACAGTGTTCTGAACACAGCAGGTACTTTATGGTTTGGAAGGGTCATACTGTCCTCGAATGATTACACATAAGACCTCAAGCACATAAACACCAAAAGGTCTCCAACAAATGTTACATAGATTCCAAGTGAATGCCAAAAATTGTCTCTTTCTGGAAGTCACCTTGGTAGTGTGAGAGTCACCTAGCGGCAATGGTGGCACATTGTTCAAGATGGCGGATCTTTACATTTTCGCGCCATACCAGATCAGGTGACCAGACAGAGGCAGAAAGGAGGGAGGAGGGATTAGGATGTGATGTTGTGATAAACTTGGCCCTGAGTAATGACGTTGTGATGAACATGGCCCTGAGCCAATGCCTTAGACCTTCCCGGGAAGACTGTGAGTCCCGCCAATGGGAAACGGAGAGGGGGGGGGGGCGCCTTGCGAGCTAGGTAGGAATATAGGTCCCTCCTGACCATGCTTTGGTGTGTCTCTCTCCACTTGCACGTGAAGAGAACACCCTTTTGCAAAAGAAAATTAAAGCCTCATACCCTGTCGTCCATGCCTCCCGAGCCCATCCTTTGTTTGGACAGGAAGATTTCTACGAGCTGTTTCTAACAATAGCATGTACTTTAATCTAAAAAGATGAGAAAGTGGGAATGGCAGTTACAACCTACTTAAATTCACAAGTCTTTGAGGACTAGACAACAAATCCTGGTTGCTCATGGTTGGATTTGTACTGATAATGTTCATTTTTAAAACATACTAATATTTTCTTTGTTCTTACATATGCTTGTGGTCTCATTTTTGGCGACTGTAAAAAGAAATGAGAGGGAAATATAGAATGACTAAAAATGTATTGCCTTGTTCAAAAAGTCGTCAGTCATAAAAACAACCCTAGGGTCGCTCCCTATGCAACACATTCCTAACTATGCTTTCCATGTCCCTGGAAGACACAAAGAGGAAGGCAGGACTTGAGGGGTAGGAAACCCACACACAGAACATAATCGCACTGATACCAGTACTTTTCTTAGCCCAGAAAAGCAGGCTGGTTCCTGTTTCCCCCTCTCCAAAAGGGACCAGAGTCTTGTTTGGCCTTTCAAAGGCCTCGTTTCCTCAAGTATTAAATAGAAAGCAGAGGAGGAAGGAAAGAAGAAACTGAAGAAAGGGGGAAAAATATTCATCCAATTTCTTGGCCTACACCTCAGAGTTGTTGAGGAACAGAATTCAGTAATGCTCACTATGGAGCCTTGAAAATTATAAATGTCAAGTGCTGCGATTACAACCAGCTCACAGACTCCTCCTCCTCGGGCTCTCCGGGCACATGTTTCTTTTGCTAGAGAAGCAGAATTTCCTAAGAGAAGTGAATTCCTCGTCAGCAGGTAACAATAACATTCTTCTCCTACATACATATCTTCATACAAGCTTTACCAGAGTCTCCTAAGAAAAGGCTCTGGTTAACATTAAGAGTTCAATTTCCTATGACTGCGGGACTTGACACCACTTTAAAAGGAAATTAAGATGCAAAAGATTAAGTGATGGCACTACATTGAAGAAGCAAAAATTAATGACAACCTTGTGAACAGCTATTGGTTTTTCTTTTTGTAGTGGTTAGAGAAGTAAGACCTATTTTTCACTAATCCTACAGTTTTATTTTTTTTATAGTGATGACATTCTCAGATTGGCACATATTAACTATAAAAGGTTTATATTCACTGTGTGATAAGTTTAAATTCCCTATTCTTCTAGTAACTCACTACTTTTTGTCCCTAATCACTCTTTTTTAACCTTCAAAAAAGGCATACAACAGGAAAATAAACAGTCTGGCCAGAAGATTGAGGTGGGAAGGCAAAAGAAACTATGGTTAATCCCTGTGCCACATACACTGAGGATTTCTTTTCTGTTTCCCCAAGAAGAGGTGGTATTACTACATTCAAGGATTTACACAGTCTCTTATTTACTGACTGTCTTTTGGGTACTTTATTTTGAATAATAAAAGCCCTCTTTGAAGACCCTGAAATCTGGAACAATCTTAGTAGATACTAGTTTGAGATGCTTAACAAGGTCAGCTGAGAGAAACAGCTATTTTAAGAAACTAAAAGGAATTAATAAAAATTTGTTATTTCTAGGGTCATGACTTCACAACTGTTTGTATTAGATGCCATTGCAACCAGTACTTTTAAAGATATAATTATAATTGGTATAGAAAATACTTATATTTTGGTACTACCTAGTACATACAACTATAGGAAGAATGAAAATTAGCAAATCAGCACTATAGTCTGGGATAAAATATATAGAAATAACTTCATACATTCAAACAAAACACATTAAAGTTCATGCAATTTAGGTGGAAGCAAAAAGAACAAACTCTGGTACTTGCCCTAGATGACTTCAGATTTGCTCCAATGACTATCAAAAATCAACAAGCGTTGGCTTTAAACAAATTATTTCATGAACGTGAATAGGAAAACAAATTTCCAAATAAACATACCATTAGTTAAAGCTACACACTCGACATTTTACCTTGAAAAGTTTATGTATTCACGATGGCCCAAGAATATATTATATTATTAGGAAACTGAGGGACCTGATGGATATCTGAAGGCCCTTTCATTTATGGAACCTGGTAATTGAAACGGTAAGTGTAGTGCAGAGGTGGGTCAGAACGCTGACTTCAATGTTCAGTTACTGCAATGCAAAAATTAGGAAAGGCACCATGAACAGAGCGTTATATGTTAGAGAGAACATGTAGACTACTCAGCGCTTTTGCTACAAGGAAGGAGTCATGACACTCAGGTGCTCTGAAAGAGCACATAGCAAACAGATGGACTAACTCCAAAGCATTTGCTCTGAGCTCCAACTTCTGTGTTCCAGCATAGGGGAGCAGTTCAATGCAGGAAAGCGAGAGGTAGAGCCAACAGAGTGAATGATAAATTGTTCAGGAACCTCAGATTACCCCCAATGGTACTGCGCTTCACTAGGGCTGTGTGTTACATTTCCCTGAACAAAGCACTCTGGAAGTAGGCCAGGAAGTTGGGTAAAAACTACCCAGTGCTACAGACTTCCCACAGAATCTAGTCTCCACATTGTCAAGGTGTCCTTTTATATGAACCTGAGATCACAGTGACCTGAGTCCTCTCAGTGAAATCACAAAACCAAAGCCCAGGCTTTACGGTACAGTTAGTTTCTCTCCTTGGCTCATGAAGAGAACCCAGCTCTATTACCTGACGCATGAACATACATCAACAAATGTTGATTTTTTGCAGATCTTACAATTATAATTACAAAAGACTTGCTTTTGGGGCACCTTTCCTTCAACCTGGCAAAAATATAGTCTGCTTATGTCTACTTACATTATATAATAAAGTTTGCTAAAAATTGTTCTGTTTAATCTCCTTAAGAAATATTAAATATTTCAAGAGCAGCATAACTGTCTTATAGTTTTAAAGCAATATTCATTTGAATCAAACAGTAGAATTTTTGAGGTCTATAAAGAAAAAGTGAAGGTGATATCAATTAAAACCATTAAAATTCATTTTTGTAATACATACACCTAATGATGATGTTAAATGAGAGCTGCTCTTTATAAAAGATATCATTAATTTTATGTTAAATTTGGGTTACCATTTTAATGCTAGCACTCAATTAAATCAGTGAAAGTTGGGATGATAAATAATCTAATATAAGTAGATACAAAATAAAAGAAGTAAAGAGAGAAATGAATGCAATTACAGCCCTACATCTTCTTCTTTATTTGATTTTTTTTTTACACTCCCTCAAGTGTCTCTACATTCAATTCAACCTTAGTTCAAGAATCCTCAAGCAGAAATCACAAGAAAGGAAAATGCAGGCCAAAATCTCAGACTGTACAATAATTCCTCTCTTTGGACTCAAAATATTCTCTCAAGTACGTCACCATCTGACAGTCAGGAGTTGGGAGAGGAGTCATTCTGAAGCACTACATGTAAATATCTGTTCCTTGTCCTCTGTGTAATTCTGTGGCTTGGGGGAGCCATAGAAACTTGGTCCTGCAAACTTTCCTATAAAAGCAACCATGAAATAGCTTAGCTTAAGCATATGATCTTTCTGTCTGCATGGGCAACGGCCACTTTTGTTAAGGATTCTCACTGAACTTGAAAGTCAGACACAAAATATTGCCCCAGCATCATCATAATCCCAAAGCAGCACTAGGCAACTCTCTTAATCTCAAAGGAATGAAGTGTATTCCCTTGACCAACACTGAGCCAACCAGCCAACAACCATGCGGTTGGTAAGCACAGCCTCCATACACAGGCAGTCTAGCTGGGAAGAAAACGTGAAACAAGTAGGGAATAACGGGCAATGACTAAAACAGATAGGGGTGATTATTAGTGCCAGACGAGACCAGGGAAGAACCTCTGGAGAAGAGCACTTTGTAAGAAAGCACTCAGGCTAGTAACAGGGCTTGGGTCGGGCTTTGAAGCACAGGGAGGACTTACTCAGGGGCAGAAGGGAGCAGCAGAGCTCAGAGGGAAAACAGGATTAAGCACAGATGTGCACTAAAGAGTCAGGGTCCTTCAGCCCTGAGGAAGAGCAGGAGAAGGAAGCGTGTAGAGCTAGATTGTGGACAGCTGCAGGAGGTGTGGGGACAGAGAAAGACAAGAGCAGAGGTGAGCAGAGAATGATTACACAGAGATTGGAAGAGAAGTGGATACGACAGCAACTTTCCATATTAAAACAGTAGCACAAAGTAATAGAAATAACCGAAGCATTTAGTCCCAAAAATGGCCAATAAATACACGAAAAGATGTTCAACATCCTTAGCCATTACAGAAATGCAAATCAAAACACTTAGATACCATCTAACTCCACAGAGAACGGCATATATCAAGAACACAAACAGCAATCAGTGCTGGCGAGGTTGTGGGGAAAAAGGAACCCTCCTGCAATGCTGGCAGGAATGTAAACTGGTACAACCACTATGGAAAGCAGCACGGAAGACTCTCAAAACACTGGAAACAAAGATCCCCTTTAATCCAGCAATGCCTCTTCTGGGACTTTTCCCCAAAGAGCTAAAAGCAGCATATAACAGAGGTACATCCATGTTCACAGCAGCACAACTAACAATAGCTAAAATGTGAAAGACACCAAAATACCCATCAACTGACTAATGGATACATAAATCATGGTATTTATACACAATGGAATACTACTCATCTATAAAATCAGATAGGTTTGAGGCTTTTGTAGGGAAATGGAGGCAACTTGAGATCATCATGCTTAGTGAAGTGAGTCAGAAGCAGAAGGTGAAATATCGAATGTCTTCCCTGATATGAGAAAGCCAGTTCACAATTATTTCATAGAACTTATTGTTGGGAATAATGGGAACTGGAGGAGGGGAATGGAAGGGTCGAAAAGGGAGAGGGGAAGGATCTGGAATTTTTCTATGATATGCATGTGCACAAAATACTCAATATCAATGTAAACTTTAGATATTGCACTTATACATATTAATAAAATGGGAGAAATAGAAATAACTAAAGATTAATGACAGCTCACTTTGTACCATATTCTGTAGCACATGGATTATGTCTGTGAATTGTTCAACTGTAATTTTGTATTCTTGTTTAATGATCAGGAAAAGGGAAGATCAGGTACATGAAATGCCTGATCTCACAAAGAGACCAAATGCTGGAGCCTGGATTCACACTCTTGACTGTTACTCAGCATGAGATCTAAAATGTAAGACCCACTGGGCAGAACATGTGGTCTGTCCACTGCTGTATCCCCAGAGACCACACAGAACAGGCACAGAACAGGTATGCAATAAATATTTCTTGAAGGAATAAGTCTTACCCATTATTCATCTTGTCGTGCTACACAATTTTTAGTCTCATTTGATGAATGACTCACTAAAGGAACCAAGCATTTACTAAAGCAAGCAAATGAGTTACATAAGACACTAACAATAAAAGATTCAGAACGCTTTATAAACACGGCCTCAGAAATAACTCCTGTAAATATAATAACAATATTTTCACAAAGTATACTTTTCATTATGAAGGGGAAAATATTCAGGGTACTACCTGCATATAACATGAAAAAGTATGAACATTAGCATAATCCCCATGGCACAAGATTTAAAACTCTGATTCTGAAAGTTTCAAAATAAAATATAAATATCAGACACCCAAGAGGTTGAAAGTACAACCGAAAGCAATATACAATGCCATGTGTGGCACCCGCCGACACACAGAGCAGAGGAACAAGGGGTTACTGTAGTGGGTATGCTGGTTCAAGCTTGCAAGGCAACAGACTTAACAAAGCTAAGATAAAGAAGACTGGGTTTAGGATTCACAAGACACATCAGAATTTTTATGTTTTTGGAGGTACACACACATAATTACTCTGGGAAAAAAGTGTCAAATCCTAAAAAAGAATTTTGAAAAATTAAAATCTTTATAAAGTTTTGTAATACAAAAAATATATTTCCATAACTTCTAGACCCAAATTAGAACAATTTTTTTAAACTAAAAGTCTTGTAAATGACTAAGAATAGGCTAATATGTTCTCTGTGTGGAAAGATGACTACCCCAGTTGACAAAAACAAGAAAACAAGAAAAAAATAAAAAAACAAATGAGAGCAAGCTAAGTAAAAAAAAAAAAATCACTTGTAACAATTAAGCCAATAAAAATTAAAGAAATGTTTCTATATATCATATTAATAAATTTTCAACCTTTAAAATTCATAACACTGACAAAGGAGAAGAAAGCAATACTTCCACTCACTGTTTATTGATATAAATATACAGACATCACCATTCTCGGGTCATTCGCATGTTCATTTTGCATCATATACATTTAATTTTTTTACTTAACATTTGCATTTAAACTTTGAATTATTATATCATAGCCAGGTGAGAAGAAGCTTAAGTCCAACAGACTTCTGTTCAACTCCGGGCAAGCTTGCAGGAGAGTCTCCTAATCGCTCTCAATGCCTCAGCTTCCTTTGTTAAATGGGTACCTGTACTCTTTCAGTGGATTTGTGAAGATTCCATCAGATAATGTACACACAAGCCCAGAACAGCTCTTAGAACTTTTAATCTAAGCAAAACTGCCCAAAGTCACATACTCCATGCACATGCACATGCCCAGACAGCATGTGCACGTGGGTTCCTGTAGATAAGCCATGAAGGAAACGCCACTGACTGGCACATCCCTACCCCGCAAAATTTCAAAAGTTGGAAAAGATACAGGTTGTGATCACGAGGTACACAATGCCCCCTTGTCTTTCTATTTAGTCACTCAGCCACTTTGGAAATAATTCGGAAAGCTGAGGGTTCCAAAGAGGAGCACTCACAGACTGGGTATGTTAATACTCACGACAATAAGGCTGCAGACTAAAATGCGGCAGGCAGAACAAACACCCACATACATGCCTACATCCCAGTCTCCTGAATTTGTTAATATATTACATTACATGGCAATAGGGGTTTTGTTGATGTGATTAAATGAGGGACCCTGAGACAGGAGATTATCCTAGATGTTTAGAGTAGAACCAATGCAATAACAAGAGTCTGTGTGTGCTGAGGGAGAGAGAGAGAGAGAGAGAGAGAAAGAGAGAGAGAGAATAAAATAAGAGCATCAGAGTCAAGGAAGGAGATGAAAAGATGAACATAAGAGTGCTAGAATCTGAGGTACTTGTAGACCTATGATACGGGCATCGACGTGGAGAGAGGGGTTATAAGTCAAAAATGTAGGTTAAGAGAATGGCATTGCCATTAACCTCCTTCAAAATACTCCACACCGTTTCATACATGCGTATCCCACCTGTCTTGCCCCCTTCTGAAGCAGTCCTGCAAGTCCCCATTGTGTCTTTAGTTGAGCCCAAGTGGCTGCCTCGATGTCCTGACTCAAAGCATTTACTTTTTATGGTCAGTCTGACTTTGGAGAGAGCCAGAAGTTGTCCAGTGCCAGATCCAGTGAATAAGGAAGATGAGGACACTGGATGCCACTCAGGCAGCACCATTCGCCACATTGTTTTAATAACTTGTAAACACAGAAGACTTCCAGAACTATTTGAGAAATTGTCAAAAATAATAAAAGAAGTGTGTCCAATGAAAGGGGGTGTATTAGTTACTTTTTCATTTCTGTGACTCAATACCCAACATCTACAAATTTAGAGGAGGAAAGGATTATTTTAGTTCACAATTTCAGAAGGTCACGTTCTACTCAGAAGAGGCCAGCAGCAGTATAAGTACATAGCAAAGGCAGAGGTGGACAGAGCTCTTTATGACATTGCTAACAGGAAGCCAAGTCAAGTCAAGTCTGGTCCCATAAGGAAGGCAGAAAGTAGCCTATAGATCCCCCCAGGCCTATCCCAGTGATCTGGCCCTGTTCTAGCTTCAGTGTTCTACCCCTTCAGGTGTCGAAGATGTGGTAAGCACCCCCACCCGCCAATGCCTGTAATCCAATCTACATGACTGTAATCCATCCCTCAAGACCAAGCCCTAATCTTAGTTACACAGTTCACAACATCCAAATATATGAGTATTTTGGGGGACATTCCAAATCCTTACACAACAGGGACTATCTTGTGGGAAATTGATGACAATGTATCTTTTACCCTAATAATTTTAAAATTTAAATATCCACCAATTATTGTGATCATACCTCATAAATCACTAAGTTTGCTTTCACATGTTACAGGCCAGATGGTAATTAACATGCATTATAACACCCCAAAATGAGCCACTTTCCTGAAGTTGTTACTAGAGGAATGATTTACTTTGTTTGTCATAATAGTGATGGTGTCCCAGTCTCCCCTCTTCAACTGTTTAAGGAAGATCTCCTTCACTATTCTGATCTCCTTCACTCACCATTCTGAGAAGAAGAAAAAGTCAACTAGTGCTGGCTTTCAGCATCCTCCTCCCAGGCTGTATCTGTATCTCTCACCTCTGAATCCTTGGCCACACCTGCACCCCAACTAATGAGCCCACGGGGGCTCACCAGCACTACCCGGGACTGGCCCACACTCATGCTTCTTTCTTTGGCTGCAATATTTTTTCTACCTATTCTCTATTTTCTTCCAGTCAAAATTTAATCCATTTTTCTTGTCTATCTGGAACAATAGTTCCTTTTACTAAAGCCCATTTTTCTTTTAAAAATATTGTCCTCCTAAGGGGATGAAAGGGTGAGAAAGAAGAAGGAAAAGGGAATGTGAAATTGTGGCAATATGTATGTGCAAAAAAATGTCAAACTTAATATAACCACTGTGTGTTGCATATACACTCTAATAAACGGAGGGAAAACATTTTCCTCTTACCCCATCTGAAACCTTTTGCAAATCAAGGACCCAACACATACACATTTGTCTTATCATGGAACATTCATTTTATTCCCATCTCATTCTCCCCGGCAGAATCCAAAGTCCATTGGAACTGTCTTATTGATACGTGGTGTGGTACCCAGTTGGAGGTGGCTAACACAAAGACTTGGCAGCCTTACTCTTAAAAGAATGTCTCAATCCTGGCACTCTTCTGATGTGGTTTGTCTGACCCCACAGACAACCACTGTGTTCTTTTAGAAAAGAACACACTCTTTCCACACCCTCCATACCCAAAACATAAGCAGGGGGTAACCCAGGCTGCTATTCCTTTTGCATTATCCTATCCAGAATGCAAGTGTTCCATACTTTCAAAAATCTTTTCTAGAATGTGCCTCAATGAATTTTTACAACAATAAAATTAAACCAAGTGAGTCTCTATAAGGTTAAAGAAAATCTTTTGCTAGGGATATTGTAATAGCCAATAATTAAAATTACATAATTTAAGTGTCAATGAAAAAAAATTTTCCTTGCTGAAGATCTCAGTGAGTACAAGGATGATCTAAAGAGTGTAAAGTGTTAAGACTAGTGGCGAAGTTAGCATTGGTCTCAGAGTGTTTCAAAGATGAGCCATATGTCATGGACTAGGGAGCTATTAACCCAAGCTATTCAAAAGTAGCATTTTGTTAAAATGCCAGTAATCTCAATTTAGGCATCAAACTCCCCCTCTGTCAGTCATCTTCCACAGCTAAAAGTGAAGAAGTTATTTTTCCTCCACGGACAATGTGTCCATGATGTGGGTGGTGAAGTCATTTGAGACCTGAGTAGACGAACCTCACCAAAAGGATTTCTGAATAATTTGAAAGTCATTTTTATCTCTTTTTTTTGAAGTTTGGTTATTTTCATCTAGCAATTAAACTTCTTGATCTCTGAACCAAAGATATTCCACAATTTGAGAGGGAAAACATACACAGACATGCTGATGGCCCCAAGGCATTCTTAACACTAAATATATTAACGTCAGTCCTAGATGAGAGGGAAATAATTAAACAAATCTTGCGTCCATTAGATGCAATGTTGTGTAGCTATTTAAATGAAGGTGTAAAATGAGAGGTCACCAACACGAGATATCAATGCCTATAAGACAAAAAGACGCAAGTCCCACTTGTTCCTTTATCGTGTGAGAATGCGGAGAAATTATTTGGAATTCACTCTGCAGTAATACCCTTTTCTACTTCTGACTTTGGATAAGGTCCTCAGATTCTGTAAGTTAAGGTTTTCTTCCCAACATGAAAATAAGAAAGAAAAAAGCAGAACCTATTAAAGGTGGGAAACGTAAAAAATTCAACAAGTTAATGCACATAGGACGATTAACCCAATGTCCATCACTAACTGCACACTTTTAAGTCAGGAGGAAAAATGATTATATACAAAATAATTGCACATATTTTAATGAAATTAAAAATAAAATGTTTCAGAAATTCATCCTAAGGCATGCAAGATGTTAGTGATGTGGAAAAGCTTGCTTTTTATGACAAACGTTTCTCCATTGTCTTAATTTGCTATCTATAACTATATAAAGAAAGCTGCAGTGGCGGGCACTAGATTAGGGGGAACGCGGGCTCCAAAACGAGGCCCCCCGGGCTCTGATCCCACCTCCCGTTCTCACCAGCTGTTGTGGTTAGGATCTGGAGTGTTCCCCCAAAGTCTCATGTATTTTAATGTTGGTGGATAGAGGTCTAGTCTGGAGGGATGGATTACGGTTAAGACTAAAGGCGTGGATGCAGGAGGGACTAATTACTGGGCGGAGACCTGAAAGGATACATAAGCTACACCTGCCTTCCTGGGACTAGGACAGGGACTAGTCTCAACTAGCCTCAGCTTGCCTTCCTGTTTGTGATGTCCTGAGAAGCTGCCTCCACCTCTGCCTCTGTCCTGTACTCTGACTGCAGCCGGCCGCCCCTGAATGGATTGAGACCATATGAAACTGAGCTAAAATAAATCTTTCCTACATTTGTGGGTGTCGGGTATTGAGTCACAGCAACGAAGAAGTAACTAAGACACCAGCCAATGCCTCTAGACCCTGGTCTGCTCCCTTCAGATGGAGACTATATGACCCCATACCCTGAATATTGACAGATTAGCTGAGTGCATTTGAAATAAGGCCATTTATCAGTAAAAGTGAGGAAGGGAGGAGAGACAAAGAAAGGTGAAAGCTCTGGCAACGATGTAAAGAAACTGGAACCGCATCCATGGAGGGGAGCGTAAAATGCTGAAGCATCTATGAAAACAATATGGCAGTATGCCAAAACACTAAAAATAGAATTATCATCATCCAGTAGTTCCACTTCTGGGCATATACCCAAAAGAATTGAAAGCAGGGTCTTGAACAGATTATTTGAACATCTATGATCACAAAAGCCAAGGGATAAAGCAACACAAATGTAAATGTCTGTAATAAATTCATGGATAAACAAAATATAGTATATACAGACAGTGAAATATCATGTGATCTTAGAAAGAAGGGAAATGCAGACACATGTCCCAACGTAGATGCACCCTAAGAACATTACGCAAAGTAAAAGACACACACACACACACACACACACACACACACACATTAGAATATTCTGATCATGTGAGATATTTAGCATAGTCATATTCACAGAGACAGAAAGGGAAGGTGGAGGAAACGGGGAGTTAGGGCTTCTTTGACCAGTTTCATTTTTACAAGATAAATAAAGTGAGGCAGATGGACAGTGGAGATAGTTGCACAGTGATGCGAATGATCTCATGCAAACTGCACAATTAAGAATTGCTAAGATGACAAGCTTTGTTCTATGTGTATGAAGTATTTCAAATAACCTTAGAGCAGTACCTTGCCTATAAAGTACTCAATAAAATTTTAGCAATATTAATGTGATACTATCATTACGGACTACTTTTTTAAGTGAAACTTTTAAAAAAAAAATCATAGGAAATCTCTCAATTCAATTTCCTTAACCAATTTTATATTATTCGTGCTGACTCTGCATGAATGTATCATACACCTTCACTGAAGTTTCATTTTTTAGACTCCTTCCAGATAGTCAAAGAGGGCTTTTGCAGCCAGAAGCTGAGGATGCTGCATCTGACACAATCACCACGTGGCAACCAGCAGGGGCCAAGAAAACCTTGCTCATGCAGAGTCCCTTGGCAAGGCCAGACTGCGGGCTCTCCCTTCCATCTCCGGCTCTGTCTCCTAAACTAGTGCAGCCTGGCCACCACTGAAACAGGATTGCCATGCTACTCACTGTGTGACCATGCTTGGCAGCTGCCACAGGTGGGAGCAAAATGCATCCAGGTGTGGAGAAACCAGTGTTGAAAGACATACGACTCAGAGCTAACGGACATGGTAAAGGACCCTTGTCCACCCAAGAATGTGCCAAGGAATCAACACATTGTTAGTCCTTGAGACATGCAACATTATTCCCATTTTCTGAGGTAAGAAATATGTTCCAACAAGCAATGACCTTGGGGATATATGTAAATTGGTAATACAGCCAGAATCTAAAACTCAACTTCAGAACTTCAAGCCAAGTATAATGCATGAAAGTATATGGAATATACAAGAAAATCTGAATGGACTCCAATGACCATTCTACTTATGTGTCTACTGGGGGTAGATACACAGGCAAAGAAAACATTTTTAATAAACATGGGCCTTCCTTTCTCTTTTTTGGCAGTATGATGAAAGGGACCCGGGTGCTCTACCACTGAGCTACAACCCAGCAGAACCCCTTTTTTTGAGATAAGGTCTACTAAATTGTCCCGTCTAGATTCAAAGATATAATCCCCTTGCTCTGGTCTCCTGAGTAGCTGTTAATATGAGTGGATGCCACCATGCCTGGGATTTGCTATTTCTGAAGATCTGACAACCTTCTAGGACTTTCTTTTGGGTCCATGAACAAAGGAAGAAGAACAATAAATCATCAGCTCTTAAATATACATCAGCAAAATCTGATTTACAATTATCTCAAACTTTTCATTTCTACGAAAAATAACATGACTTCTGTGAAGTAAATAAATGACAAGGTTTTTAAGGAGTATTTTATAAGGGGCGACAAAAACAAACGGTGGTGTGGTCTTGGTCCTCTTTAATTTTGAAAGAAAATGTCATCTTTAAATGTCTAAAAAGACACCAGTGCATATGCCAGCTTCTTCTCTTTCTTTTTAAAAATATCTTAACTCACTGCTAACAAGGATACCACTAAAAACAACACATTGAAGCCCCTTTTGCAACCTTTCCCATAGGCTATTATAATATTTGGAAGGATTGTCCAAAACAAACATTTTCTCTTTAACACAGAGAACCCTGTCTGTTTCTCCCCTAGGGCTCCCTGGCTCAGGCCCAGCTCTAAACCTGGTGAAAGATTCAGGGTAAATCACACTGGTTGTTTCCTTCCTTAACTGCCCAACACTTAAAACATAAAACAGACAAGTTAAAATAAAACTTGAAAGAAGGAAAGAGTTATACAGACAGACAAAACAGCCCAAGATCTGCAAAGGACTGGCCTTCCTCATTTCTCTGGTGAATTTGAGCTGTATCTCACTAGCCTCTGATTTCTTCCTCTGGCAGACCCAGAGCCACACACATTTACAATGCTCTGAACACTTTTTCTTTTTCCTCATACTGTGAGGTCAGAATATAATCATAAAAATTACAACTACAGTCAAGTACAGTGGTGACTGCTAGCACCCACGGATCCCCTGGTATGCCCCAGGTCCCATGAGCAGCCCTCTCCTTGTGTGACCTGACTTCCATCCATGTGATAGACAGAGAAAGGAAGTCTCCCGAAGTTGGTTTGCTTGGCCTACATCAGGCATCTAGTGGGCAGAAGTCTCTAGTCCAGGTGTGTTAGGCTTCATGGCCTGAGTGCTGAACTGTTTTAGACCACACTTCGCTGCAAAGAAACAGTGGCATGGAGAAAAATCTGGAACACAGGTCCATATGGAGCTGACACTGGACTTTGTCCATCAGTGGACTTTGTCCTGTACCTGTTGCTCGGCATAGGACAGCTACTTAATAAGCAAGAATGAGCAAAGCGGTGAATATAACACTGAAATAAGAAAAACTACTACCTGGACTCAGGTGCTGTTTGGTCCATATCCAGGGAGCCCAAGTGGCACTGATATAAATAGGTGGCTCTGGAGAATGAGAGAGTCACATGCTTCCTCATGTGGGCCAGGGTACACAAGCTACTCACTTGATCACTAATATTTCATACAGAAGAATCAACCATTTATTCTAGCATGGCAAAGACAGATTTGGTGTTTGGCTTTGTCTTAAATTAGGAGATAAAATTCTGGTAGCTCTTTCTGCCAGTTTCCTCCAGTCCACGAATTCAGCCATTAATCTATACTTTCTTACATATTTGAGTTTAATACTTACATATCTGATATGTCCTCCAACCACTTCATAGGAAAAGTACTCAAGTCCTACTCTGAACCACCTTATCTTATGAACAAAAATCATAACAAAAATTTTTCTTACAGATATTCTGTTGGTTAATATCTAAGGTAGAAAAGGTGAGAAACTAGGCCCAAATTTTTCACTTAGCCAGTTAGTGCCTCCCAATTTCAATGAAAGAAGCCTTGACATATGTGAAATGATTTCATGAAATAGTGCTATCAAAACCCTAGGTGACTGGCATCCCACTATGACCTGCTTTGATGGAATGCAAAGGATAGCAGGATGAGTGCAATAGCCCCTGGATTAGAGGTCAGGTCCATGGCAAAATCGGGAAATTGAGTACATTTTTCTTTCAAAGATACAGTAAGATCACACAGGCCTATTCACTGTGTCTGTGGCACAGCAGGGGCTGCATGGATGCTAATGATCACCACTGTAGTTGTAACTGTCATGATTACATTCTGACCTTAGGGTCTGAGGAAAAGTGTCTGGAATACATTATAAGCATGTGGCTCTGGGTCTTCCCGAAAGAGTCATCAGAGGTTTGTAAGTGCAGCTCACTGGCTAGGTCCATTATGTCTATGACTCAGTGAACAAAGAAGAATAAGCAATACCCGTACCTCTAGTGAAAGTCAACTATGAAGTCAGCTTTGATTACTTAAGAAATTGCTTAGGAGTCCAACGATATTAAAATATAGTTTTAAAGTCACAATCTCAGTAGATGTGTACAGAAAGAAGCAGGGATGTAGGGTGGCCACGCCCAGATCCTGCCTCTCATGTGTTACAGGCAAACTGCTCAACTTTTCTCAATTAGTGTAAAATCATCCACTCAGCAGGAGTGAGGTGAGGGGTAGAGAGACTACTTTGGTAGAGATCGGGTCCACACCAAGCATTCAATAACTGCTTATGCTATCACGATGGCGGTGGCAGAAGGGCAAGTCATGGTGGCCAAAGGCCATTAAAATAACTACCAAACAGAGAAGCCCTAGGATGGAATTCAGCAGAGTCCACAACCATTTCACTGACTGGCAGGATGAATTCTGTATCTACGGTTGACAAGTAGTGGCACCAGGATGGGAGAACAAATAAAATTATGTGATTAAATTAACCTCATAGGCTAGTAACTAACTACAAGTTCTAGGCAACCCAGCCTCCTAAAGGTCCTGCTTCATGCTAATTATTCTTCTCCCCTCAAAGTTCAAACTCCCTAAGACAAAGGGTTGGTAGTTCTGAACTCTTCTCCACGGGAGCCTGCTGGCTGATTTGATATAAGCCCCAAGGAGGTCAAACAAGACGTTTAGGTCATTAGGTTTGGTTAAATTGCAACTCGGGGTCAACAGAGAATGTGAGCCGCAAAGCATCAAGAAGGCCAATCAGGCTGGGGCTGGCTGAAGCCTGGGCACTGCCGGGCTTTGCCCCATCCAAATCAGGCTGTTATTGAATGTCACACCTGAGCACTTGTTCTTTTGCACCTCTATTTGCTGGTTCATTTTCCAAAGGCATTCCCTGCCAATATCCCCACCCTTATTTTGCTTCTCTATCAATTTCTTCTCCATTTCACACATTGTCACTAATCCCCCTCAACATACTCCTGCTCACTTCCAACACTTTTATCCCACTGTTCTTCCTACTTCCTGAAATGGCTCTGGAATTCCTCTTCCATGAGGATTTTACAAGGTCTGATCAAAACTATGACAAATGCTACTGCCAGGTAACATCTAACAGAGAGGCAGGCTAGCAAACACACTGCTTATTGACCTCATCGGGCAGCAGGTGATGCTTGGGTCTTCCCCGAAGCCCAAATGGCCACGAAATATAAATGTTCTTAATTGATCTGGGACCCCCAAAGCAGCCACAACCGCACAACTAAGGACACTCATGAAAAAGGACTCCCATATCTGTTTCAGAAAGTGGCAAAAATTATGGGAAATGTATGTTTGAAACAAGGATGAGTATGTCGAGGGGTGTTAGTGGTAATGTGTCCACTATAATAAACTTTGACAAATTAAACATTTGCTGTATTTTTCGATCATAACACATACACTGTGCTTGCTTAGCAAAAATGACTGCTTCCCGAGTTCACGATGAATCCAGTTACTTGAAGCTGTTCCAGGAAGTTTCAGGAATCTGCAGCAGTTAAAGCAAAGAGTCACAGTGGACACAAGGCCTAACAGATCTCAACTTCATACCAATGTTTAAGTGATCCCATGAAACACACAAAACATCACAGGAAACAAAAGTGTTTGAAAATCCTACTTTTCAAAATCTTTATCTTCAAAGAAAGTTTTGTATATACAGCATACATAGTTTTTTTTTTTTTTTTCGGTAGAAACAGATACCATGAATCAGAATCAGACACATAAATACTGAAGCCAGACCTCATATTCATTTTATATCTATAAAAAAGAAGAAAAGTTTTTTTATATTTTTATAGTTTTCAGCTTACAAATTATCTTCATGAGGAGACGGGAGAACATATGTCATTATTTAAGTTGTATGGTAAATACATCAAAATTTATTGTATAACTCTCTTCTCTTGGGCATAAGAAAATTTTCATAATAAAAGGTAAAAATAACAAAAAGAATCATTATTTTGTTCTGTTGAGATTCAAACTTTGTTAGAATCATATATAATTTACAATTTGACTTGAGACATCAAATAATATTTTGCAGACATTTTTATTAAATACCTAATAATTTTCAAAAATTTATTGGAAATAATTATCATCAGCATTGAGATTATTGCTCAGGCACCCAGAAAAGTTACAGTCATCAATTTTATGAAAATGTTCCTCTTACAGTGTCCTCATTTGTTCATCTTATTGTCCTCCTAATAAAAACTTTATTTTCAAAGCAAAAAACTTGGATCTAAAGTACTTAATAAGGGTACAACGTACAAAATATGAAAAGGAAAAAACTGACAAAAATTAAAAACAGGCTACTTTCTTTTTACTTTTCTTTACTCTCCTCTCTTCTTTATATGCAGATTTAGAACACTGGCTGGTTAGCTGCAGGCGTGTCTGGATGTGTTTCTTAAAAGCATAATTTAAATAAAAATGTCTAACGCATCAAATCACCCAAAGCTCAAGAAAAATCTGTGTGACAGCTTAGGAATCCTTAGCATGTGGTAGAGAATTCACAGGGCAGAAGGGAGTTTGCAAGGGAACATCATCCAATTTTGCAAGAATGTCCCGCCTCAGCAGCTCACTGGATCCGTGGTGTCACAGAGCCATAACAGTGCTTTGTTCACATGGGGAGGGTTCCCTAGAGGTAACCACATACGAAGTGGGCTCTAGGGGTCAGGTGTGTGCCCGCACTATCTTCCAAAGCTCTCAGACTCACTGTAGATCAGGAAGGACTTGCCTTCCCTCTTCTATCAACGAGTGTGGCAATGGGAAAGAAGAGAGAAATGTGTTGGAGGACATCAGTTTCAACCTGGGAAGGTCAGTGCCTGCTCCACATACCAGAGCCAGAGAGTCCAGCGCTCCCAACATCCCTCTTGCCTCCAGCTACCTGTTCTACTCAAGCCATCACCCCAACCCGGAGGCTGTATGAGCCGGGAAAGGGTGACTTGTGAGTGAGCACAGTACAGATGCTTACACTTCCTATTCCCAGGAAAGGCAAACACTGATGTCCCTCACTGCCTGCCCCCACACCACAGACAAACACACATCAACACGCCTCCAGAGAATTAGTGCACTCTCTCCTCCTCTCCCAAGCTCCCCAGTCTTGTCACTTTATACTGATGAGGCTATTTCTCTGGAGCAAGGAAAGCCATCAGGAGGGACGGAGGCCATTTTGCGTATCTTCCTGCCCACATGGCCCCAGGCTTCCTCTAGTCAGCATGCACAGACAACCTATCTGTGCTGCACCCCCCGGCTGCACGGCCTAGGCCGGCACACAGCAACTGCCTCTCGGCCCTCTGTTTTGTCCCTCCCTACTGGATCACTCACTTGCTTGGAAAATAATCCTTAGCCAGGTACAACAGAATATGCCCGTGTTAGTGGCTGCTTGAAGAGTTACAATTTTGAAAGTGTCTTTTCACTTGCCTCCTGCCCAAATCAAGAGGTTAATCATTGTGGTAAATAGGAGAAAGGGTTACTCAAAGCCAGTCTGAGGGGAAATGATGAGAATAATTCTCCAAAACTGCCCACCTCTTAGCTGTCTAAGCAGACCAGAGACTTTCATAGGATTCACCTCTAAGAGGGGAGGGAGAAATCACAGATTCAAGCTTATAAAATAAATTAGAAGTTTAGAGTCCATCGCTGGGAAACTTAGTCTGGTTTTGGCTGGTGATTTTTATTGACTGCCAGAATTTGCCACCGCGTGCTGACATGCAGGGACTCTGTGGTTCTCCCTTTTCCACACCTGCTTCAACCCCTCCACACCCACCCCAGGTCCACATTACACTCTTGACAGGAGGGGTCATCTAGATGTTTTCAATCCTTTACATCATACGTGTAGGTGCTATTGAAACCGACTGGGAGCGATGAGGGAGAATCCCTCATCTGAAAAGGAAGTGTTTCTTCCAGGCTGGCTCCAGGGTTTCCTTCTTTTGTGTTTTTAACTTCCAGACAAGGCTACAAAATATTTGGGGGTGGGGTGAGACAGGGAATGCTATCCTGTCATATTACCTATACTCCCAAACCATGAGGAGTGTAGCAGCAGGGTGGATTGTGCACACGAGTTCGAGGCCTGTCTAGACAACATAGGGAGACTGGCTCTATAAATAAATAAACAAATAAACTAGGTAAATTAGCATTGTTTTCTTTTTTATATTCTCCTCTCTTTTATAGTGCTAGGAAATGAACCCCGGGCTTTCACACCATGCTGCATTCTCAGATCGCTTATTTGGTTTTCATTTTTAACACAGGGTCTCACCAAGTCACTGAAGACCACATTCTACTCCTCTAATTTAATCACCTTCTTTTTCAGGACCTTTTTCTTTTTTGTATCTTTTCAGAGAAAGTTTTCATTAAGTTGCCCAGGCTAAGATGAAACTTGGTCCTGACTCAGCCTCCCAGGGAGCTGGGATTTCAGTCCCAAGCTGCCATGCCAGGCTGTGCTGCCCTGTTATCACAAACTTTTCCAGAGCTTCTACAGCACTCTCCTCACTTTCTCTTAAGCCCTCATGACTGACAGAGCGCCACAGCTGGAGGCAGACCCAGTAAACGTCTGAGCTGTGCTCAGCAGTACTGGACACAGAGGATCTATCAACACCTTGTAGCCTGGGCTCCTCACCTTTTCTATGGTCTCTTCTGGTAATTGGCACTCACCCACTCCAGAATCTCCAGCACAGGCAGATCTCCAGGTCCCAGGCCTCACGTGTTCTCTCTACTTACCCTTGCTTCCTGATCTCAGACTGGCTCGGGCTTAGAATGCCACTTACTCACTGATGGTTGCCACATTTATTTCTGCAGGGCACACCTACACAACACCCCTATCTAGCTGCCTACGGCTCTCCTCCACACAGGCATTTCACAGACATCTCAAACTTAACACAACTAACAATAAAACCACAGATCCATGCCTCCCTCCTCCTCCCACAGCCCAGGACCAGACCCCCCATCCCTCTGACCGTTCAGGCCAAACCACAACTGTCACCCTAGAATCCTTTCTCTCTTACACCTCCTACTCAACTTCTCAAAAAGCTGTTCCCTCCATCTTCAAAATTAATTCTGATCAGAAACGTCCACTCAAATGGCTCGCGAAACCCTGTCAGAGTGGATGCCTACACACGGCACAGAAGGGACAGAGAGGGCAAGTGTGGCACAAAAATCTTAACAATTGGTGTGTCTGGATGAAGTGATCAATGTGTGATGTCTATACTACTCTTAAAATCTATCTGTAAATCTAATATTATTTCATCTCTTTAAGAAGCTGAAATGAGCTCCAGGTGTCACAGCACAGACTTACAATCCCAACCCTCAGGAGACTGAGGCAGGAAGAGCTCTATAACTTCAAAGGGATTACACATCAGGAACCTGCCCCATCAAAAGAAAAAAAAATAAGGATATTTACCAAATATAACACATGAATCTCAACTGGAATCTATAATATCTGGAAAGAAATACAGATCAAGTGGCATCAAGGGGAAAATAACTGGGGAGAGTTGATGATGTGCTATGTGTTACGTTAATATGTGAGTTTAGTTCTGTTTATGCCAAAGAATGCTCATTCGTTTGCACGTTCCTGCTGAAGCTCAGTCTTACACTGTCTGTAACTTACTTTGAAAGGAGCTCAGCAAATAAAAAGCTATAAATAAAGAAAATATGTCAAAACATAGACATGGGTTATGAATATATATATATATATATATATATATATATATATATATAGTATATAGTATTCACTAAACTATTGTTTTCTTCCTTCATAAGTAAGACATCTTCAGAAATAAAAATCTAGAATCAGTGCTCTTCTCATTCCTTCCACTCCTACCATCTTAGTTCAAACCACCAATTCTCACCTGGATGACTGCAGTGGCCTGCCATCTGGTCTCGGTGCCCACCCTTACATTCCACAGCTTATTCTGAATACATAAACCAGCATAATCCAACATGATCACATCCTTCCTTGGTTTCCAATCTCACAGCAAAATACCAATGCCTTCACCGTGACTTACAAGGCTACGCACAATCTGCCTCCCCTGCCCACCCATTCCCCACCTCCTCTTCTACTTCTCCCTCCCTCACCTCAACTCCAGGCACCCTGACCTCCTACAGGCCCAGTACATGTCTCATCAGTACACGTCTCTAACTCAAATGGTGTTTCTTCACCTCCATTAGGCCTTGGCTCAAAGGTCACCTTCTCAGAAAAGACCTCCCTCACACCCCAGCGTCCTCATATTCAGCCTTCTGCCCCCATATACATTCCTAATCTTTCGTTCCAGCTTTATTTTTCTCCATCTTACTTTGGCCACCTGACGTCCTATATATTTTACTTGTCTACTGTCTACTGCCCCAGAGAAACATAAGCCAGGTCCCAAGCACTTACAAGACTGCCTGGCACACAGTAGTGCTCAAAATATATAAAACATAGACATGGCAAATAATCTCTGGAAGGTTTACTTATTGGGTATCCTGGAAACACCAGCCAGGCACTTTTTATGTGCAGGCTTATTCCTAAGTGCTGGGAATTCACAAGGAGTAGATGAATTCTGTCCCTGAAGGGATTTATAGTCTAGCAGATAAAAAGAATTATGAGAAAGGACAACAAAATGTCATGATGATTAAGGGAGTTACACAAAGGAGGCAACTGTCAGTTGTACTTGAGAAGAGGGGAAGGAGGGTATGACACCTCCTTCAACAACAGGAGAGGCCACACAGGTCACAATGCTCTTGTCTTCCAGGTCTGCCTTTCTCTAGTCACTGAGCACCATGCCCAGCAGAAAGTAGTCACACAAGAAACAGCCACATGTTGACAAGCGAAGGTGAACTGAGTTTTGGAGGAGAAGCAGGTATTTGTCAGGTGGATGAGGCAGGAGGAAAGGCATCCTAGGGTGGGGCAGGGCTAAGACAGGAGCCAAGGCTAAGCAGCAGGATGAGCACTGACCGTCCACAAAGCCGCACCTGCCAAAGAGACTTGGATTGTCATAAATCCTCATGAACTTCTTAGCAAAAGGTAGAATTTGTTCAAGAAGTGAGTCCACTTAGAGACAATCCTCCTTGTCTCAAGTGATAACTACTACTAATACTACTAGCACTACTACTAATGTTTGTTGTATGATAATAGCCATCATTATCAAGTGCTTTCAAAGCACAAGTATTTACATGTTTGGAGCAACCTGGTGGCCCCATTTTCAGTTGAGGTATTATTTGACCTATACCAGTTTCAAGGAACTGATTCTTAGCAAGTTAACAAGTGGTAGACACGGGTAGGTGGTGGAAATGCCACCTGCGGCACAGCAGTGTACTGGCCCTGCACACTCTGGTTTCTTGGTCTAGGGTGCAGGCCTCCCAGTTTTGCCACAAGGGCCTCACCCCATTGTTTAGATAAAGAATTGTGATTTTGAATTATATGCCTCTCCAAAAATCAGAAAGCCATGTTCTCACCTCAAAGCCCACGATTTTCTTTAAAGAAAGGAAAGGAAAAGAAAAAATAATTATGAGATTTAACTTCACCAACAAAAATGGCTGTGTAAACCTACCACATAATTACATTTTAAGACATTTGGAGATTTAATAGAAATACAGCCCAGATAAAATTCATGGTGATAATGTGCAACCTAGAATTTTAAGCAAGCTTAAAATCATATTTCATTATGTAGGAAAATTCAATTTATTTTGCCAGGCTTTAATAAACAAAAATTAGAATTGATAAAAAAAAAAAAACAATTGCCTTTCTTGAGCTGTTACTATGTGTAAGGCACTATGCTGGTGCTTTCTTAGAACTACTTTTTAAATCAGTTATCATAGCTCCAATAGGTTAAGATTATTAACCTGGTTTTACAGACAAGGAAGCTAAGGTTTATAAAACAAAGAAACAACGTCACTTGTTCTGTTTTTCTATCTAGCAAGTGAAACAGAACTCAGCATAAAGCAAATTCTCAAAAATGCTTAATCAACCATGTATTAGAAGAAAAAAACAGAACTCTTAAAATACTGAATCAATGGGGGTACTTGGGTTTTAATATATCAAATAAGACACCATTTTGTTTTTGAATCAACCAAGTGGAAGTGATCCACTTAAGTCCATGTTCTATTTCAGAACTAGAATCAAAAAGGACTAAAGTCAGTTCAAGTTCAAGTTGGGCACAATTATTTGATTAGAATTAATAATGGGGAAAGAATTCACAGGTAAGTGTTCCATCCCACTGTCACACAAGAAAAACAAGAACATCCACCAAATGGTACCTCTACAAGAAATTATTAAAGAAATTCTGTATTTGGTTATTTTTTTTTTTTTTTGAGATCTGAATGGGCCTGTCCCCAAGGCTTTCAGCACCTTGTAACTTCCTCACAAAACATGGCTCCTGTCACCTTCCTCATACAGCTCACTCAGTTTCCTTTTTTTTTTTTTCCTGAAAACACTATTCAATCTTCAAAGCCCTGGGTTGGAATTGATACAAGCCAAAAAGTATCCCCATGTCTCCTCTCCCCTCCAGAGAAGGAGGGGGCACCAAAAGAAAATGCAGCGAGGGCTCTGGATGGAAGTGGCTGCCACTGACAAGGCCACGCACGAATGGCATGCACAAGTACAGCACTCCAGGTTCAGTGCCTCTCCCAGCACCCATAACACAGTGAGGCCTGATGGTACATGGCCCACTGTAGGAAGGCCTGGCAGAATCCTGTCCCAAGACGGTTACTTGTTATGGCACAGGCGCTACTTGATGTGCACTATTCCTTTGAAAGACAAAAATCACATGAATAAAATTGTGAAACAATACAACCCGTATGCTTTGATATTAATTCTGTTGTCCAAATCTATCATTAAATACTTTCAAAAGAGGTTCTCCACACTGGCCAACTTTCGGTTTGCTAGGCCACAGGTACTCATTTTCACAAGATGCCCCTGGCCCAGTGCCCCGAGGCAGCCACATGCCCCTAAACATGTAACTGTTCTCCGACACACTGAACAATAGAGAATGGCAACGTTGCCCTTTTTAATCTTTAACCTCCCCGGCACTACGTCCTGCCATACAATAGGTCCTTGGTGACCATTTAGGAAAGGAAATTAAGTTCTAAAGGGAAGTAATTTGTACTGGGTTTTCTGGAAAAAACCCAATCTCAAATCTTCACTTCTCCCCAGAGATACAGAAGCAAACTCATACATCCCCAACTACATGCTTGGGTTTTAGTTTTTGTTGATATGGGGTTTTGCTTTCTTTTTCTAATGAGGAACCTTCACTGTAGAGAGGAGTCAATGGCACATTATCAACCACTGCAGGTCTCATATCTTGATATGTTTTTTTCTACAAAAGATGACACAAAATGCACAATCCATAGTGAGGTGGTCACATAATTTGACTTTATTCCTTTTCCTTCTCTTTAATTTTTGGATATTCATAGTGTGTGTGGTAGGAGAGGCCATCGTACCAATTCTATACCCTAGGTACACATCTTCAGGAGACAAGCTCAAGGCTGGAAGGCAGACTGCACAACTTCAGAAAGGTTACTGCTCAAAATTAACTCTGTTACATAGTTATGAACTAGATTTAGATTCAGTAAGCAAGTTTATAAAACAACAACAACAGCAGATTTCAAACCTATTCATAGTTTGACAAAGCCAGTTCCATTCTTTAACGATCCCTGCACTGAGCAAACATGAGGTTCCTGTGAGCGTGGAGAAGTCATGACTTCGCAGGAGCAGAAGGGTAGGCAGTTCTCAATATTCAAAGGACAGGACGCAGCTAGATAAGCAGAAGATAAGATGTCTCCTGGCTTCCCCGCCCTTCTTCCCCCTCTAGGTTGACTGGAGTTCCCCAAAATGTAGCATATTCTTCTGGCGACTTCCACTCCCCGGGGCAGCCGTTGGTACTTTCCCACTCTTTCTCCTCCTAGCCACAACAGCCATGCCTGAACAATCAGCAGTGTCACTCTTCGGGAAGTTTCTTTTCCCTTTCTTCCCCCCTCAGCCTTCCCACGACTCTCTGAAAGATACACCCGGGGCTTCTCCCACTTAAAGACAATCCTCTGTTCCCTAGAGGTTCAATGGTTCAATCCAATTCCAGAAGTCCAAATAACGGATTCACTCAACAGACACTTAGAGGAGTCTTATAAAGCCCCGAGCATCATGCTGAGCTGTGGGGATGAAAAGATAAATAAGACACATGGTCCCAGAACTAAAGGTGTTGGCAGTTTAACAGCAGAGACAGATGCAAACAGAGAAAACAGCAAGTCCCCACGTGCTGTAGTAAAGTGAAACTGAACATGCTGCAGGCATGACAAAGAGAAAGCCACAAGGAATCCCCGTGTCTCCTAAACTGTATGGGGAAAGGGACCAATAAAACACGGAACTGCCCCATCTCTCTCAATGCTGTTCCCAAATTTTCTCTAATGCTGCACAGGTCAACAGAAGCCCTAGTCGTAGGCAGAGTACAGATCTGAGCCATGTCACTTGGTAGCGGTGGGTCAGTTCCCCCACCTTTCCTTGCTGCACTTTCTTCATGGCCAAAAAGGTCTTGGAAGAGCTAACAACATGACACACAGAACTGTTGTTCAGATGTGGAGGCATTGTGGATTATAGTACACGGATGGAATATGACAAGACCTCTGGAAAAACCTCTTTCCCTTCTTTTCTCAAGGTCCAAGTCTCACACTAGCATTAAGTGCTCGTCACATCTCTAAGAAAACCTGTTACATAGTTATTATATAATAACACCACCACTGGAAATATGCAACGGCCTTACAGGTGTGTCTGACTATGTGGAGTGGTACAGGAATCGGCCGAATCTTGGAGAACCAAGCAATCTGCAAGGAGCAACTGTTAATCCTGACCCACATACCATGGCCCGCATCCCTACTTTCCCAGTGACTGAGCTCTGAAAGCAGCATGCAGCCTCCCATCAGAGGGTAAGTGCTAAGAGGTTGTATGTAGGCAGTATAAGGAGCAGTCATCAAATTTTAAATGATTTTCTAAACTATTTTAATTTTCTCTGATCACAACAATTACAGAACCTGCCAGCAGCTCACCTTGCATTTAAAATGAAAGAAGTTGGCCTTCACTTTAGTTAAATTTACTATCCCACAGAGGGCTTTATGAATTTAGATTTAGAGAGGGGAAGGAATAAACTTTAAAGACTTGGTTGCCAGCTGTTATTCAGAATCCTCGCAAATCCTCCCACTTTCGATATGGCTGGGCACCTTGTTGCAAAGTTCAGATTCTACTCCCCCCCGATCCGTGTCTACACACAACTACAATTCAACCTTCACATGACAAGGTGCTACACTCACAGACCAGTAGTCAAGTACCATGTCCCAACTCTCAAAACAAAAACAATAAAATATGCAGTGGTCTGTTACTTGCCAAAGGATGTGATCGCCATGTGGTGACCACTCAGGAAGCCCTGCTAGGAGGAAACCAAAACACTCAGAGTAGGGAAGAAAATGCCTGCTCCTGGGAGAGCGGGCAGTGCTAAGGATGGATGGGGGAAGGGAGAGGACAGCACAAGAGGGCCAGCCCAGCTGGACTTCAAGAAGGAGGTCAACTGCGTCCTTCCCCGCAATCTAAAATACGGTTCTCTTGATGACAAAGTAAGGAACAAGACCCAGAGCAGCCCATGACTGGGACAATAAGGAGGGGGCCTCAGAAAGATCCACTTCACCTCTTCGTGTCACATGTTATGGATCCCTAGGTGGGGAATAATTTCACTAATAAGCAGAATTCATTGCCCCCATGGTCCCACAAGGTCAGAAATTTTTGCTTGCCCAACTTCGCAGCCTCAGTTAAAAGAGAACCAGGCCCCGCAAGAGGCACATTATACACACAGCCTCTCATGTAATTCTTACAATGAGCCTAGAAACAGGAGCTGTTGCAAGTCCTTATAGAGAAGAGGCACCCAACAAAGCGACGCCATTTGCTACAGGTAACACAACTTGAGCCAGACAGGAAGTAGGTATGTTTGGTTCCCACACTCAAACTTGTTCAAGACCAAATGTCTCTTCAACGCCCAGTACGAGTAAATATTACATTTAACAGCAAACTCCTGTCTCCACTAACTATGCTGTCCTCCGCAGCTAATCACACTGTTTCAGCCCTAGCAGAGGGGGCTTCCCTGGAGCCAGCCTCACTGAGCACCAGGCTTTGTTCTGCCCTCCCTCCTGGTAGAGGCAAGCTGGGTCGGCCCAGAATCACCTGGGCAGATTTTAAATCTCTGTGGTTCAAAGGCATTCACTGTGTGTTCTGACATTTCTCCTGTGGTGCCTCAAAAGCCCTGGCTTCTACCAGCACAGCAGGCTCCACTCCCTGCCAAAGTAGGACACCTTTTCTCCTCCACTTCTGTCCCATCACCGCACAGCAGCAAGCCGGCACACTGAGGCTCAGAAATCACGCTGATTTTGCATCTTGTTCATCTTTGCATGTCACTGTGTGTGTGCGCGTGTGTGTGCACCCGCATGCCTAGTGCTCAAGTTAATAGCCCTGCAAATCCACATGGATTCTGTCTCCTCAGCATTCCACAGAATGAAAGAGTGTCCCTCTCAATTGAAAAGCTGTTCTTGCATCTCCTCGCATTTTTTCCTTTAAAAATGACAAACGGAGCTGCCTAAGTCTGTGATGACTATGTCTGTGAAGAGTGCCACTGCCAGCACAAAGTTGTGACAGGCTAGCATCTGTTTCCTGCTGCTCGCCTTACACTAATTTGGCTAACAACAGATGAAGGGTGATGCGGAAGGCCGCTGACACTAGATAACCTCTTACAAGATGCAAAATACCTGTCTATGCATCTGGACTCAGTCTCCACAACAACCCTACGGGAAGCCAGGACTTATATGTCCATTTATAAAGAAATAAACTGAAGCTGGGGGGGGGGGGGGGGGGCGCCGAACAACCCTCCCAAATACCACAGAGGGCTTTATCTGAGAGAAGACTTGAACTCAGATGGAGCGGCTCCATACGACACACTTTCACCACTCCACTGTGCCGTCAGACCCACAAAGGCTTCTCGTGAAGAAGCCTGTCGTACAATGAGGACCTCAGGTGAGCTTCCTGCTTGCTTATGTGTGATTTCGTCTCCCAGGAACACCAGGTACGTGCAGATAATGGCACTGACTGGGCCGAGTGGCCTAGGAGCACACACTGGCACACACCCATGTTATGAGCCTCACTCATCTGAGGTCATAACTCACCCTCCAGTTGCTAACCACAACCCCACTTCCCTCAGTAAATCACAAGATGCAACCTTTCCAACAATGTTATGGACTGGACTGTGAACCTTTGAACTCACACTCTGAAGCTCCGCCTCCCAGTAGGAGTATCTATGGCACGAAAGTCTTCAGGAAATAATTAAGATAAAATGGGGTCCTAAGGACCAGCCCTTAACCCAATACAGTGGGAGTCCTTAGAGGAAGAAGAGGAGACATTTCTGATAATCACACAAAGCGGGAAGACCAAAGAAAGAGGCCCCAGGGGAAACCAAACCAACCCCAACTTGACATCCTGATCTCAGGCTGCTAACCCACAGAATTCTGAGAAAACAAATGTCTGGGGCTGAAGGCATGGCTCAGCACTTAGAGCACTTGCCTAGCAAATGCAAAGCTCTGGGTTCAATTTCCCAACACCAAACAAACCAGGTGCAGGGGTCTGTAATCCTAGCATTGGGAGGCTGAGGTAGAAGGATTGCCATGAGTTTAAGGCCAGCCTGGGCTAGATAGTAAATTAGGATGAGTATGAACTACAGAGTTAGACTTTGTTTCAGAAACAAAAGAAAAGAAATATCTGCTGTTTGAGCTCCAAGTTCTGTGGAATACACTGTGGCAAACCAACATACCAACGTTTACTTCTACAAGCAAACTTCAGCCTTTTTCGAGGAAAGGTGCCATATTTATTATAGTAATTCCTGTTTCTCCACCAATTAGAATGTATAAGACCAGACTACTGTTTTCAAAAGGGTTCTATTTTTTCAGTATCTCACAGGCAAAGTTTTTCAGTGTTATGCCCTTAACTCATTTTACTCACAGTCCCAAGGTTATTTTGGTTTACTATATTACGTAATTTTGCATAATGAGGCCATTTTTTGGAATGGATAGGTCATATTACAACGCAGCTGACTGTGTGGCCATTCAGAGACAAATGGCTTACAGACACTGAAGATGGGCCATAGAATGTAATGTTCCTACAGCTTTCTCCTGCCTCTGTTGTGAGGCAATTTCTATATGATAATAATAATAATAGCAAACAATTTAAAAATACAGGCATTGAGCACAGATGCACAGCTCTGTATGTATAATTAATGGGCACATGAAGCAAATCTGATGATACGTAAGTTAGAAATATACTAGATTATTTATTTCTGGGTTGGAGGCTTTGGAATAATTCCCCCAACTTTTCATGGGCATTACATATATTTTATGCATCCTTTATACCCAAAATGAGTATAATAATCTGAATGTCTCTCTTTTAAATAAGAAACAATTTTTAACATATATTAAACAAGAACAGAAAATGATACATAGGTTCAAAAAAGGCAAGCAAGCATTAATTAAGAATAGTAGGCATCAATAAATTTAGATATTCATCTACATATTTTTTTCTTTATTGCCACCATCCTATTCCATGTTGGACAAAGTTATTCAAAAATCATTACTCTCACAAAACCTGTAGAAATTTAGGATTTAAAGAAAAAGTTACTAATCAAATGTAGGCAAAGCATAAAAGTATTTAATATGCAGCCAGTTTGAACCCGATATGGCCTATGCCTGTCAGCTATTTTTAACAAAAATCTTTTTTTTTTTATTAGCCATTTGCCATCAAGGAATGCAAGAGGCTTGATCTACATGGATCCCTGAATTTATGTGCCGGAGATGGCACGTCTGGAATAGAGGTGAAGCAAGGCTTCCAAAACATATTCAAGGCTGACGAAGAGACTGCCCATGGTCCAGCTTAATCTTCAGAATTTTTGTCATGGAAGTGAGGCTACCCTGGGGACACTTACAGCTTCAAAGAGCACCAGGCTAAAGGACCTGCACAGCCTCAGGAAACTGCGTCCCAGGAACACTGTTCTACTCTTTCCATTATATGGCAGAGTTCTGAGAAGTAGATGACTGAAGCTGGCTCTACGAGACCAAATTTTCTTTTTTAAAATTCCAAAAGAACCCACAGCAGTATCGCACCTCTAAGTCATGCTCCAGCACACCGCAGCTTGTGGGCAAATCCAGCGGCCAACTGCTCCTTCGTGTCCCAGGTTTAAGAAGAGTTTTTATTTTATTTTTTTAATGATTGAAAGTTTTCAAAAGAACACATACCGCTTGACACATGAAAATGATATGCCCAAATTTCAGTATCCATAAATAAAGTTTTTTGGGGGGTTTTTTTGGAACCCAGCCATCCATTTGCATTGTCTCTGGTTGCTTCAGTGCCACAACAGCAAATCTATAATTGCAACGGAAGTCCATTGTGACCTAAAATATTTACTTTCTGGCCATTTACAGGGAAGGTTTTGGGACCTCTGCCCCCACATTAAATCTGACCTGAGTGCAACCCACAGAACAAAAATTATTTACAACAATTACAAGTCTTTAAGTTAGGACATTCCCGAAGCAGTAAATAGGCCTCTAACTGTGCGTTTTGGATAACAGGAGTTCATCCAAATTCAGGGACTGTTTTGTATTAATAAGCAAACAGCCACGCCCACCACCACAACAGCAACAACACAGCTCAGCCCTGCACTTCATTTCAAGAACCAAAGAGAGTGCTCTTCTAATTTTACTTTTTTTTTTCTAGACTTCCCAATACTGAAAAAAGATCCCACTGATCTAGAAGCTACTATTTCCTTATTTCCCTCTTCCAAACTGCATCCATCTTTAGGAGTAAAGATTGCATAGTAAATCAATTAATTAATTTGGCAGGGTCTTGCTCTGTAGTCAAAGCTGGTCCTGAAGTCATTATATAGCACAGGCTGGCCTCAAACTCAGGCAGTACTCCTGCCTCAGTCTTCCAAAGGTAGTAAATTTTAAGAGATGCTCAGCTCATATATGATACAGAAAACAATCAAAAGTAAGTTTTCTCTCTGGCAAAACTTGACTCATCTCCAGAGAAGGGAGCACATAAAACAGTTTTCAGATATGCAGGCTTTTTCTCTATTTTGAACAGATAGCTGGTTACAAACATGTGGTGGAGACACTCACCACAGAATTTCCTCAAATCAAAGGCTGATCTGAAATAAAGGTATATGAGAGAATCAAGTCCTTGCTTCCTGTGCAACCCCCTTCTCTCCTCCACTTGAATTACTGGCTCTACTTTCTCTCCAAGCTCACAAGGCAGCACTGTTAATTTCTCCAAGAAGGAGCGGTTACTTAGATCCAAGGTGGCCAAATTGATGGCACAATGGCAAGTAGTTAAGCCATTTGTTTCTGACTGATGAATTACCCTGAATTCAAGCAGCTCACAAATTAAGAAAATCATAGGGTTTCTTTGCAGAATCAAGGTCACAACTTCAAAAGATTGCGCCAGTGCACAGAAGTATCCAAATGTCCAGGAGCTGTGCTGCAAGCCTGTAATTCCAGTACTCTGGGAGGCTGGCACAGGAGGATCTTAAATCGGAGTCCAGCCTGGGAAATTTAGAGACAGTGAGATTCTTTTTCAAGATAAAATTTAAAAATTAAAATGTCTGGGTATTTAGTTCAGTGTGAAGGCCCTGGGTTCAATGCCAACTATTGCAAAAAGGCGGGGGGAGGGGGGTAGCTTCGAAACATGGCAATCATTTACGGGTAGTTTTAACCCGTAGCAACTCTAAAACAGAACTTCTAAAAAAAAAGTAATCTTGGGTGCTCATCTCATCTTATACAACATAAGTTTCATACCTTCAGTACCATTTGGAGAAAACTTCAAATAAGTTAGTACTAATCTTCTGGTGTGTGAACATTCCTTACCCTACATTTCAAGGTTATCTTATGAGAGATTCACGCTTCCAACCAAGTGGAGATTCTTAAATAAAAGTCACATATAAACTTTTACCCTCGACATGTGCTATCCAACGAGACTCAAAAATGATGTGCCCAGGTAGGACAATGACAGGGAAATCACTTATTCTCATATCTCTGCTTCTGTTTCATCCTGCAGATATTTTTATTGCAGAAATTACTCATTCTGAATGATAAAATATAAAACTGATGGAATCATTGAAGAAGGATCGCTTCGGTGGGATCCCAGCCAGCGCAGGCTTCCATTTGGAGCCAGTGTCTCCTCAGATATCTCACATAACATTTCATCTTTATGAAGTCCTTGCACTCTCATGAAAACCTCAGTTGCCAGTGAAAATGCTTCTGGAAGAAACAGTCATCAAAACTGACACAGCTGTGAGCGACTGACATCAAGCAAAAGGAAAAATACCACATCACTGTTGGAGCGCACGCATTACTCATCCAGCAGCTCGTCTACTTGGGCCGTGCTACACGGACATGCCAGACATCGGGCACGTGGGGAGCTGTTTACAAATATTATTTCATAGAAACACTGGTGCTTTTCACACTGATGAAATGTGAAACACGATTCCCCTGAGGGGAGTCTATGTCTTCTAAAATAACAACTATTTATAGAATGGAAAAACTATAGATTCTTTCCATTTTGGTCCTGTATCTAGAATATCCAAACTTGTGTTTTCCTGCTTTCTAATTTGACTTTCAGTACTTCTGAATAGCAGTCCCTACCCCCACAGGAATGTGGGCAATACGCACTTGGGACATTTCCTTCAAAATAAGACATATCCAGACCCACACTTGCATCATCTGATTGAATCAGACAACATGTCATTTGTAAAAGCTCCTCGGGCGACTGAAATACTTTTACAGTTAAAGTCAAATAGTCTAGATCATTTCCATAAGCAGTAACTATGACACACATGTGCACACATAGACCAATATAATAATTCTACTTTATCCCTCACAGTATTCTCTACGTATTTTCTTTCACTATACCTTATTTTCTTTGAAATAATTGTTTATTTTTTATTTTAAGAGATAGGGTTCTCACTGTGTTGCCCAGGTGGCCTTGAACTCATGGGCTCAAATGATTTTCTTGTGTTAGCCTCCCAAGAACCCGAGACTATAGGCATATGCTACCTCCTCCAGATCTTCTCTTTGAAACAGTGTCTTTAAAACTGTCACGAAAATCTTCAAAGTCAGGTAATTTGCCTGGGAAAATTTTATGTCTGGTCTGTGTATAGTACATAGTCTTCAATTCTGAGTGCCAGTGGCAAGTGAGAGCAGCAACTTCTTTTGTAACAGTGCCATTTTACCATATAGTCATTCAACAAGTATTTAGTAGAGTCTGCACGGTATGGCAAAGGCCAAGAAGAACACAAGAAGAATAAAGGCACGACCTTTGTGCTCTTCAGCAAACATTTAGGATATAACTGGGGTAGATATAGATAGCCAAGTGAAAAGCAGTTAAGTAACCATGTAGAGCAACATCATGTGACTTCAATTATCAGCACTTATGATAAGCACTCTCAGGGAGGAACTTGTGCTCACTCCAGACCTAACAGGCAAGACACACATCAGAAAGGACCTGGGATCTGAGGGCTGGGTAGGGGAAGCGTGGGCAAGCAGAGAAGGGACATGTTTCAGACCTGGAACACGGCCCACACCAAGGTAGAAATGTATGGGGCCTGAACACTGAAGACAGAGCCCTCTGGAAGGAAGAAGTCATTTGAGTTGCTTGTATCAAACAGGCAAAGGCCAGACTCTAGCTCTCAGGCCACAAAGCATAACACTTAGCCTAGAGTTGTTGAAAAATCGAGATTTTTAAAGCAGCAGAGCATGAAGAGAGTCATACTTTTGAACAATGTTTTCGGGTTTGGGAGGCAAGGCTAGGGAGCAGCAAACAAAATGCTGCTGAATACAAGAGCATAAGGAAATCTACGCCAGCAAACAGGAGCTGGGCTGTCCAGGTGGATTCCCAAAGAATTAACAGAACTCAGGACTTTATTGGTTTCAGATTCCCACCTGATATAACACAGAGGCACCAGATGATAGGAGTGTAAGGGGACTGGAAGTGAGAGTTGCCAGTTGGAGACAGTAGGACATTGCTTTAAAAGAAACATCCGCACTAGACACATGGCTTTGGCTGAGGCTGGTAAAAAGAAAGGACTTCTATATAGTGAACGGAAGGTTGAAACTGAGCCTAGAGAAGTAGCACACTGGGCCACAGGAGAAATGGTGAATGAAGGAGGCAAACAAAAATCTTTAGAAACACCTAAGTCTATTGTCAATCCAGAAGCCAAGGAACAAGAGTGTCAAACAAGAGTTCATTGACACTATCTCCTGTAACATAGCGGTTAAAGGTCACTGGCTTATCCTCCTCTATGTGCCTCCACTCCACAGTTGATCTTTTCCTTAAATCTTTAGACACTGACTGTCCATATTAATTGTTCAATAAACACATCTGTTTTTCTTTTGATATCTATTTTCAATCCACACATGCTCAGATACTAGGTCTTATCTTTTTGACACCTGTTGTGGTTTTGCTCTGGAATGTCCCCCAAAAGTCTCATGCATTTAAATATTAATTGACTGTCTATGGAACTATGTCCTGTTGGTAGATTGGGGCCTCGTCTGGAAGCATGTAAGTTAGGATTAATGGCGAGTAGTGGCCACATCTTCCACACCTGGATGCAGGAGGCGCTAATCACTGGGCGGAGACCTGGAACGATATATAAGCTGCACCTGCCTTCCTGGAGGCCTAGGACTGGTCTCAACTGGTCTCAGCTTGCCTTTCTGTTTGTGACGTCCTGAGAAGCTGTCTCCACCTCTGCCTCTGTCCTGTACCTTGATTGCTGCCGGCCACCCCTGTGACCTTCTGAAACTGTGAGCTAAAATAAAGCTTTCCTTTCCTAAATGTGTGGGTGTTGGGTATTGAGTCACAGCAACGAAAAGTAACTAAGACAACAAGGTTACAAGTTTCTAGGAGAAAAAAATGTATAATTTGTGCACTGCTCCCTCCCTGCCGCAGTTCTTCCACATAGCCATGCCCCTAGCACTCATTTAGAACTATTTTTAATTGAATGTAATTATCGCTGTTCTGACTGATTGTGTCTGCAGATAAAAACCAGTCAAATTCAGGGAAAAACATAGATTCAAGTCTACTGCTGGTCCCTGCTATTCAAAATGTGGTCCCTGAAAAAGCAGTGTCTGCAAACTTGTCAAAAATGCAGACTCTCAGCTGGATGTGGTGGTTGGTGCGGGCCCGGTATCCCGGCACTCCTGAAGGCTGAAAGGGGATTATTGCAAGTTCAAGCATAGCGAGGACAATCTAGCAACCTCACGAAACTCTGTCTCAAAATGAAAAATAGAGGAAGCAAAAGTAACTAGTGAGAAGTCTCTGGGTTTAGAGGTGAAAGGAGGGCAGAATCTCAGCTACCATCAGAGACCAAGTGAATCACAATCTGTGTTCAACAAGATCTCCAGGTGGCCTGTGCCTACATACATTCATTAAAAAAAAAAAAAAAAAAAAAAAAACTGTTCACTCAGTATAGTACAGAAGGGGCCAGCAATGAGTTAGCACAGTGGATAGAAGAAAGGCCAGCATACAATGTGAACGCTGAGCCATCTGCAGAGGCCCACCTTCAGCCCTGCTCGGACCTCTGACTCAATGATGGAGCCCAGACTCTACAATTGGGGCAGAGCCCCCCTGAGAAATCAGTTCCAGCTTCTGATCAGGAGCCCAACACATAAATCTTCCCATAAAATGCTATCAAGTTTAATTACAAAAGGACTTCACAGATTGCATCCACCTGGTGGATTTTGTAAAAATTCTGACTTCCTGAAGATCCTATCCAAGCTCTCATTTATTTACATAGTCCCAGGAATTTATGATTTTTTTCTGCTTTCCATTCACTCCCCTATAACATTAGGTCCCTGCTAGAACTTAGATTGCAATTACTAAGATATTTCTTTGGCCTAATTGATGCCAAACCTGCAAATACAGCTCTAACCCTAAATAGAAAGGGCCTGCAGGGAAGGGAGCTCACTGACAGCACTGCTGCGGAGGTGACCAGGTACAACTGTCATAACCCACCCACGTCCCCCCCCAAAAAATAGAGAACAGAGTATTGAATCTGGAGGCAGAATCATCTCTCCATTGGGGATGTGTGCAAGCTTCAATAATTCTTCCTCTGGCTTTTCTAAGCCCAGTGAAAATCACCGTCTCAAGATACTACTGTGTTAGGAGACTTCGATGTAGGTCTTTCATTTTCAACAACTTTACTGACATGTAATTTACACACTGTGAACTTCCTATTTCCAAACTTTCATTCTATTCCCTACCTTCAAGCAATGCTTCATTAAAATCCTCCAGGAATAGGACATGGCCATTTCTTAAATCTTCAGAAATGTAGGACATTGTTATGACTCTCTGACTATATATTCTACAATCTCAGTTTTTATTGGTAGAAAAAAATTTCTTGACAAAGTTCCTTTAAAAAAAAACTCAAACTACCAGCACCTATAAAAGTAAGGACTTTTAATGCGGCACTTCAAAGTTGGCTGCTTGAAAATACTGGGAGGTCGCCATAATCTATTTATTTCACAGGCACTTCATCTGAAGTAAACTCCACTGACTACATCCAAAGAGACATTACTGTCCACTCGTTTTCTCTGAATTACTTTCCTTCTAGGTGGCATGTTATTTTTTAAGAGCTGCTGGAGCCTCTATGAATCTGTTGGTTTTAACCCCAGGGATGGCATGAGCATCCAGGCAGATTTTTGTTTCAAAAAGTCAAAAAGCAACTTACATGCTCTCACAGAACCGTGTCAGGGTGCTGGGCTTCTCCTGGTTGCGTCTTTGTCGAAACCAGCGCTGAATGCTCCGAACATCCCAGTCCAGTTGTTTGGAGAGGCCTTCCAATCTCTTCTCATCAGGATGCTATGAAACAAAGTACCAGGAAAATGATTTTTAATCCATTTCCATTTTCACCATAAGCAGAGCTTCCCTTGTGTATGTCTGAGGGTTTTTTCCTCATATTTATTTGTTATGAGGACCTAGGCCTAGCATTAGCAGCATGAACATAAATAACCACTTGATAACTCATTATAAATTACAATGAAAATTATATGAATCCAGTGCTTGTGCCTCTCTTTTATCAGCAATGTGCTTCCCAACAGGCAACCCAGATGTAATCAAAGAGCCATGACTGAGTCAGCTCCAGCAGCCTTCATGGGAAGGGACACTGGGGAAGGACAATTTGCAAAGAGGCATTACTGGGCTATTCCAAAAAACAAACTCACCGATCATGTATCTGGATGATGTAGGACAGACAAAAAGCATGGAAAGATGCCAGACGACCTCACTTAAGCCTAAGATTCCATTTCCAGTGCCAGTCCAGTTTTCCCTGCCGCCTTCCTTCCCTGTTCCACACACATTTCCCACAAGTTCCTTTCCTCATCGTTTCTTTGACCACACTCTACGTCAAGTCTTTTGCTAAGACCGTGCATCACCTGAAAAGCAAACGTGGTGACCACCGATAGCCCTGAGACGAAAAGCCAAAGTTCAATTTCTCACTCCAAGACCTCTTAGAGCCTTAGTGTTTGCATCTGTAAAAATAAGGATTGTTTATCAACCTAAATGCTCCTGCGGTAGGAACTAGATGTGCATATGTATATAAAACCAGGTAAATGCTAACCTTCTTTTCTCTGTCTTACTTCTCCTCAGTAAGCTAGAATGTGTCCCAACCACAATCATGGAAGGATGACCTAGTATACAATAAAGCTAAGCCAAGTGAACTCCATTTATTATTATTATTATTATTATTATTATTATGTGTTTCAATATTAATGAGCAGGGGAAACAAACAGAGAGGAGAGAGAAGGCAGAAAGACCAGATTCTAAGTTATAAAGGTGACATTCATTGTTCTAAAAGCAACTCAAGGAGTGAGTGTCCCCCTGAAATCCATGTATTGAGATCCTTATCCCCAGTATGATGGCGCTATGGCATGTATCTGGAGTGTCTCTCTAAAGTCTCATGTACATAGTGGGATACTGTGAAACCATGTGTTATTGGGAGGTAGGACCTGGCTGGAAGGGGTAGATGCTCTGAGCTTGAACTAGAGGGATCCAGTCAAATTGTTGAGAGTGGGGGTAGCCCAGGGCAGAAATTTCAGGTGCATGCTGTTTACCCTGGGATAGGAAGCATGAGGGAAGTGCACCCACCCTGGGGGGGGGGGGGGGGCGCAACCTGGCAGTTTGACCTAAGTAAAGAAAGGAAGAAGAGAAGAAACACTGTTGCAGCCTCTTCCTGGGACAGCCCTAGCCTTGCCTGTCTCCAGATACTGTCTTGGTTCCTGCTTCACTTGGCTTCTGTCTGCAGTAAGGTGAGCAGCTCTCCAGCCTCTGCCCTGTGCCTCCACTGTTGCCAGCTGCCCAATGAATGAACTGTGTGAGACCTGCTGAACTGGAGCTAAATAAATCTTTCCTCCCTTCAGTTGCAGATGTTGGGCATTTTGTCTCAGCAATGAATAAGTAACTAAGGCAGAAATTAGGACCAGGAGTGACCATGTGGTTTGGAAGCCTTTGAAACTGGTTTGTGGGAAGTTTTCTGGAAAGGTTTGAGGATGTCAGCTGGAGAAGCCTTGGAGTGCTCTGAACCGATTTCGATGGGAGATTCTGGTCAGGGCTCAGAAGACAAGAATGCTGATGGAAATATGGATTGTAAAGACCAGGACCAAGAAATTTCCCTCGAGAAGATGAACTTTATTGACTACTGATCTAGAAACCATGTGTGCAACTCTCTGGCAAAAGTGTGTTGGTTAAAAAAAAAAAAAATAAGTGTGTTGGTATTTTGCCCTGTCCAGATACTTGGACTGAAACTGAGATTAAAGGCAGTGGACTACTTCATCTGAAGAAGGAACTCTCAAGGCAGCCTAATTAATGTGCAGGCTGTCACATGGGTACTGCTTGCAGCTTTTAGCCAGCTCTACACTGAAAAGCAGGAAAATATAGTAGAGGGTAAAAAAGATGTGAAAAGTTTTGCAGTTTTTCAAGAGTTGGAAGTGGCTGTGATGATGGGGCAAAAGAGCACAGGGTTGTTAAAGAAATTTGCATGAAAAAGAACTAGGACTGTAAAAAAGATTCCTTGAGGGTGTCTCAGGAATCATCAAGATCCGACCCTTTACCAATTAATGGGGTAGAAAAGCAAAGGACCTTACTCTGGGAAGAGGACCTCAGGGCATCCTGTAGGGCTAAAGAAAGAAGTTTGCCAGAGTCCAGCCACCGGAAGCTCAACCGCCTGGAATTCAGCCATCCAGGCACTAGGAGGCTGCTGTAACCAAAGGCCAAGGGGGCCAGAATACTGCTCCAACCAATGACAGACCTTGGTGTCATCCATGTGGTGCTGGCTTCACAGGAATGCAGAATTCAAGAGTCAGGGATTCGTGGAGGATTCCACCCAGATTTTGGAGGAAAGCCTTGGAGGCAAGGCAGTGTTCCTGAGAGGGCAGTGCCTGAGGCTGTGAAGGAGAAGCCTGGGGTGCAGCGGAAACCTCAGAATTTTGGAGCCTGGAGAATTGTGGATTGTCAGCTGAGGAAAGGCATAGAGTGTGAGCAGCCAGCCTAAAGGAGGGAAGATGGAGGCTGCAGTTGAAGGCATGCTGTAGGGGTGGAATCACCCAGGCCCTTTAGAGCTCATGTCTTGCCACTGCTTAACGTAAGTGCTGGACACATGGCTGCAGGATTTAATCCTTGCCTGGCTAGGTTTGGAACTTGTTTTGATCTGATTTCTTTCTAGCCTTCTGTTCCTCCCTTTGGGAATGGAAATATTTACCCTGTGTCATTGTAGGCTGGAAGTGCTTAGCTTTTTGATTTTCAGAGGAGCTCACAGCCAAGAGTTGGCCTTGAGTTTCAGAAGAGACTTTGGACTGGAACTTTTTAGCAGTGCTTAAACTATTAAGACTTAGAAAAGGACTAAATACATTTTGCATAAATTTTGAGGCCAGGAGTGGAATGCTACAGTTTGGATCTGCAGTGTTCCCCCAAAGCCTCATGTATCTGGATGCAGTGGGACTGGGGGGTAGGATTTGGCTGGAAGGGGCACAATCTTGGGGCTTGAACTAGAGGGATTAACTCAATTTAGTGAGATTGGGGTTTGCCCAAGGCAGATCTTTCAGGTGTGTGTTGTTTACTTGTGGACAGGAAGTGAGGGAGGGTCACCTAACTGACAGCTTGAACTAACTAAAGGAAGCAAGCAGAAATATTGTTGCAGCCTCTTTCCAGAAAAGCCCTTGCCTTGCCTGTCGCCAGATATCAGCTTGGCTCCTACTGCACTTGGATCCTGTCTGCAATGGGTGAGCAGCTCTCTGGTGTCTGCCACGTTCCTCCACCACTGCTGGCTGCTCCATGAATGGACTGTGTGAGACATTCTGCAACTGTGAGGTAAACACATCTTTCTTCCCTCTTATGGATGTTGGGTATTTCGTGACAGCAAGAAATAAGTAACTAAGACAAATGGTATTAGGAACATTTTGGGAGGCCATGAAGGATGGAGTTCTCATGATGTGACTGGTGCCTTTATAAAAAGATACAACAGAGAGCTTGCCTCTACTCCATCACACTGGCCCATACTAGCACCTGGGTCACAGACGTCCATCTTTCAGAACTATGAGAAATATGTATGTTAAGCCACATGGTCTATAGCATCTTTTTTTTTTTTTTTTTTTTTTTTGAGACAGAGTCTTGCTCTATAGTCCAGGCTGATCCTGAACTCACTATGTTGTCTAGGTTGACCTCAGACTCCCAAGAATTCTCCTACCACAGCCTCCAGAATGTTGGGATTACAGGCATGCAGTAATCACACCCAGCATATGTGGTGCTGCGGTTTCAAACTCAGGGCATTGTGTTTGCTAGGCAAGTGCTTCAATTGCTGAGCTATTCCTCCAACCCCACTCTATAGTATTCTATTACAATAATCTGAGCTGACTGGGACAACTCAGTAACAGAAAACACAGCTACTGGCCTTCGGATACAAAATGTATTGCCCTTGTGCTTATAAATGTTATTTGCCAACTTTCAGCTGGGCCTTGCCTAGTTCTTCTTACTAGTAATCAGGCAATCTCCACTTTCATTTCTCTCTTAATCAAAAGTATGGGAGGAAGAAACCTAACTGCCTACAACACACATTGGCTATACCATTTTTCAGGAGAAATTCACTTTTAATTTTAATCTATCTTCTAAATTTATTGACAGAAAAATATCCTCATGTTTCATAAATTTAAAACATGGTCTACAGTTTCATGTTCCAACTGTGTTCTTGTTTTCTCAGCCCTTCCTTTCACTTTCTAAACAAGTAATCACAGTTATTAAATCAGTATCTTCCCAAAGTTATTTTATGGGGATGGGGCATAGGTCAGTGGCTAAAGCACTTGCCTAGCAAGCACAAGGCCCTAGATTCAATTCCCCAGCACCATATAAACTGGGCTTGGGAGCAAACGCCCGTTATCTCAGCACTCAAGAGACTGAAACAGGACTATCATGAGTCCTTGGCCAGTATGGTCTCCAGAGTAAATTCAGGACCTGCTTGGACTATGGAGCAAAATCCTGTCTCAAAAATTGACAACCACATTAACAAAATGTTATTTCATGTGAACATGAGGAAAACTGAATCTACATTCTTATATCCCCAAATTAATCACACAAATAGTTGCATACTGTGGACTTTGTAGAATTTTTCACAACATATCTTGGAATAGTTTATCATTCTCACATATCCAATATTCTCATATCACTATTCAGAAAATACCCTTATTCTTTTGTATAACTGCAAACATACTGTACTTGCACCTGCCATCATAGTTTTTATGGATATTTACCTACAATCCTTTTAATGCTATACATAAGCTTGCCAGGGTCATTTCCAACAAGCTTATCTGTGAACTAAATTTCTAGAGTTGAAGATTGTAGATCAAAGAGGTCTATGCTTCTTTAACTTACTTTGATATTGAAAAAAATACTCTCAGTAGTGAGTATCAATTTATACTCTCACAGCAAGAGGATCCGTTTTCCAAAGCCTTCTCAACACAGCATAATATCACAATTTCGCATTTTTCTCTACTTTGATATATAAAGTAATCACACCCCAGTGTAGTTCTGATTCTTCTACTTTAACAGGCACATCTTTCCCGGTTTAAGAACCATCTGTATTCCCCTTTGTGTCTTCTCTTGTCCACTGCCTATTCTTTTTATTTATTGGTATTTTCCTTATTGATTTGTAGGATTTCTTCATTTTTTAGAGCCAGTAAAACCTTGCCCATATTCCCTACCAGTGTGCCATTTGTGTTTTAGAATTTGCTTAGCGTGTTGTTTGCTCTTTTTTTTAAAAAAAAACCTAGAGATGTTTGCTAAAAATATATACTTGATTTTATCGGTCTTTTCTGAAACAAGCTCCAACTATTGAGTCATAATTAGAAAAGCCATGTTTTCTCTGAATGTTCAAAAAATTCTCCCCAGTTTTCTTCTGATACATTCATCGGTGTAATATATTCTGATATTTAGTGCATTTAGAACGCATGTAACTTTCTTTCCAGGTGGCTGGCTACATAATATCCCATTAATCGTAACTCACCTTCTTCCCATTGGAGAAAACATCTATGTACTCTTCAATTCATACATAATTTAACCATTTTTACTAAGATGTATATGTAATACAGAATGGCTACACTGAACGTGAGAATTTTGTGCACCTGTATATCACAATTTCACCTTCTCTGCCTTGCCCCTGTCTTGCCCTCCCACATCCTGCCTCATCCCCCAACTCCTAACATCTCACTTAGTTGACTTACTTATTTACACTCTCAGTTTCTCATATTAAAGAAAACACGCAATGTTCAATCTTCTGAGTCTGATTCTCTTCACTAAACAAGTTGAATTGATTTATCTACAAATGATGGATAGGCACCTGTTTTTATGACAGAGTAGTACTTCATTGTGTGTGTGTGTGTGTGTGTGTGTGTGTGTGTGTGTGTGTGTACATGACTCTTTTCAATCCACTGATCTATTGATGAGTATTGTGGCACCTTCCATGATTTGGCTATTATAATTAGTTGTGCTGCTATAAACGTGTGTGTGCATGTAGCTTTGTTATGTGGTGCTTTTAACTCTTTTGGAAAGATACCCAGAAGTAGTATCACTGGGTTAAATGGAATGACTCTTCATTTTTTTGAGGAATCTCTGTACTGCTTTTCATAGTGGTTGTACCAGTTTACCTTCCCACCACCAATGTCAAACGGTTCCTTTTTCCCTGGCATCCTTGCCAGCATTTATTGCTTTTGGAGTCCTTCACATAAGTCATTCTCATTGAAGTAAGATGGGGCTGTGGTTGGTGCTGGCGTGACAACCAAAAGCCTCCTGTCCTTGCATGTAGGGGTGTAACTGTGGAACTGGGTGTTACTGGGAGGAAGGGACAGATGTTCGAGATTTGATCTGCAAAGATTGTGTCAACTTGTTGAGCCTGGGAGAAGTCCAGGACAGAGCTTTCAGTTGTGTATTATTGACTGGTCATCTGGGAAGTGAGCATGGGGCACCCATTTGGACATGAGGGTGCAACTGGTACCTTGTACTAAGTAAAAGAAGGAAGAAGAAACATGGTTACAGGTTCTTCCTGAGAAAGCTCTAGCCTTGCTGAAACTCCAGACTTCACTTTGCTCCTGCTTCCCCTGGCTTCTGTTTGCAATGCTGTAAGCAGCTCTGATTCACCACTACCAGCTGCCCCATGAAGGGACTATGTGAGACCTTCTGAAACTCTGGGCGGAAATAAATCTTTCCTCCCTTAAGCTGTGGATGTCAGGTATTTTGTACAACTATGTATAAGTAAGTAAATAAGACAGGTAATATCTTTGTGTTCTTTTGATTTGCATTTCTCTAAATAGAGAAAAACTGAAAGCATTTCCCCTTAAATCAGGAACATGTCAAAGCTGTCCACTCATCACTCCTATTCAATATAGTACTGGAAATCTTAGCCAGAGGAATGATTATGTGTGTGTGTGTGTGTGTGTATTACATATACACACATATACATTCACACACATATATATGTCATACATATGCCATATATCATAATATGTGTGTGTGTGTGTGTGTGTGTGTGTGTGTGTGTGTGTGTGTGTATATATGGTTTTTTTTTTGAGACCAAGGTCTTGCTAGGTAGTTCAGACAGGTCCCCGAACTCACTATGTAGATCAGGCTGGCCTCAATCTCACAGCAATCCTGCCTCAGTCTCCTGCGTGCAGGGATTACAGCTGCACAGGACCACGCCCAGTTTGTGTGGTATTGGGGAAGCAAACTCAGGGCCCCGTGCTTGCTGGGCAAGAGCTCTAACCACTGTGCTACTCCTCCAGCCTCGCATATATTATTAATGTGCCAGAAATGTACAGTTAGTTTTCTCACAAATGTGTATTTTTCTATGTTAATTAGCATTTCTGTTTCAAAATAAGCAATTTTTGATATCTGTGTCCTTTAAAATTTTTTCCTCATATACAGCTTTCACATACTGCTATGTTGACATTCCTAGATACTTTGTTTTATTGTAAATGAGATCCTTAGAATCCTTTAACTGCTAATTGTTTGCGTATATTGAAAGCCACTGGTTATTGGTTACTGGTTTTGTACTAAAATTTCATACTATTTGTGATAGTTTTCACTCAATTCCCTTAAACTGCCAGATACACAGTCACATATGGGAATGTAAGATCCATGAGCCAATTAAAATTTTAGTATCATTCATCACCAGTACCTACGTTTTAGGTGTGACTTTGTATATACTTTTTGAATGAATAAATTTAAGGTAGCAACATCTTTGCATCCTCCTTTCAGATTTTTATGATTTTTTCCTTTCTGTTATCTACTTGTTAGTTCAGTGTAGAATTTACAGTGGAGTAGATCAGGCATTGCTGAACTATGTCTATGCTGAACTTTGTTCATAATGCAAGAGGCCTGATTTAGGACTGACTGCAAACACATTTGTCATATAAAGCACCCAGCCCTACCTAGGTCATTTTATTTAAATTTAAAATGTTAGTTTTCAGCATGTATAGAGTGTCCCATGCATTTTTTCCTCCTTAGCCCTATTAATATGATGAATTCTATCCATTTTTAATATTGAATACAGATAAAATCCTGCATTCCTAGCATAAACTCTGCCTGGTGATAATAAATGATTTTTAATGTGTTACCGCTGTTAGTTTTTCCTCACTGAAAAATGAGATCCTTTGTGTTCATCTTTTATTTAAGATGTCCTCATCAATATTAAAAAGCATGATTATCCTCTAGTATTTTTGGGGGGAGGGGGTGAAGTCTTTGTCAGGCTTTTATACTGATACTTTACTGAGACAATAGAAGAGAACTGGGTGTCTTTAAAATTTTTCTGTCCTTTGATACAGTTTAAGAGAATTCATCTGTTTTGAAGAGCATATCAGAATTCTTTGCTGAGACATATTTTAATTTGCTTGGCTGTAGTAAACAGTCGGCTGTGTCCATCAAAATGCCACACTGTGTATCTTAATGTATACAATTTAAAAAGGAGAAAGAGCAAATGTAATCTCTGCTACTCTTAAGTGTGAGTCTTTGCATTCACGTTTCTCGGAAATATTTATCATCTGAGTAATGGAAACAACATACCTACAAGCTCAATAAATGGTTTTTGCTTTTGTTTTTGTCTTACAGTACAGGAGAAAGAAATAAAAACCTTCATGCTGAGCTACATGCCCAGCCTTTTTTTAAATTTTATTTTGAGACAAGGTCTCACTCATTTGCTAAGTGGCCTGAATTAGTGATCCTCCTTCCTCAACTTCCCAGAGTTCTGAAATTATAGGCTAAAATGTTTTATTTATGTTCCTACTTTTTCTTTAATTCCTTTGTATGATATATAGATATAATGATATTTAACGTGTGTGTATATATACATTCACATTATTTTGTTTTCACTATAATTATATCCTCCAGAAATAGCTATTTCATTTAATACTTTTAGAAATCCTACATTCTTTGTTGTTCATATTTGCTTGGATATCTTCACCTTACTCTTGTTTTCAATGTCTTTAACGACCGTCTTAAGGTATCTCTTGTATTTCGTGTGTGACTCAGTTTTCAGCTATGGCTGTGGCAACCAAGGAGAGAACCGCACGCTGAGTGGCTCAACAGTAAAAATGTATTGGGTCTCAGTTCACAAGGCTACAAGTCCCAGATCAAGGTGTCTGTTGGCTTGTACCTTCGGAGGACTGTAAGGGAAGGACCTGCTCCTGTCCTCTCTTTTCTCTCGATGTCTCTCCACATATCTCGCCCACATCTACCTCATTGCTCAGATGCCCTCTTTCCAGAAGGATACCAGTCATGCTGAGGTCAGACTCACTCAACTGACATCACTCATACTTAATTACCTTGATAAATCCCCTTTCTCCAAAGAAATCACATTGTGAGATACAGGATGTTAGGACTTCAACGTATAGGGTCAGAAGTTGAAGTACAGGTCAACTCTTAACAGTAATCTAATCCCAAATTACTTTTTATTAGATAAGTTAAATCCATTTGTATGTATTTATATGAAAAAAGCTTGTTTTATAGTTCACTATTTTAATTACATTCTGCTTTCTCCTTTGATAATTTTAAAAACTTTTTTTAAAGCATAAGGCCTATTTCCTACTCCTTCCTTCAGTGTAAAATTTCTGTTCGGGTGGTTATTCCTATGCATAACTCGGTACTCTTCTGCTTTAAGACTCATGAAGTTTAGCATTACGTATTTTCACACACAAAAAAACTGTGCCTGTACCCATTAGCACGTGTTGGTGTCATTTGCCTCCTGACTTGCCACCCTTCCCAGCCAAAACAATTTGTGTGGTCTCATTTGTGGTACTTGCTCATCATGCCTCCCAGAACCAATTAACAAGAACTGAGTACCAGTTATTACTATAGTTATACTCTATTTTCTATCTCTAATTGTTTCATGAATAATACTTAATACTAGCACTATTTCCTGTTCATCCCTTTTCCTCCACTACCCAATACTGGTCAACAATATTATCTGTCTTAAAGAGTTTACTCTCGTACTATCACACATGCTTGTACTGCTACATGATTTGCCAACTATAACTGCTAAACTGACTCCTGTCTTCAGAGACTACACAGTCAGTGAACATACTCTACTTCCCACTTTCTTTCCCCTGCCTTTTGATTATAGTTAATTACATCAATTCTACATTGTATGGACAAGGCATGTAAATATTCTGTTCTGTCACCAACATGTCTTCCTCAGCTCTACAGTCCCCAAGCTTCAGGGATCTTTTGGTCAGCTAACATTAATGATACACTTAAGTCATTCATGATAGAGCATTTGTTTGTGATTATACTTTAATTTGTGTCATACTGCTGGAGTATAATTGTAGGCAAATTCAGAATCATTTGTTCTCTGGCATTCTCTTTTTTGACTTAAGTGTAATATTCTACTTAACTTTCATGAAAAGCCTTTGAAGAAGTTATTCAAAGATTTTTTACAAATGAGATATCTGCAGCCTTAGAAGGTTAGGAGAATTGCTGAAGGTCACAACACGGAGAAGGAGAAAAGGGGATATTAATATACAAGCCCAGTCTGACTATCTCAAACACCAAAGCTTCTAATTACTTTATATTAAGGACAAATTCTCAATACAATAGATAGGATTATGTCAAATTAAAAAGTTTCTGCACAGCAAAGGAAATTATCAACAGAATGGAGAGAGAACCAACAGAGTAGGAAAAAATTTTCACCACCCATACATCAGAGAAGAGGCTAACAACTAGAATATTCAGGGAACTGAAGAAAAAGGCCCTCAAACTCAAAGACCCAATTAAAAAATTCCTACAATCTTTACAAAATGTTTAATTTAGGGCCAGGGGAGTAAGAGAGACAACAGAGAAACAGGTGATACCTCAGAAGGATATGGGGCTGAGGGTACAGTTCAGTGGTAAAGTCCATGCTTGTACCTGTGGCCCTGAGTTCAGTATCACCATGAGAGAGAGAAAGAGGAAGAAGAGACAGAGATAGGTAAATTGCTAAAAAATATACAGACTTGGCAAAAACTAAAATTTAAGTAACTAAAAGTGCAAAATAAGAGAATAAGGTCAGGAAACAGGGAAACTGATGTTTGGGAAGGGGATGAGGGGTTTAGGGCGTGAGGGAAAGGAGAGAAAGTAATGTGAGAAAGGGAAAAGGAAGTTAAATGATTAATATGGGATGTCCACGTGGACCCATCCCCTGAGTTCAATGTAATTACTGTATGTCACAAATACATCTTTAAAAAAGAGCAATTTTAAAGAAAATACAATAAAAGGGCTATAAAGATAAAGTCCAGAAGCAAAAAGAAAGACAGAGAATATATACATAAAGCCTTTGAATTGCTGATTGAGAGCAATAGAATTAAATGATTTGAGAACATTGCAATTTTGCTAGAGGAAGCACCTGCAAAGGTGGAGCAAAGGAGAGCTTGATTGCTGAAAAGATTTGCATTTAAAAGAAGCCAAGTACTTTGTACAGAGACAAGAAGAAAAATGCCTTGAGGACATTTCAGGAATCAGCAAGATCCCACCCTTCACAGCTCAGGGGTGGACAAACTACATCTTTCATTTGAGAAGAGTCCCTGGGACACTTTCTTGTCTAAGCAATAAAGTTCCTGAGTTGAGCCATCCAGACACTCAGAAGGTGCTGCAGCCATGGGAACCCAGCTATTGCTCAAGCTGGTGGTTGACCTTCGCACCACCCTTGTCGTGCTGTTTTTCAGTTACATAACATGCAACAGTTATGGGGTCACAAAGCTCTCACCCAGACTTCATAAGAAGGTCTGGGAGGCAAGTCAAAAATGTGTGGACAGGGTCATAGTCTGTGCCAACAGCCCATGAGAGGGCAGTGTATGAATCTCTGAGAGTGAGGACAAAGATGCAGTGGAGATCCCAGGAAGCTGGAGATGTCAGAAACATCAGCTGAGGAAAGCCACAGGCAGTAAGAGGGCCCAGCCCAAGAGAGAGGCCATATTTCCTGCAACCAGCAAAGCCAGGGGGTAGGGCTGCCCAAGCCCTCTGGAGCTCTACCATACTCTAACCCTAATCTCACTACAACCTCCCCAATGCTGGAAATGCTGTTATAGGATTTTAGTGTTTGTCCTATGGATTTTAATGTTTGTCCTACTGGATTTCAGTTTCATTTTGGCCCAACCTCTGTCTATTCCTATAGTTCACCTTTCTGGAAGGAGAGTATTTACCTAGTGACACTGTATGTTGAAAGTGTTTAACTTTCTTTTTGGTTTTAGAGAGGTTCATAGATCAGAGTTTGCCTTGAGCCTCAGAGGGAACTTTAGACTTGGACATTCAGCAATGCTACCAATGTCAAGACTTTGATGACTCTCAGAGGTGAACTTGAGCCTTTCAGGATCCAGGGGCAGAATGCTATGTTTTATGTCTAAGATGTTCCACAAAAGTCTCACATGGGATTGGGAGGAGTAGTCAGAAGATGTGGGGTCATCAAGGGCAGGGCTTAGCAGAGTGTATTCTCAACACAAATTCTTTCTCTTTGCCTCCTGGCCACCATTGAGTAAACAGTTTTCTTCCATTGGAGCTGGTCTACCATGAATTTGATCCACAGGAACTGTGAGCCAAAATAAATCTCTTCTAAGTTGCAGGTTCTGGCAACATGTCTCAGTGACAGGAAACGGTTAATACAGAAGATGCTTATGTCCTTCTTCAAGGTCATATAGTCCCATGGAGCCTAAGTCACTGCAATTATCACTCAAGCATGCAGTGACTCGTCTGAGTTCTCCAAATCCTATTCTTTCTTTTCCAATCAGTCACCTTGTTACATTTCATATCCAAAATAACAATGGAGGACTACAAAGAATGTGTACTCTGTGTAGAGAGTCACTCCAGTTTTACTGCATTTATATTTAAAACATGAGCCTTCTGTCTTAATCATGTAAAAACTTCCAAAGGAATCACCTTGGAAACTAAGAGACTCTGATCATTCAAATTAACTAGAAGCAAATAACCTCAGAGCAGTCAACCTGGCAGCAAAACCTTTTTATTACCTTTGTAGGCAAAATTTCCTAGCAACTGTGATAAACATATGGCAAAGGAAGCAGAATGTCCATTTCAGAGTTTTTTAAAGTGAGGCATAAAATTTGAATATAAATTAATTTTATTATTCATTTAAAATATTGTATGATGATGATGCATTCAGAAAGAAAATGCAAATGTATCAAAAATGAACCCAGCATGGGGGTGCAATTCGGTGGCAAAGCAAATGCTTAATCTTAAGGCCTGGTTCAAGTCCTAGAACCAAAAATAAAAACTTTGATAATTCCTCAGACATGTCTTTTTTCAAGAGAGAAGATATTTCACTTTACCTAATTAACACACTAAAAAGTAATTTTTTAAAAACAAATTAATAATCCCAGCACTTGAGAGGCTGAGGCAGTAGGATTGCCCTGAGTTCAAGGCAAGCCTGGGCTTCAGAGCAAGACCCTGTCTCAAAAAAAAGAACAACAACAAAAATAAATAAATAAATAAAGGTTTTCTTCCTAGATATTTTCTTCCATTAGATAATATGGGATGTGTATCTCCTCAGTTAGAAATCTAAAACACTCCCACAAAACTACCAAAAGAGCTTCTCCTAAAATTCCACACATTCCTCTATTCTTCCTTTGTGGGGATGAAATTTAAAAAAAAAAAAAAAACCTGGTACTTTCTTATACTTTTCAACAAAAAAAAAAGCTTTTAAAAATGAAAATAGAATTTTGGCAGAAATGAAAACAATAAAATAGTGTTTGGATATTTGAATTAATAGTTGTGAGACAGGAACAGAAAGTAATAATGACTAGTATCCCAAACACCCAAAAAGGAAGAGAGTTAGTTTAATACTGTCAAATCGCATCTTAGAAGCCTGCATAATGCATTCAGAACAATGAAAAAAATGAACCATTTGACAAACAAACATACAAATCTTCCCAAAGACTGCCGGTTTCTCTCTCTTGTTCAGGCAGAGTAAGCTAAGGAATAGAGAAGATCTTAACAGTGAGAATAAAATCCATGGACTCTGACTTGCTTTTTGTGTGTTTGTATGGGATTGAGGATCAAGCTAGAGTCTTCACAATGATCTACATTCCCAGCCCATTTTTTATAGTTCTGATTTTAAGACAGGGTCTAACCATGGTAGTAAGTTGCCCAGGCTAGGCTTGAACTTATAATTCTCCAGCCTCAGCCTCCTAGAGTTCTGGAATTCTAGGCCTGGTCCACCAGGCCCAGCTGTCTGTTTATCTCCGTGGACCAGGGTTTAAGACTTCTCCCTTTCTTCATTTCTTTTCATTCATAAGTAGATACCAGCTAGAGATGGGGCAAGGGCAGAGGCAGGCTCCCCCCCACCCCCTTCTCCTTTGTCTTTCAGCGTGTGGACTCTAACTCCTGCCAAACTCTTTTATTCTATAATGCAAAATTATCTCTTTACCTTTAGCTCACTTTACCCAAGTTCTTCATTCCTTCATATCTAGTTCTTTCTTTTTCAATTATCTTTTTATTTTTTTGTTCACATTTGTCTTTATTACAACTCTTAGGAGTAGGGACAATACTGTAAGTGCAGCTCCTTTTTTCACACATATATGCATACTATTCCTCCACTCTGCCCAGTCACCTCCACAAAGACCCAAGAAGGCTTTATCTATATATCTTATGTCACCAGAAACTAAAGATGCACTGGATTAAATTAATCAAAGACAAGCTTTTAAAATCAACTCAAGAGTAAACAGGTCTAAAACATGCTCACTTTTACTCAGCTCCACTGTTGGGGGTCTAACCACAGTAACTGCACTCGCAACCCACATCTGGGCATGAAGAAGGACAAAAGCTGTATCTCAAAACCCAGGAGGAAAGAACTGGATGACTACAGGTTGAAAATGGTGCTGGGACAAGAACCGCCTTACCTTTGTAATTGCAGTGAAGACCTTCTCCAGAATGGCATTGGGCTGGGCAATTTGTGGTCCATTGGCCTGAATGTTGAGGGCTATGGCACATGGTTTGGCTATAAATCTAAACATCAAAAGAGAGAAAGAGAGAGAGAGAGAAGGGAAGTTAGGAATCAGAAGCTTTTCTTTCCATAGCTGCTCTTAATGTCATTAGTTACATATTAATCTATTATTCCAGTAAAATGCTGGCAGGATTCTATGGGTGAACTTGTCTATAGTCAAGCAGGTCACTAAAAAGCAGACATAACTGTTTTTCTCTCCTTTAGTTTCTTAGCCATAACATTAAAAAAAGAAATCCTTTCAAAACATTTGAATGATGCAATCATTAGTGAAACTCACCAGATAAAAAACTAGGTAAAACTCAAGTGTGTAAAGAACACATACAAATAAAACAAAGTATAAATTTAAAGTGGCACATTCTTTTCAGGTGCTCTCTTTAGTCTTGCTGTATTTTTATTGTACAAAAGTATTCACTAAGTATCTTACTTTCTCATTTCTGTGACAGAATACCTGACATCTACAATCTGAGAGACGAAAGATTTATTTCAGCTCAGAGTTTCAGAAGTTCTCACACAGTCAATTCATGGGGCAGCTAGCAATAACAGAAATACCTAATACAGAAATTGGTACCAGGAGTGGGGTGATCAGCCTGCAATTTGGTGGCAAGTTGATTATATCAGACCACTTCCACCTGGGAAGTACCATGTTTTGTCCTTACCGGAATGTTTACAATATATAGGAAGTGTTTAATTTTTTGCCACTGTATACAGTAAATGTTTAATTTTTGCCACTGTATACAGGAAGTGTTTAATTTTAAAAAAATTTTACAGGAGCTCACAGCTAAGGGTCTGCCTTGAGCTTCAGAGAAGGTACTGGACTTGAACTTTTAGTAGTGCAAGAACTATTAAGACTTTGCTCTTGGTGTCTTGTCAAGAAAGTCTTTGCCTACCCCTATATCTTTTAGAAATTTGCCTAATTTGTCTTCTACAAGGTTTAGTGTTTCATTTTTAATGTCTAGGTCTTTGATCCACTTTTATTTGATTTTGGTGCATGGTGATAGGTGTGTGGCTAGATTCATTCTTCTGCATGTGGATGTCCAGTTTTCCCAGCACCATTTGTTGAACAGGCTGTCCTTTTTCCATTGTATGCATTTGGCCCCTTTGTCGAAGATCAAGTCATTGAGAGTATTTGAGTTTGTCTCTGCAGCTTCAATTCTGTTCCACTGGTCTATCTGTCTATTTTTGTGCCAGTACCAAATTGTTTTTACAACTGTGGCTTTATAGTATAGCCTAATGTCTGGAACTGTAATGCCTCCTGCTTTGGTCTTGTTGCTCAGGATTGCTTTGGCTATTCTTGGTCTCTTTTGGTTCCATATGAATTTAAGTATTGTTGTTTCAAGTTCTTTGAAGAAACTTGCAGGTGTTTTGATAGAAATTGCATCGAATCTATATATCAGTTTTGGTCGTATAGTCATTTTGACTATATTTATTTTGTTTATCCAAGAGCAGGGGACACCTTTCCATTTTCTAGTGTCTCCTATAACTTCTTTCTTCAACGTGATGTAGTTTTTTTTATAGATTAGGTATACTCCTAGGTATTTAATTTTTTTGCTGACCTATTGAGAATGGAATTGTTTTTCTGAGTTCTTGCTCAATGAGTTCATTATTAGCATAGAGAAAAGCTATTGAATTTTTAGTGTTAATTTTGTAGCCTAAAGAAATTATTCCCATTATCAACAAATGGAATCTTGTCAAATTAAAAAGTTTCTGCATAGCAAAGGAAACTATTAACATCATAAAAAGAGATCCAACAGACTGGGAAAAATATTTACCACCAACATCTCAGATAGGAAGCTTATAACTAGAATATACAAGAAGCTGAAGAAAAGTAAGCCTACCAAAATAAAGGATCCTATCGAAAAGTGGGCAAATGAAATGAAGAGACAGTTCACTCATGAAGAAATGCAAAAGGCCAATAGATACATGAAAAGATGTTCAACATCTCTAGCCATAAGAGAAATGCAAATCAAAACACTTAGATACCATCTCACCCCAGTGAGAATAGCCTATATCAACAAGTCAAATAGTAATCAGTGCTGGCAAGGCTGTGGGGAAAAAGGAACCCTCCTGCACTGCTGGTGGGAATGTAAATTTGTACAACCCCTTTGGAAAGCAGTATGGAGAGCTCTCAAAAGACTAGAAGTAAATATCCCCTTTGATCCAGTGACACCCCTCCTGGGAATATATCCAAAAGAGGCCAAAACAACACACACCAGAGATATATGTATACCCATGTTCACAGCAGCACAAGTTAACAATAGCAAAAATATGGAAGTCACCAAAATATCCACCAACAGACCAGTGGATACACAAATTGTGGTATTTATACACAATGGAATACTATGCATCAATAAAGTCCAACAATGTGGGGGCTTTTACAGGCAAATGGAAGAAACTTGAGAACATCATGCTTAGTGAAGTGAGTCAGAAGCAAAAGATGAAACATCGAATAGTCTCTCTGATATGAGAATGCCAGATCACATCTATCTTATGGAACTTAAAGTGAAAAACAAAGTGAACGGG